>LNAC01000052.1:2424988-2457841 GCA_002007465.1 Ailurus styani
AACCCCCCCCCCCCCCCGGGAACTAAGGAGGACCCTGGTGGAAGACGGTAAGATCCTGGTAGGACAGGCAAACTATTGGTAGGAAGAGAGGATGAAGGGCAGTCCAGACAAGAAAAATGACATGACGAAGGCAGCGGGGAATCCCTGCCAGTATGCACTTCTCAGAGCTCCTTCAGTTGCAAAGACAGGAGACCCGACTCAAACTGGCTTGAGCAGAAAGAAATGTCTGGGCTCACATAACCAGCAGGACCCCCTCGCTCCAGATCCCATGGCCAGGCTCCGTGTTTTAGCAGCCTCTCTCTATAAAAGTCTCAAGAATGGCCTCTAGCTCCAGGCTGAGGTTCTCTGAGTTGAACAAGCCTAGGAGAGTGTGCACCTCCTGACAGCTCCAACCTCAAGTCCCAGGGTGAGCTCCTCCCCCTCGGCAAGTCCTCCCCCCCACCCCAAACGAAGCATTGTGCATCCAAGCGGGTTTCGGCAAACTTTCTCTGTAGAGAGCCAGATGGTGAATGTTTTAGGCTTTGCAGGCCATTGGATCTCTGTGGCATCTTCTTGTGTTTTTTTTGTTTTTGTTTTTTTTTTAACAACCTTTTAAACGTGTAAAATCCTTCAAAATAGGCCGTGGGCCATTCTTTTGCTCTTGGACCTTAGTTTGCTGCTTCCTGATCCGTTGTATTCTCCTGCCAGGCCTGGAGGGCAGTGCTCAGATCCGCTCACCCAAACCATGTGGAGGCAGAGCGGGGGTGGAGTGGTTTCCCCCAAAAGGAAGCACTGCATTTGTTGACCAGGCAGCGGGCAACAGTGACAGGCAGCCACCACCCCACGTCTGTGGCAGGTGACCAGTGTGGCCCGGCAGCCCGGAAGGGTATGTGTGAGCAGGTTGTGCTCACCGAGGCCGCATTTATGAAGGGCGTTGAATGCCAACCTAAGGGTTCCAGCCGTAACAGATCAAGTGGCCTTGGAAGGTTCTTGAACAGGTGAGTAATGGACTGAAAGCAGCATTTTAGGAATATTCATCTCGTGGCAGCATCCAGGAGCAATCGGAAGGGGAAGAGACCGGCGATGAGATTGTGTTTCCGAAAGTCCCAGGACGAGAAAATGTACCTCTTCCATCAACCCCAAACTGTTTGACATGCTGTGGTTCATGGGCAACTTGAGGCACATAAATATGTGCTTTAAAGTTTAAAAGTAAGAAGTGAGATGAATGGAGCCTCTGATGAGGCTTCCTCCAGCTCGTGCCGGAGAGTCGAGAAGCCCTAGAAATGATTTTCCACAGCTCCAGCCGTGATGAACAGCGCGGGGGCTCCTCTCCCTTTGTGTGACTAACCCCAGCCTCTGTGTCGGGCTTGATTGGAAGCAAAGTGCCCATACTGCCTTCCCTCCAGAGTACGGAATAGAGGCCAAATTTCGGAAAATAATTCTGAGTGATGGCTGACTCTGTCGAAGCGTTGATTGCTTTATAAATGGCATTCTTCTCTCTGCACCCCCCGCCCCCCGCCCCCACTGAAGTTTTGGAGGCAGTGGCTTTTCAAATTACGCTTGAAAAGCAGCCTGATTTCCCACAGGAATCATCTCCTAGATTAGGAGCTGTTCTACCTTTTCCGACAGTTTTACCCAGAGTACAAAGCCTGTCGACAAAGGGTGAGGAGGGAGCGATGCTGTCCTCCCTTCAAAGCCTTCAGCACAAGCCATTTATGAAAATGTCTCTCACTGCAGCGCTCTCCCAGCATCTGTCCAGGGCTGCCTGCTTTTGCAGCAGGAAGGGGTTAAAAAGCACTGATGAATGGCTGCCTCCACCACCCCCCTTCCGCCTTCCCTCCTTATATAATTTACCATTCTTTTTGCACAACAGCTCCTGGGTCTCAACCTGCTCTCTCAATCAGTACCCTCACGTCCTCAGCTTCCTCCCACACAGGCGGGCTCAGAAGTAAGGAAAGCACCTTTCAGAATCTCTGAGGCCGTTTCCAAGGGAGAAGATGTTGGTGGGGGGAGAGGTAGAGAGAAGTTGTGGAGAAGAGTCAGGAGTTCCTTCATGAAATAAAAATGTGGCATTCCCCAAGGCAGAGGTGGGGAGTAGACACAGACCTCAGCGCCCCCACCTCCCCTTTGCCCCATCTTCGTGCCCTCTCTTGCCTCATGGAACCCATCCACTGTGCTCACACATTCCACCGAGGACACTGCCCAGTTCACTAGAAGGGGACAGAGAGGCCCCAAATGCAAATTGAACCATGCTATATAGCACCTTGGGCACTCCCTCCCCATCCCTGGGCCTCAGTGTCTCTGTCTGCTCCATAAAGGGTTTGAACCAGTCAGTCTCCAAGCATTGTTCCACCCCTTAAAACATCTGTGACTTGATAATAAACTGTTGGCAAGTATGTAGGGAAACAGGCATGTAAGGTGGTACAAGCTCTTTGGAGGTCAATTTGGCAGTATCACCAAATTTGAATGCATGCACCTTTTGACCAGCAATTCTGCTTCTAAGAATTTAATGCTCACACATGTGCACAAAGATGTACGTGCATAGACAATTCACTGCAACATTGTGATTTACAGAAATTCACAAATACAGAATGCCTGGTATGTGCCAGGCATTATGCCTAATGCTTTGCATTAATATCTCGAGAGACTGCATGCAAAAGATAGGAAATAACGTAATCATAGGATATAAACATCCATCCAGAAGAGGCCAAAACACCCCCGTTCCACCCCCACCTCACATCACAGAAATTCTAGAGAACTGTACATACTGAAGGATGATACATCAAAAGTCATGAAATGTTACTGTTAACTATTTTTACTAAAAGTAAATGTGGAAATTGAAAAGAAAGGAGGAGAAGAGCTTGGGGAGGGAGGGATGTACCGGTTAAATGAACTATGGTAGAACCCTATAACAAAATGAATAAAACAGCAATAGCTATCAGAATCTAAAATGCACATGCCCTTTGACTCAGCAATCCTGCTATTAGGAATTTCCTTGTCCATGTGCAAAAACGATGAACAAAGTGTTCATTGAAGCATTGTTTGCATTAACAAAAGGTTGGAAACAACTTAAAGGTCCATCCAGAGAGGCTCAGCTTAGGAAGTCCATTACTAACATGTAGTTTGCCATGGGGCCTTTAAAAAGAAAGAGCTAGTTCTCTTGTATATATCTCTGAGATACATTATTAAAGAAAACAGCAAGCAGAACAATGCAACTATTTATGGGAGATGAGGGTACTTTAAGTGTGGAATTTCTCATAAATAACACCCAAGTGGCAGCCTCTAGGAAGGGTAACAGGATAAGAAGTCTTTTCACATTATACCCTTTATACTCTTCACATCTTTAAATGATATACACGTGTAATTCATTCACTCACAAAAATTTTTATTATTAGGGGCACCTGGGTGGCTCAGTCGTTAAGCGTCTGCGTTCAGCTTGGGTCATGATCCCAGAGTCCTGGGATCGAGTCCCGCATCAGGTTCCCTGCTTGGCAGGGACCCTGCTTCTCCCTCTCCCACTCCCCCTGCTTGTGTTCCCTCTCTGGCTGTGTCTCTCTCTGTCAAATAAATAAAGTCTTTTAAAAAACTTTTATTATTAAAATATAAGACATTTGTGAGTCCATAATGCTATGATAAACTCACATTTTGGTGACAGGAGCCTAATATCATTGGGATTTCCTTCCTGTGCTTTGCATTTCTCAAGTAGAACCGGGGCTTGAGGGGAAGGAGGCATTGCTTAATCCAAAAAAGCAAAAGGATCTCGGAGAGGATTTTTTGAGGGGATGGCTGAGCACTGTGCAGGCACCCCCCCCCATCTCCACCCTCATGACTCCTGTGTGCATGCAGGAAAACCATTTCCCCTCTAAGCCCTAGCTCATCTGAGTCACTTAGACACCCAAGAGAAGCAGGTCAAGCCTCGGAGACTTCCATGACTGCCCAGACAGAATTTAGGGCTCATGCTTAGTGCTCTCAAGGCATTGCATGATGCCCTGTGTCCTGCCACAGCTCTGTCTAGGGCTTGCTGCCTTTTCCCCATGGAGGGATCACCTTCCTTACTGCATCTTCAGCACCTTGGGCAGGGGCTGGGAGTTTGCACCTTCCTCTCAACTTTAAGATGACTGAGCTCTCCAGTGCCAGGCCCCAAAGCATCAAGTAAAAGGCCAAGATAGGATTCGAACCTGAGGCTGCTAACATCACATGATCAGCTATAGCAAATTTATGCAAGAGGATTCAAAATCTGCAGGTTGGAAGTCAATTCAAGAAGCATTTTCCAAGGCTTGCTATGGGTCAGGCCCAGAGACAAAAAGACATAAATGCTGCCTCCTAGGGGCTAGGCTCAAAGGAGAGCTAAACAAGACATGTCATGAGGAGGCAGCTATCTGTATTAGGAGGAGGTCAGGAGCAGCAGTTAAGAGCATGGTCTCTGGAGATGCACAACCCAGCTTTGAATCCTCACCCTGTTACTTTGGGCAAGTCTCCTCATCACTCTGAGAATGGGATGAAATGCGAATAAAATGGGAATAAAAATAATACCTTGATAAAATGGGAATGATAATACCTCCCAGGGTGCCTGGGTGTTTCAGTCAGTTAAGCATCTGATTTCAGCTCAGGTCATGATCTCAGGGTCCTGGGATCGAACCCCTCATCAGGCTGTGTGCTCAATGGGGTGTCTGCTTCTCTCTCTTCCTTTCCCTCTGCCCCTTCCGCCGCACCTTCTCTCTCTCTCGCTCCCCAATAAATAAATAAATAAAATCTTTAATGAAATATATATATATATATATATATATATATATATATATATATATACACACACACACCTCCCTGAGACCATGGTGAGAAATTGACCAGTAAAGTACTGAACTCAGGGCCTGGCCCCTGGGCAGTGTGCTGTAGGAGCTGGTCATCATGATGTTTGTACCAGATTGCAAAACCGTCCTTCCAGAAGTGAAAGGCACGGGGATCTGAAGGCAGACTGCCTTTGCCATTTACATACTTTCCAGTGTGGGGCTCAAGGACAGGCCACCCCAAGATGGGCCACTTTGGCATGAACATTATTTTAAGTTAAAAGCAATCAAGTCCCACTCAGGAAAAGCTTTTTAACTTCTCCCTCAACTGCTTGCTTGCACTGGGAAGAGAGTTATTCACAAAGATTCCTTTTTACCCAAGGAACTTGTCTGCACAACAGGATAACCTTTGTTTTCCAAACATCTCCTCTCACCTTCCTGCTAATGGGCTTTCTCTCCTTTGTATCCTCAGACCCCTACCGCTCTCCTTAGCTCTTATAAGCATCATGCTGCTTCACTGTCTTCAGAATGCCCATGTCTGTGTGGAATCCCTATGTGCACACTATTAAATTTTATTTTCTCTGGTTAATCTGTCTCCTGTCAATCTGATTCTTAGTCCAGCTAGAAGGATCTTGAAGGGCAGAGGAAATTCTTTCCTCTCCAGCACTAACCATGTGATCTTTGACAAGTCAGTTTCTTCTTCTGTAGGATAGAGACAATAACAGTAACTCACCCCTGTAGCATTGTTTGAGGACTTGGTGATTTAATGCATGGCACGCACTGAGCCCTGAAGCTAGTTAGCACTCAGACGAACATAGCTGTTTCTTCTCTGCAGCGCTACCAGGCCTCTGGGAACATTAGGATGAGTAAGACCGAGGAATGGCAGACCCACCTAACGAAGCACAAGACTGGGCAGAACAGCCATTTCTTCTTCAAGGGTCAGAGATGGCTTCTTGGGGAGATGTCTCAGCGTGGTAAAGAGAAAAGACCTAGGGCAAGACCTCTCCCCTCCAAGCCTCAGTCTCCACACCTGCAAACGCCTGTGACAATGGCTACCTTGTTGCTTTGTCTGTGAGGATTAAATGACTAGTGCAAAGCAAGGGTAGGCACCACCTGGCCTGGGAGCATCCTCTATGCATGGAGCTGCTTATAAGAAAAGAGGGACCTGTTTTCTAACAAGACCCAAAGAGTTCAGATGCAGGGTAGCTACATCCTCAAAATAGACTCCCTCCCCACACAGTCTTTCAAGGAGGATAATACCAAGGCGTGAGCTGACATTCCTGACTGCTCGTCTCCCTTTAATCTTCAGTGTTAGCCATGAAATTGAATGCTGTGCCCATTGTACAGGGGCAGAACCCGAGCTCAGAGAGCTGGAGAAACAGGCTCCCCCCATGAGAAAGGCCTAGGGTCCTCACCAAGGGTATTTCTAGCTTGTGAGCACCTGCTTTGCTGACATCTGGGAGGTCTGCACAAAAAAGGGGGTGCAGCCCTTGAATTTACTCTCCAGTGTGGGAGGCCATACTTCCCTGAGAAACATTTTCATTTACTAATGGATTTAATGAGTGCAGAACTTCCCCTTTTAAACAAACAAGTGATTAGCATTGACTACAGAAGTGAAAATGGATCCTAATGAATTGCTAATTAGCCTCCTCCTCTTCCTGGGGTCTTTAGCTGGTAAATTCCCTCTCTGGCTACTGGGAGTCATAGTCAGTCAATCTGACTGGACTTTATTCATTCATTTTTTTCATTTTTTTATTCATTCGTTTTTTTCACTCATCTTACATTTCTTGAAGACCTACTATGGGTTGACAAGACAAGCAAGATCTTTTCCTTACAGTCCAACAGGGAAGGCAGGATTAACTAACCTCACATATAATGACACACTTATAGGACAGGGAGCTGGGACAAAGTGCAACAGGAAGACTGATTCTTTTCTTTTTTTTAAGACATTATTCATTTTAGGGGCGCCTGGTGGCTCAGTGGGTTAAGGCTCTGCCTCCAGCTCAGGTCATGATCTCAGGGTCCTGGGATCGACCCCCCCCCAAAAGGGTCTGTCTGCTCAGTGGGGAGGCTGCTTTCCCCTCTCGCTCTGCTTACCTCTCTGCCTACTTGTGATCTCTCTCTCTGTCAAATAAATAAATAAAATCTTTTTAAAAAAAGATTTATTCATTTTATTTGACAGAGAAAGAGCACAAGGAGTGGGAGCAGCAGACAGAGGGAGATGGAGAAGCAGGGAGCCCTCAGTCGTGACCTGAGCCAATGGCAGACCCTTAACCAATTGAGCCACCTAGGGACCCCTTGGAGGACTTATTCTTGCTTTGGGGTGGGGATGGGGTGTCCCTCAGGGAAGGTTCCTTAGAGGAAACGTCATCTGAGCCAATATCTGAATAGTAAGTAGGACTTAACTAAATGAAAGGGAATGAGAAAGAGTAGAAGAGTGTCTCAGACATCCAGAACAATATATGCAAAGGTCCTATGGTGGGAAGGAAGCCGGGTACGTCTGAGGAAAAGGAAGAAGCCAGTGTGAGAAATATACAAGGCCAGTGTGTGGGTGTGTGGGTGTATGCGTGAGATGAGGCTGGGGTTAAGAATGTCAGTCTGCCTGCTTTGTAGCAGACAGTGCTGCGTGCCCAGCCCATATCCCACTCATTTCACTCCTCTAGTATGCTCCAGCCAACTTCCGGCTGCCCCATGTTTACATCTCTTTGCCTGAGGACTTTCTACAGGTAAGGAAGGCTTTCTGTCTTTATATTTGCCTGGTGAATTAACACCCGGAAGCAGCCCTCAGTCAATGACTGAGGAAGTTGAGGTAGAAAAACCACAGGTCCCCAGCCCTTGGGCGGAATGACTTTGAGGTGTGTGCTCTGCCCTGACTCCCAGAGTTCCCTGGTAGGATGGAGCCTCACTTGCTCACAATGATCATTTGCCTGACTATGCACACTTTCCCCATCTCACTTCCCCATCCCCTTACCGGTACTTCCTGGGATTCCCTCCCAAGTAAACTCCTTGCCCTGAATTTTTGGCCCAGTATCTGCTCTGGAGGAATCCCCGCTAAAACGACTTAAAGCAAGACACATATATACTTCCTACAGCTCTGTACTCTAGCCACCCTTGCCTGGATGCCTTCCTCTCTCTCATTTCTTTCCTTCACAGACTCTGGGGCCCATAGACCATAGTGGCCCAGCTGGGGTCTGCTCGGCATAGTGTAGACCAGCCCCATCAGCTGCCCTCTTTCTTGGTACTCTGCCTCTGTTAATATGCCCTGAGATGTCTTTCCTTCAGAACAGTGCTATCCAATAGAAGCTTCTTCAGTGATGGAAATGTCCTATATCTGTGCTATCCAATGTAGTGTCTACTGGTCACATGTGTCTACTGAACATTTGAAAAGTGTCTGGTATAATGGAGGAACTGAATATTTTGTTTTGTTTTGTTTTATTTTATTTTATTTTATTTTATTTTATTTTATTTTATTTTATTTTATTTTATTTTCAATAGATCTATGCAGCTGGTGGCTACTGTATTGGACACTTAGCTCTGGGACATGCCTTAGGCTGCTAAGTTTCCCAGAGCCCAAGCTTGATGAACTGTGAGAAGGGCAACCAAGCGGACCCAGCTCTCTGCACCCAGCTCAGTGATAGGATCCACCAGAGCTTCCTCAGGTAAGCCACCCAGGGTGCCAGGGAGCTCAGCAGTGTGCTCCCCTACAGAGCCCATCGTTAATGTCCCCCTTCTATAAATGCACCGTCCTGCAACTGCTCCCTGCCCCCTGTAGCTGGAGCAGACAACCTTGAGGGAGGAGCCAGGGTAGCTAGTCTGGAGGTGGGGGCTTGGGCCTAGAGGTGCTGAATGAGACACCTCCTATATCCACCAGCCTCTTCTTTTGTATAGTGAATTGAAAGTTTCTCCCCGGAGTTGAGGAATAAACATGTTTTTCAAATAATACAGTGTGTTGAGCCTAAAGTGCCTAGAGTTCAGGACAAAGTCAGGCTTGCAGTGCAGTCTGCTGAAAGTGATCCAATGTCTATCTATTTTCCCTTTCCTCTGAGTAAAAGAGCCCCGCTATTTATGTAAGCACACAGCTGTCAGAATAAGCACCACCTTTCCCCGTCTCCCTTGCAGCTAGATGTGGCTATGTGACTAAGTTCTATCCCATGATGGATAAGCAGAAATGATCTTCATTGTCAAGCAAGTGTCTTTAAAGAGAGATGTGCCCTTCTTACCCCTTTTCTCCTTCCTGCTTGCTGAAATGCATCCCCTGTGCATGGAAGTGGGGTGGCCTTCTTGAGCTGTGAAGAGACGCCTAACTGAAGGGTTGGTAGAGCTCAGGGTAGAAATACCAACTAGCTCAAAACAGGGGATTTTGTGACATTTAGGGAAGGAGAAAACAAGGCTCCCCAAAACTTCCTTTGGTTAAATAAGATTCAGTAAATCCAAACTTGGGCCTGACTCTTAGGTGCTGTTAGTGTTTGTCAGGGGCAAATCTTTATTCGTTGATCCATGTACAGAGTGTGTGCCATCAGCCTGGACTCGTGCTAGGCATTAAGGATGCAGCAATGGACAGGACACTTCAGAGTCTGTGCCCTCACAGAGCCTTCATTACCATTCCTGGCATTTTATAGCTCAGGATACATTCTAAAGTGTTTTTACAGTCACCTCTAGTCAAGATGGCATTGAGTTCATGCTTTAAAAATAACCTGCTGCTCAGCCAGAACCTTCAGACATTGCAGATGGAAATGCAAAATGGTGCAGCCACCTTGAAAACCAGTTTAGAAGTTTCTTGTGAAGTCCAGCATATGCGTAGCTTACTGCCCAGTAATCCCAGTCTTACGTATCTACCTGAGAGAAATGAAAACATGTCCACGCAAAGATTGGGTATGAACATATGTGGCCAATTTGTATATAATAGCCTCAAACTAGAAACAACCCAAATGTCCATCAGTAGAAGAGTGGATTAACCAATTGTGATAAAACCTCAAGCAAAATACTACTCAACAATACAAAGGAATGAAGTATCGGTATACAGGGCATGGATAAATCTCAAAATCACTATGCTTAGTGAGAGAAGCCAAACACAGAAGAGTATCTACTGTCTGGTTCAATTTATTTGAAATTGTAAAAAAGGCAAAACTAATCCACAGATAGAAAGCAGATCAGTGATGACCTGGGGCTGGGTTTGGGGAAGAGGATTGATAGTAAAAGGACACAAGGGAAGTTTGGCTGGGGTGATGGAAGTATTCTTTTCTTGATTATAATGGTGATTACATAACTATAGATTTATCAAAATGCATTGAATATTGCACTTTAAATTGGTACTTTTGTTGGGTATAAATCATACTTCAATAAAACTGATATAGGAAAAATTAACCACACTGTTCATGAATTAGTGGGGGAAAATGACCTCTGTTTATACACTACAATAATATATAAATAATGTTTTTAAAATAAAATTACATAGCCATACTCACAAATATGGTAAACTTCTCTTTGGAATGAAGAGAGATGAGAAATACAAAGTAAATGGGGGCTAAAGTGTCAGACCTGCCAGGCTCAGGATCCAGAAGTGACTATGAATTCAAGTCCTGCAGAGTAAATTGGACCAAAAGGATTCTTTGAGAACTGGAGGCCTAGTATCAGACTCACTGCTTAAAACTATATCTTAGGTAACAGGGGGTACAGATGCAGATCTGAAAAGTGGGACCTGAGCTAAATCACCCTAACTCATTAACCTTTTCTGTGACATATCTGATACCACCCAAAACTGGGAATCTTGAGCTATGTTTAGGAAGCCTGGTTTGGGACTAGGGTCTTCAGGTTCTGGGTTTAGACAAGTGCAAGGAAAGAAATAGAAAGATTCCCCTTAAAAATAAGCCCGTGAAGAAAACTGACATTGAGACAGTCAGGAAACTCAACTCTTATCAAATGGATTCATTTGTGATAAGTGCAAATAATAGAGCAATCTGGAAATGGCTCTAAAATAAATTTAACAAAGTTAAAATTAAAATAGCTTTAACAAAGGTGAAGGAAGGAATGACTTCCTTTCCTATAGAAAGGGGAGAAGAGGAAGGGAGAGAAGAGGGAGAGGGAGAGGGAGGGAGTCTCCAGCAGACTCCACACTAAGCATGGAACCCACACAGGGCTCAATCCCATGCCCCCAAGATCATGACCTAAGCCAAAATCAATGGTCAGATGCTTATCAGACTGGGCCAACCAGGTGCCCCAAGACAGAATTAACTATTGATGTGAAAGAAAAAATGAGAAATATTAAAAATGAAAAGTATCATTATTGAAATGAATTCAAATGGAATAAACTTGAAATCAGACACATTTGAAGAGACGATTACTGAATTGATAGATATTCCTGAGTAATTCACCCAAAGAGAGAGATAAAGAAATGGAAACTATGAAAGAGCAATTAAGACATAGTAAATAGATTGAGAGAGTCCAACATATGTGTAATAGAAATTCTAGGATAGAATAGAGGATGTAATGGAGTTAGAATATTTAAGATATGGTGACTGAGAATATTTCAGAACCAAAAAGAAAGTCCTCAGATGAAAAACACATACCAGTGGTTAAAACAAGATGGTAAAAAATAAATCTCAACCAGAAAAATTGTAATGATAGAGCAGAGTGTCAAAGATAAAAAGAAAAATCTTAAGAGTTACAAAAGAATAAAGACAAATTGCCTATGAAAGAATGCCAGTTGAGCTGACAGCAGATTTCTCATCAACACCAATGGATGACAGAGACAAGAGAGTAATATCCTAAACATGCAGAGGGAAAGCATAATCAGGGGCACCTGGGTGGCTCAGTTGGTTAAGTGTCTGCCTTTGGCTCAGGTCATGATCCCAGGGTCTTGGGAATCGAGCCCCATGGTGGGCTCCCTGCTCAGCAGGAAGCCTGCTTCTCCCTCTCCCTCTTCCCCTCCCTCTGCTCATGCTCTTGCTCTCTCTTTCTCAAATAAATAAATAAAATCTTAAAAAAAAAGAAAAACATTAAAAAAAATAAAAGCATAATCAACTCCCTCAATACACAGGTAGAGGAACATTGAAAAGGAAGAGCAAATTACAGACATTTTCAGACTTTCATAGATTAAGAGAGTTTTCCACCTATACCCTCATTGAAAGGATTGCATGTACTTCAGCAAAACAGAAAGTGAAAGGAGAAAACCACTGAGTCAGAAATTGGACAAATATATTGATAAATCTAATTAATTTCTGATCATATAAATATTAATTTTTGTGAAAAACAGTAAAATTCAAATTCTAGACAATAACAAGAAAGGTGGGGGTGGGGAGAGTTCAACCAATAGTTACATTGTGTTTTGTTTTGTTTTTTAAGATTTGACTTATTTATTTGACAGAGAGAGATACAGCAACAGAGGGGACGCCAGCAGCAGGAGTGAGAGAGGGAGAAGCAGGCTTTCCTGCAGAACAGGGAGCCTGATGTGGGGCTCGATCCCAGGACCCTGGGATCATCACCTGAGCCGAAGGCAGATGCTTAATGACTGAGCCACCCAGGTGCCCCAGTAGTTACATTGTGTTAAAGGGGTTGTCTTGCCAAGAGGAAAATAGAGATACTGAACTTTAGGCTGTTAAGAAAATATATAGTTAAATAAGTATGTTAAAGATTAAAATAAAACCATTAAAAGAAATGTGACTTACAGCCTCAAATAAGTGGGGAAGAAAAGGGATGGGGTTCTAAAGTCATCAAAAGTCAAGAAAGAAGGAAAAAATTAAACTAACCACACATGCTCTTCACCCTGCCCCCCACCAGATCTCATGGTAATAGGAAAAACACACATAACACACACACAAAATAAGATAGCAGGAAAAAAAATCCAAATAAATCAGTAATCACAATAAATGTAAGTGGACTAAACTTATCTATTAAAGACAGAGACTACTAGATAAATTTTAAAAAAATAAAATAAAAATCCAGCTATAAGCTCTGTATAAGAGATACTATACCTAAGACAAGGACACACAAATGTTCAAAACAGACAGAAAAAGATCTCCCAGGCAAATACTAACCAAAGACAACTAGTCTAGCAATGGTTAATATCAAGCAAATTAGAATATAATGCCAAAAGCACTGTTAAGGATAAAGTGAGTCATTATATTCATGATGAAACCAAGAATCCCATCAAGAAGGTAAAAANTCACAATAAATGTAAGTGGACTAAACTTATCTATTAAAGACAGAGACTACTAGATAAATTTTAAAAAAATAAAATAAAAATCCAGCTATAAGCTCTGTATAAGAGATACTATACCTAAGACAAGGACACACAAATGTTCAAAACAGACAGAAAAAGATCTCCCAGGCAAATACTAACCAAAGACAACTAGTCTAGCAATGGTTAATATCAAGCAAATTAGAATATAATGCCAAAAGCACTGTTAAGGATAAAGTGAGTCATTATATTCATGATGAAACCAAGAATCCCATCAAGAAGGTGAAAACTCATGAACATAACGCCTTCCCTAGAATTTGAATGGATTCCTTTTGCAGCTACACTTATTCAAGGATTGATGGTTCATTAAACTGAATCTTTGTGCAGGCATAGGTCCCTTAATGTGGAAAAAGATGAGGCATGAAGACATAGGGAGATTAAAAAATAAGGTTGCTTGCTAAATTATTAACCATAAAGCTATGGGCTAAATCAACATAACTGCAACTAGAACAATAAAGGCCTAGCACACCCTCAATCACTTGTGGTACATTTGCATATTAAATGAGAATGTTTATATAACTGTAGCCTAGAAAATGGTCTTTATTAAAATGTGCCCAAAGTTAACACTTTCAGAAACGAAACTCATGTGGCTCCAAATGCAACTCAGCAAGCCTAAGGTACTTTTTGGGGCAGGAGTGGAGACAGTGAAAGGGCTGAGTTGTGGTTGAAGGAGATATTGGAGGCTCAAGAAAGCTAGGGCATTTGACAAAAATCACATTTGACAACCTTGTAGACAAGAAAGATGAATGAGCTGGACGAGGCACAATTAGGTAAATTTGTCTTGGGCCCCAAAGGGCAGCTGATTAATACATGCTGTTAAGCAGGAGGAGAGTCCTTAATTGTAGAGTTCTGTAAGCCAGGCTCAAATCCTGGGTTCCTTGTTTATTTACCAGCTAGGTGACCTTGGGAATTTTTTTTTTTAATTTCTCTGGATATTAGTCTCCCCAGAGAGAGACAGCTGCCCATTTCAAGGATTGCTGTAAGAATGAAATGGGATAGTTCATTAAAGCACTCGACACATAATAAGCAGTCAACAAGTGATACTTCCCAGTCTCTAGTTTAGGAGCCACTTGTACGATATAAGTTTCAGAGTTTGGGTGACTTGGAGTTCAACGGTATGAAAGAGCAGTTTGTAATTTGGGCTGCAGTAGTAGGAGCATGGTGTCGATATTGAGAGAGGTGACAGTTCTGCTTAATACTAGTCAGACCCCAGCTTGAGTAGTGGTTTTATCTGGGGAAATCATGTTTTTATAGGGACCTAGACCAGTGGTTCTCAAACTGTGGTCCCCAAGACCAGGAGCATCAGCATGATGAGGGAATTTGTTAGAAAAGCAAATTATGGGGACCCATTCCAGCCTTATTTAATCCAAAACTCTCAGAGTGGAGCCTTGAAATGTATGCTTTAACAAGCTAATGTTAACAAACAGCATGCTTCTGATGCATGCTGAAGTTTGAGAACCACTGACCTAGATCGACATACGTGTTAGGGGTAGAAATGGATCTCAAAACCATGTCTCTTGAGTCCAGTTGAAGGACCCGAAGATGTTCAGCCTCCAAGAAAAGGAGATGTGACCGATCTAAATATGGGTCAGAAAGGAAGAAGGAGCTGACTTGTTTCTCCATGTCACTCCAATGATGGGTTTGCATCAAGCATGGAAAATGTGGGGGGACAAAAATAACGATGGGTTAAAGAAAGTGTTCTTGTCTGCAAGTAATTGACAAGTGACCCAACTGGCCTAAATCATAAGAGATTTATTCACTGATGTCAGGAATCCAGGGGGTAGGGATGTTCTTATCTGACTAATTCACCAGATCAACCACATTGTCAAAGACCCAGACTTTTCCCATCAGTTGCTTCTACATCTCAGGTGGATCAGCCCCTCTCTGCATGGTTGCCCAATGGTAGAAGAAATTCCCAGCACACATGCTCAGACACTAAGAACCAGAGGAAGAGAGGAGGACTTTCTTGTGCCTCCTTTGAAGAAATCTTTCCTAAGAGAGGCTCTGCTCTCCCTCCAGCTGATGTCCCCTCAAATTTCATTGTGAAGGTAGCACACCAGGTCATGTGACACTTCTTAAGCTAGTCCCCAGCTAGGATAACGGAATTGCCAGCATTGGCTTGGACCAGGGTTTATCCACCTCTCCTGTGCCATGGATCCCTAGGGCAGTCTGGAGAAACCCATGGACCCTTTCTCAAAAGACTGTTTTTGCCTGCATAAAAATAAAATGACGGGATTACTAAGGAAACAAATTATATTGAAATACAGTTTCTGAAATATATTTTTGAAAATGTGTGATATAGGAATAAACTCGCTTCTTTATTTAGTGCATTAAATAACAAATTCTAGCAGCTGATCTAATAACGACCATAATTTTGAAGTAGTGATGAGTGTGAACAATGTTCTGAGATACTGTAATAACTTTTGCGATATGAAAATATTTGTGATTTCTGTTGGGGACAAAGTCAAAAAGTTACTGCTAACACCACTATGGTTTGTTGCTTACATTCATAGCAGGAGGAAATGCTAAGTTTCCACTGGAGGTTAGTGAAAATAGAGATGGATTTTTTCCCCCCACGCAGGTTTGTGATTCCCATGTATACCATCCACAGACCCCTGATCGGGGTGAGCTGCGGACTCCCCGGGAAGAGCCCCTAGCTTAGATTAACCAAGATTCCCACACTAGGGCTGGGAGTGGGCCAGTCTTCACCAAGACAAGTGGCCTCAAACGAGCATGGATTCCTAAGCTAAATCAGGGCCAAATCAAGCAAAACAAGAAGTGGGAGTGGGGAGGGGATGGCAGAGCAGTGTGGACGGAGAGTAGGGTGGACATGGCTCCAGTGTCTGCTCCATGTAGTGTCAAGGACTCCTTCAAAAGGAGACCCCTCGGGGTGCCTGGGTGACTCAGTCGTTAAGCGTCTGCTCAGGTCATAATCCCAGGGTCCTGGGATCGAGCCCCACGTCAGGCTCCCTGCTCAGCAGGAAGCCTGCTTCTCCCTCTCCCATTCCCCCTGCTTGTGTTCCTTCTGTCTCTGTCAAATAAATAAAGTCTTAAAAAAAAAAAAAAGGGGAGGCAAACCCTCCCCACCACCAGAGGGAGAGACCTAGCAAGGCCACTCGGACCCCGCATGGGGTACATACAAGGATCCCCTCCAATTTATTTGCTTTTGTTTCCTGCTTGCTTTTTGAAAAATATCTCTATACATATCAAGTTACAGGTGGAATACTTGCCCTTTGCAAATATCAGCCTGCTGGGGTGTGTCCCTTCTATTCCACTCCTTAAAAGAGACCACAGCTCTCAGCTGGCAGCTGTCTTTTCAGACAACTTGCTAGGCAGGCATGGAATCCCAACAACTCGCAAGGGAGCCTGCGGGGAAGCCTGGGAGCAATGCAGATTCCTGGGCTCTGGCCTCGCCCGTGTGGCTGAATGAAAGCAGCTTCAGTGTGCCAAATGCTAATTGCACGGTGTCCCCTTAAATTCCCCCCCTCCCAGTTTTTTAAGATTGTCAAGGTTGTTTGCGGAGAGCAGTTTGTTAGACTGTCTCGGATTGAAAGTATAGATTCCTCTACCTGGTGCTAGAGATTGAAGGATCTCCCACACACCTGAAATGCCTCATGTGTGCGGAGCAGTTCCTAGAACCATATTTGGAGATTCATCACCTGTAACGGCAAATCACTAGAAATAGCTTAGCTGTCCATCAGTAGGTGAGCCCTTAGGCTAATTGTGCTAGAATATGCATCCCTGTGCTGGAAGGCTCTTTGGTTAGCAGTCCCAAGGAGCGCTGATGAGAAGAAAGTCCTGTTGCATGTGGTGAGTGAAACACCCACTCTTATATAAAAAGTATTATTTTTTTAGTTACACGCGTCTCTCTCTTTAAAGGATCACATGGTAAAGTTTTTCTCGAACTACCATCCATTGGCCACCTCCCTCGGAATCCTGTGGGACATACAGATTCCTGGGCTCCACTCTGGAACTCCTGGGTCAGAATCTCCAGGGATGTAGCCCCCAAACCTGGGTTGCTCACAAGCTCCCCAGACTCGGATGTCCGGGTTTGGGCAAAGTGTGGGCCTGGGCGGGCAGCAGACCCCACTCATTTCCAGGGTCCCTGGTGGGGCTCTTGAGTCCCTCCCCCCTCCCCCTGCACCGGGCTCCCCTCATCCCTTGCCCCCAACCTCGTTCCTCGTTCAAGTGCCAGGATGATTTCGGAACTGACCCCTGCCCTCTGAGGTAACTAATCACAGAGCCAGCACTTGTCAGGACTAGGAGTATAGTCAGTCCTGCCTGGAACCAGGAGGGCCAGCCCCAGGATTGAAACTTAGTGGCCTTGCTCTCGCCTCCTAAAATGGGGCATTCCTGCCTCACACTCTGAAGCCTGGGGTAAAGGACCGAGAAGGGGGCACAGAAGCCTTGCCCTTACTGTCAGCGACTCCGTCCCCACCTTGCATAGGGCAGAAGCGAAGCAGGCGAGCACCCGAGGAGGGGGCCAGGCAGAATTCAGGGCCTTGGAGACCAAGGGAGCTCAGAGACACGAGGAGCCTTGCCGGAGGTTCTGAGGATGTCCTTCTGGATACAGAGACAGTGTGGGTGGTGCCCACGGTTCCTGTAGGTGCCAAGGAGAGACCCTCTGGGTGGAGGGTGAGAGCCCCAGAAGGACATGCCCTCAGGACCATGGCAGGCGGGGCGGGGGCTAGAGATGAAAGAATAGGGGGGCTGAGCAAGAGTATGGGAAGATGTCCCTGGCCAGGGGTCTGCTCTCTCTCCACATCATGAGAACCACCTGGCGGCACTAGCTTCCAGGGATCTGAAGGCCAAGAGGGGGCTGGGGCCATCTGAATTCATAACAAGCACACCACCGCTCTATCATTCTTATGGCGGAGCACGAAGGGGACCAGGGACTACGACTAACCTGCGGGTGTGCAGAGCTTTATCTGGGACTCTAGAACAGGACGGGGTATGATTGTTACGAACTTCCCTGCCCCAGGACTTCTGTTTCTCTCCTGCCCTGGGGTGGGGCACAACTTGGCTCTGGCTTTCATATAAAGATCACAACAATATTAATAGGAGTCAGAATTTCCTGGGGGCCTCCCATGTGCCTGGTGTGGGCCCGTGGGCAGGGGGCTGTAGTTAGGAGCACCCCCCCGTTCCCTCAACAGATTTATTGAGATATAATTCACACGCCATCCAGTTCACCCATGTAAAGTGTACAATTCAGCGGTTTTTAGGATATCCGCAGAGTCGTGTGTCCATCACCACGATCAACTTTAGAATATCTCAGTCACCCCAAAAAGAACCCCATGCCCGCCCATTAGCCATCACCGTCCACTGTCCTCTCCCCTGGCCCTGGCAACCACCAGCCTGCTTTCTGTCCCTATGGATATTCCTGTTCTAGACATTTCATATAAATGGCCTTATACGCTATGGGACTTTTTGTGTCTGGTTGCTTTCTCTTAGAATAATGTTTCCACGGTTCATCTGTGGGGGAGCGTGTGTCAGTTCTGCGGTCCTCTTTATGGCCAAATAATATTCCAGCATCTGGAGACGCCACATTTTATCCACCTGTTCATCATCAGTTGATGGGTGCCTGGGTTGCTTCCACTTTTTGGCTGGTATGCGTAAGGCTGCTGTGAGTATTCACACACGCATTTTTGTATGGACATAGGTTTCCAGCTCTCTTGACTGTATACATGGGAGTGGAAGTGCTGGGTCATACGGTAACTCTCTGTTTACCTTTCTGAGAAACCCAGCCTATTTTCCCAAGCGGCTGCATCCCTTTCTAATCTCACCAGGAGATCTCGAGGGCTCTACTTTGGCCCCGTCTTTGCCAACACTTGTTATTATTTGTCTTTTTGATTCTCGCCATCCAAGTGTGTGCAAAGGGGTATCTCAGGACTTTGATTTGTATTTCCCTGGGAGCCTCCCCATTTTACAGAAGGGAAAACTGAGGCTCAGAGACATGAGGAGCCTTGCTGGAGGTTCTGAGGATGTCCCTCTGGATATAGAGACAGTGTAGGTGGTGCCCGTAGTTCCTGTAGGTGCCAAGGAGAGACCCTCTGGGTGGAGGGCCTCACCTGAGAGCCCCAGAAGGACACGGCGGCAGGACCACGGCGGGTGGGGTGGGGGAATGGGGGGGCAGTCCAGATCCAGCAGAGCAGAGTTCAACCACTGGGTGACCTTGAGCAAGCTACTTAAGCTCTCTGATGCTGTTTCCTCAACGGTAAGAAGGTGCTGGCGAGGGCGCCTGGGTGGCTCAGTGGGTTAAAGCCTCTGCTTTCGGCTCAGGTCATCATCTCAGCGTCCTGGGATCGAGGCCGCCATTGGGCTCTCTGCTCGGCAGGGAGCCTGCTTCCTCCTCTCCCTGTCTCTCTGCCTGCCTCTCTGCCTACTTGTAATCTCTCTCTCTGTGTCAAATAAATAAATAAAATCTTTAAAAAAAAAAAAAAAAAAAAGAAGGTGCTGGCGATACCTGATGAGGGCAAACGGGATCCCTAACTGGCCGTGCCTCGCCCTCCCACCGCACAAACGCTCCGGGAAATCTCACGCTCCCGCGCACCGGGAGACACGGCCGAGAATGCCCGCAGCCGTGTAGCCGAGCACCCAGAGGGGAACACAAATTCTTGTCAGCAGGAGGGTGAATCCGTTAGTTACATTGTGGGATATTCATGCAGTCATAAAAATGGACAAATTACAGACGTGCAACAACGTGGCTGGGTCTCCCCAACAGAGCGGTCCGTGCAAGGATGGATGGCCTGTGACTCCACGCATAGAAAGTTCTAAATGATAGACAACGCTCAACTCTATTGGTTAAGATGACGTCCATCTAGGTAGTAAAGCCGCAGAAAGGACATGAAAAATGTGCTTCCCTTCGAAGTCGGGGTGGTGGTTACTCTCAGAGGGGGGAGAGTGGGTATGAGCAGGGAGACCCCGGGGTGGGCTGGGGGCTTCTGTTCTCGAGTGCTGAGCTGGGTAGGCGGCGGGCTCACCTTGATTTGCTTTCTAATGTGTTTATCGACCAGTGTAAACACCTCTTACGCGCTCCTCTATGTGTGAGTATCTCAAAACCTAAGAATGATTCAAGCACCTGGTAACTGAACAAAGGCCGGGTTCCCTTTGCCCTCTCTGTGCCCCGGCCAACTCTTGTTCTGGGCTTGGGGGCGCAGAGAGCAGGAGTGAGGAGCTGCTGAGCGAGGCTGGGTGTGGGCTGGCCCCTCCCCCGCCACACTGCTCCGGACACAAATGCCCCAGAAAGACACCGCCCAGAGATCTCTTTAAACCGCTTTATTCAGGTTGGCTGGTAGTCACGGATTGGATCATGTGTACGGGGTTACCCACACACCCCTGGGCAGAGCCCTCGGCCCCGCCCACATCCCAACTCCATCACCGAGGGGCGGCCAGAGGTCTGAGCCAGTTCCCAGGGAGTGTTGGGCCCAATAGAAATATTTACAAATTACCAGGGGGTGGGTGTCCCCCTAGTCAGGAACTGTGAGGGGATTGGTACTGGGGGGGCTTTGGCTCCCAACAGCCCCAGGCCCCTGGGTGGGCGCGGCATGGGCCCCAGGAGGGCGCTGGGACACCGGGAGCTGGCAGAGGGGAGCTCCTGGGAGAGCCTCGAAGACCCTCGAAGGGGTCCTGCTGGTGCAAATCTCTGCATAGGGCCACGGGGGCAGAGGGGAAAGGCCCTCCTTCGGACTTGCCATGTGAAGGGGCAGATTCCTGGTCCCCCCACCTCTGCAGAGGGTGGGACAGGGAGCTGTTTCTTAGGTTTAAAGAAGCTGAACATGAAGGACCCCCCCCCAGGAGGCAGTGGGGAGTCTCCCTCTCCTCCCAGGACCCTTGTGAGTGACCCTGTTCACAGGCCACGGGCCCAGAGCAAGGCTCTCCCGGGGGCTCTGTGCCCCCATCCTTCGCCAGGGTAGAGGCCCTAGTTCTGCTCAGAAGATTCCAGTCCAAATTCGGGGAGGGGTCACAGTCCACACCCCCAGGTTCAAGCGGGGGATGAAGGGGAGGGAGGGAGAGTAAGGCTGGGAGGCCCCGGCTCGGGACAGGATGGGGGACAAGCAAGCAAAGCAAAACACTAGACTCCACGGAAGCTGGTGACAGAGAGGCAGCCTGGCCCCGGCATGGTGCCCGCCCCAGCATTTGGGGCGGTCGTCCCCTTGGTGCCCGGGGCCACCTTCTCCGAGCCAGGTCAGCGCAGGGGTCTGAAAAGGAAGGGTTGGGCAGGGCTTACATGCTGAGCAAGGGAGTGGTGGGCAGAGGGCCGACGTGGTGGCCACAGGTAGTCTTGGGGATGGGGAGGCAGCTGGACCCAGGCAGTCCCGTCCCCAGCGGTCCAGCGGCTCCTCATGCACTCTGTACAGCTGCAGGGGCGCGGGGGGGGGGCGGGGAGGCATCAGTCTAGAGGCTGCAGGCCTCCTCCTCCACCGAACGCTTCCGCAGCTCCTTGCCCGGCTTTGGAGGGGGCGGGGCGGGCGCAGCGGGCGGGGCTTCGGGCAGGTGCAGGACCGAGTTCTCTCCCGGCTGCACCCGAAGGTAGGCCTTGACCTTGTGGTGCCGGGCCTTGCCGTCGCTGAAGTCGATGACACGGCACTCGTACGTGCCTTCGTCCGTGGGCTTCACCCTTGACAGACGCAGTTTGTGGGAGATGTTGCTGCCCACCACCTTGACGACCTGGGGAGGGGGACAGAGAGACCGTGACCTGGCCATCGGGCAGCAGCTGGGAAGATGGAGAGCGCTGGTTCTGGGAGCCCCCTTGTAGCTCGGGGCCCCAGAGACACTCCCACAAGGGCACTGGGAGGCTTGCGGGCAAGTGAGTCAAATAGCAAAAGAAGCAGAAACCACTTCAGTGTCCATCAACAGCACGGATCAGTAGGCGGTAGTCAGTTGATTGGGTGGAATACTGCTCAACAGTTAAAAAGCCTGAGTTAGAGCTGGGTTCTGAGACACGCGGGGAGGGAGAAGAGCTCATGCACAGCCCGGCGGGGCCAGGCCATTTCTGTAAACAAATGCATAAAAACACTCGCTCCTGGCTTTGGAGACACGGGTGCGCACGGGTGAAAACAGACTGGAGGGAATGCGGGGGTCCCAGGGCTGTGGCTGCGTCTGGGCTGGAGCCCGGGGGAGGGCCGGGGTCCCAGGAGACACGGCAGGGTCAAGTCTCAGCCTTTCTCAGTCCTTTGTGTGAAAGGTCCAACTGCCTCGAATACACAAACACACAAAAAAGAAGGCTGACCACAAATGTATCAGCATACTAATAACTTCACACCGCTCGCAGGGAGCAAGAGTGTCTGTACCAGTTGTCTTTGTACTTTGGCTCTTGGCTTCTTTATTTACTTGATTTGGTTTTTACATTTTTATTTTAAAATTGAAATATACCTCGGAGGCAGTAAAGGGCATAGAGTTTGACGAAATTGTATCCGTGTACACCTGTGTGTCCGCTGCCCAGAGCAAAGCATGGGACACAGAACCCTCTAGAGCCTACCCTTGTGGCCCTTCTTCATCAACAGCTGCACCTACCCTGACTTTTGTCCTCTGGACTAGTGTGGTCTGTTCTTGAACTCTTCCGTGTGTGGCCACTTTCCCACAAGGGAGTATCAGTGAGGCTGCTCTGTGTTGTTTGCCCAAAGCTCCATGCTTTTTCACTGCTGAGTAGTATTCCTTTCGAGAAATACCCCACAATTTGTTCATCCAGCCACCTGGATGGGCATGTGTGGGTAGTCTCCAGATCAGAGCTCTTATGAACAAACCTGGGTTGACTATAATGCTAAATTTTTTTTTCAATGAGAAGATAAAAGGCAGTTGGCCGGTTTTATAAGGTACATCGCTGGGGAAGCCCAGAGAAGGGCTCGGGGGGCTCTATGACCTACTGTCGTAACTTTCTGTGAGTCCACAATTCAACATAGGAAGTTAGAAAGTGGGAAGGGGGAGGCGGGAGTGGAGAAGAGAAGTGGGAAGGGGCTTCCATCCTTCCCTGGGCCCTTCTTACTTGCTGCTGAGAGGAGCCCCACCCCACCTCCTGCAGCCCGCGCCCTGCCCCCACAGAACGGGGAGATCAGCCCCAGCCCTGTGCCCCTGACCTCCCCACCTGCCTCCCCACCTGGCATTGCTGCAGGCCCGCCGGGCCCAGGCTGGAGTGAGTGGGTGTCAGCCCTGTAGCCCCAGCCCTGAGCCCTACTGGCCCCTTTCCCTTCTCAGTGGGGGGCGGGGCATAGAAAACCAGCTGTCGGATTCTTGCCGAAAGCGCCAGCTCTCAGAGGGGTGGCTCCTGCAGGTCACCCTTGCCGTGGAGAGGCCGGGATGCAAAAGAGGACAGTCTCCACATCTGTAGTGCTGGGTGTGCGCACACGTGACATAATATCTCACTGACCTGCTCGGGCCTCCAGGCTCCTTTCATCTCCTCCAAATGCTAAGCTCTATCTGACTTCACAGCCTTTGTGCATGCTGGTCTCTCTGCCCTGGTGCTCTTCCCCACCTCTCTTCACCTACTTGACTCCCGTTCATTCTCAACATCACCTCCTCCAAGAAGCCCTCTCCATCACAACCCCCCATTTATCTTCTTCATAGCAGTCATGACAGCTTGAGAAACATTTATTTGTCTGTTGACTTGATTTTTGTTTCTCTCCCTGGCCAAACTATAAACACCATGAGGGCAGGAATGATACCCATTTTGTTCATCTCAGTGACCCTCCATGGCCTTGTGCCCTATAAACTACAGCGATGACATTTGTTGAATGAGTGGACTTCCTCTAGGTCCTTCTTTCCTCCAAGTGAAGAGGTACCCAGATATCGTGCTTTCTAGCTTGAGGTCACATATGCACGACTATACCCACTTTACGGGTGGGGAAATGAAGTCTCAGAAGAGAGGAGGGGCTTCCCGTGGGCAGCGAGTCAGCGAACGGCAGAGCTGGGAACTAAAGCCAGGCCTGACTCCATGCACCCTACCGGTCCATCCATGGTCCCCCAGCACTGGCAGGGCCAGAGGGGCGGGTGTCCCAGGCTCCAGAAGGGAAGAGGAGAGGTAGGTGGGCAGCAGCAAGGAGCCTGGCCCATCTGAGCCTTCCAGCTGGCCATTACCCCCACGAAGCAGGAAAATGTGGGCTTCCGGTGGAGCAGGAGGCACGAGGTGGGACACAGGCAGAGCTCCCGGTAGGACTCCCAGCTGCCCCTCTTGGCATGGGGCCGAGAGCCCGCCTCCCCTGCCCAGCTGTGGGATTGGCCCAGCTGGAGGCCACAGACCCCGCTGATTCCATCACCTCTGACCAAGGGCACGGGGCGGCCCCGTGGCCCTGCCATGCTCTCTGGCGAGTTAGGAGATGCTGTTGCAAATGCACAGCGGGGAGCGAATTACCTCAACATCTGTTTCCCTCACGGATATTAATTATCCTTCATTTGTCAACCCTACAAGGCGCTAATGGAGTAATAATGCGAAGCGCTGGGAGCAGCCTCTGCTGCGGAGGAAGCACCAGACGCAGCCCACCCCTCCCGCCCCCAGACCCCAGGCGAGGCCCTCGCCCTCCTGCACCCTCCATCCCCACCCCCCCCACCCTGTCGCCCCCTCGGCCGGCAGACAAGGTGGCCTTCAGAAGAGCCCTTCTCCTCGGAGAGGAGAGGAGAGGAGGGAGTCGGGGAGGGGGCTGGGAGGCCGGGTCTGGCCCTGACCAAGTCCCCAGCACCCAGGCTCCTGGGACGGGTGCTTCCTGCATCTGGGGGACATTCAGCAGAGGCCCAGCTGGGTGCTGGGTGCTGGGGTCACCGCCGTGAGCCGGCCAGACCCCAGCAATGCTGCGTGGACTCACGGACAGCCAGACCCCACGCCAAACCCGGCACCCCGGGGACAATCCCACATGAAACACTGCTCTCTCCGGCCCTGGTGTCTACCTCCCGCAGCACCACCCGGACAAGGCAAATAAAAAACCCACAGCAGCAGTAAGACCAGCGCCGGCAGCCAGTGTTTACTGAGCCCTCGATCACGCCGAGGTGATGTGCTCAAAGCTTCATACATCTTTTTTAAGTCCTACAATAACCCTGTGTTATAGGCCCGGCCAGGATACCCTTTGTATGGGTCAGGAAACTGAGGCTCAGAGAAGTAAGGTGCTGGGCCCAAGGCCACCCGGCCGGGAACAGAGACATCTGGCAAGCCGCCCATGACCAGTAAACCGCAGGGCTACCTTTCACCCCCTCCTACCTCCTTCCCTGGGTCCCCAGCCTTCCTTGTCCTGGGGAGCCCAGCCCATGCTCAGAGGCCTAATGCATGGGAAAGGGGCCCAGCATCCTGCCCCAGCTTCTTGGATGGGGAGGGAGCAGCCTCTTGGATTTCCTCGCTCACACACTGGGTGGAAAACTCTATGGCCCAGCCGTCCAGCGAGACTGGAGAGGCCAGGAGGAGAAGAGACCCCGTGCCGAGGTCTGGCTATAAATCATAATCACCTCAGCACAGGCATCGACAGGCCTTAGCGTACAATTAAGCACCTAATTATGCTGAAAGAGACACGGCGAGTCCGTGGCATGACCAAGCTCAGCCTCCTCCCTGCTCATCCAGGGCCCAGGCCTTTCTGGGCAAGGCCGGGGCGCCCCGGGGCCCTCAAGGTTGGGGTCTTTCTCCAGAGCCAGGCCAGAAGGAGTGAGTCATGCTGATGTACGTGTGCGGGTCAGACCTCTCTCCGACATGCGGCCTCGTGGCTGAGACTGAGAGGGACGGGGAGATGGTCCCTGCCCCGGGCCAGAGCCTGCTCTGAGCTCCGCCACTCCCAGGCCTCCATCAGCAGCACCAGACACTTCCACCAGCCCTCCCTGCCCCCCACCACGTGTTCAGAATCCAACTCAGGGTCCCTCTGAATCTGGACCCAGAAGGCCTCACCCACTCAGAGCCTTCCACGTCATCACTGACCTTGCTCCTCGCGCACAGTCAATTCCAGAATTCCACTGATCTTCCTTCTGAACATCACTGGGCCCCTCCCCTTCCCTCCAGAGTCCAGCCCCCTTGCACTGACTAGGGTCCCAGCTTCTCCCATCCCGTCATCGTCCCCGCCTCCTCCCAGTTTCTCCAAAGCCACTGTGGCCTCTCCCGATCTGCTCTCCATGACAGACAGATCTTTACACAATGCCCCCAACGTAGGGCCCTTCCTTCGATGGCTCCCGGCAGTGGCTAACTGGGCCCTTGGGGTCTCATCCCCGCACCTATCCCTTGGCCCCACCAGCCTCCTGCAGTTCCTCCAACACACCCAGCCAAGAATCCCCCACTCCTGGTCAATGTCTCTACACTTCAGTGCTTACTTTAAATAGCACCTCCTCCAGGAAGTCCTCCAGGCCCCCCAGCTTAGGCCAGGTCCTCTGTGACTGGCTCAGACCCTCAGGCAGCTCTCCTCATTTTGATGGTCACAGTTGTCATCCTACTTTTTATCACAGGCAATGACTGGGTTTACATCCATCTCCCACACTGGCCTGGGAGCACCTGAACACATGGGTGCATGTGACCATGGCCTTCGAGAGGCATCTTCGAGGCCCCTGACCACTCTAGGGATGTTTCAGGCATTCCTGAGAAAGATGGAGGGATTTGGGCTCCGTGTGAATCTCATCTCCCTGGAGGAAGTTCAGAACTTCCTGCCTGTGTATATTGTGGAGCATTGCAGGAATTTTAAGAGAGAAACATCTAGAGCAGAAAATAAAAATCATAGTGAACCATGAGCCACCACTTGGCCTGTTACTCCTTTGTGAAGGCTGCAGGCCTCGTGCACTGCTCCAGCTTTCCGCCTTCCCCCAAAGCCTTCCGCCAAAAACACCCAGCGTCCACACGGGCCCCACACAGGAGGAGCAGCTGGGCGAGGTGGGCAGGGCTTGGTTGACCTAGCAAATGGGACCCGTCTTAGAACCATTCATAGAGATTTCACGGAGATCCCAGAGGGGGGCTGATGCTTCCTGAGGCCTCTTCAGGACAATACCTGGCTTTTGGAAGGGCTGCAGGCTCTAGGATGAGCGGGTCAGAGCACCGGGCCACATGCATCCGGGAATCCAGGCGGCCCAGGACTCTTTCCCCCTAAAGCAGTTAACATGAGGAAGGCAGGTAAAGAAGGTTTGGGGGCATGGATTTCAGCTTGCCTTAAAATTAGGAAGGTGGGAATCAATGCGGCTTGCAAAACTGGTTGAGGGGAAATTCACCTAAACTCTAAAACAAAGAACTTCAGTTAGATCCAAAGAAAAGCTTCCAGAACTTGAAGACAGCCAATAAGAAAAAGAATTTGCCTGAGCCACAGAAACGAGGCCCCAAAGGTGAGATCCTCAGCACATTCAAATTACCAAGGGAGATGTTTTTAGACCCGGGGTCCCTCCCCAGGTCCCAGGTGAAATGAGATAATTCATGTAAAGTTCGCTCATCATGGTTCCTGGCATATGGCAGGGACTCAATAAATGTTAACTGTTTCATTATTATTATTATTATTTTATCCCAGATGCCTGTCCTACTACATTACCAATCTCCCTACAAGATGCTGAGCTCTTTCATTCCCTCCCCTGTTCCCTGCAGAGAGGCTGGGCCCCGTTTCACGCTCCAGCTGCCCCCTCCCTGCTGCGAATAGGAGTCTCGTGATTCACAAATTCATAAAAAGTTTTCACTCTAGTAACCCCTGTCATTCACACAGCCAATCTCTAGGACATCCCAGCTTACAAGGTGTTTGGGCTCAGGGATGTGAGGTGCCAGCCCCACTCTGTCCTCAGCACTGCCGACTTGGATCCTTCCCGGGGTTACCACGGCAGCCCCAACAGGTCACAGAGCCCTCCTGCACCAGCATCTGGGAAGTGGAAGGTACTTCCTTCCCCAGAACCTGAGATCCCACGGCACCTATAACACCTCCCTGGTATGTGACACGTGCTCCGCTCCCACGGTGTTTTTCAAAGTAGGTCCTAACAGTTAAAAATCAGGAGCTTCCCATCACCATCAGCACTTTTAGAAGACATGGAGCTACTGGGCCGAATTCCTACCTGGCTCAGTTGGCTCCTACAGATGCAGGGCCTGGGTTCTAGGCTCTGCGGCCCCCCATGAGCCACCTTGTGCTTTCACGTCACCTGTATACATGTGTACAGGCCTGGATGCACAGCGTGTTGGCAAGTCAGCATACCAAAATCTGTGTCTGGGTTTACACCACTGTTGGCCTGGGTGGGTGACAGTCATTCAATTACTTATTGGACACCTACTATGTGCCAGACGCTGTACTAGGCTCTGGAAATGTAACAGTTAATTAGGCAGGCATGGTCCCAGCCCCACTGAGTCTGCAGGTGTCGGAGGACGGATATAAAACAAATGCACACATGGGTGATTGCAGATGGAAATGCAGCCAGCACGGAAATGGGATGCCGGCGGAGCCACATGGTCAAGGGAGGCGTCCTGAGCTGAGCTCTGAAGGAAGAGAGAGGGACAGTTTCCTGGGCAGAGGAATTGGCCCATGCAAAGGCCAAGAGGTGGGCAAAGAAGCCAGAGCTGGGAGGGGAGAGGGGGCCAGATCAAGCAAGATGAGACAGACCAGTGGGTGAGCAGGACGAGTTGAGCAGAGCCTTGAAGGCCATGGAAAAAAAGTTGGAGAAAAGTTTGAGCCTTCTAGCCTGCGGGAAACTGGGCTGTGCCTCTGTTTCCAGGTGTCGGCGAACTCCAGCTCCATGCATTTAAGAACTGTCTTGTGTGTGACCCTGTCGGGACAAGGAGGTAGTCAATGCCTGTGCGTGTTTCCTCCCCAGACCCCCGGAGCCCCAGCTGGTGCAGGAATTGCAGGGGCTGGGGGTGGGGAGTGATTGCACAATCACGCTGAGCACATTTATTTTATTTAACTAATTAGCATCTTTGCATTCCCCTCACGTGGGGCCTAGCAGCCTCGAATTCTAATCCTCGAAGTCAATTAGATTATTATTCCCTTTGCCTGAGACACTCCTTAAACCCCAAACAGAGTCACAGGGGAGAGAGCTGCAGGTGTATTAACATATACACAGACCTCTACCCACCCAGGCCTAACTGGTGGGTGTTTGGGCAGGGAACAGGATATTGCCTATGGCTGTGCCCTTGGCAGAGGGAAAGGGGCAGGGGTACAGGGGGAGCTGCTGCTGCCCTAATCTGGAAGAGGCTTGAATTTCCAGACCCCAGCGGGGAAGGACCTTGGGCAGACCGCGCGAATGTTGCTGGAAAGACCCTCGTTTTCTAATCTGCCCACCTCCTGTTTGGGTGGCTGTAGGAGCCCCCTCTCTGGCCTCCCTGCCTCAGTTTCCCCCATCTTCACTGCCCAGCATGGCGCCCCCCCCATGCCTGCTGGGGCTCACTCTTTGCACTGTGACTTCTGCTCTGCAGCAATGCTCTTCTGAGCATCTGTGTCTCATTGGCCTTGGCATCCGGAGCTCCTTCACAAACCCATGAAAAGTTGTGGAAGAGTCAGCAGAAAAGAGTGAATTTGGAGGTCACTCCCCGTACATACGCACTCATACCCCTGTAGGCATCTGCATTTCTGATGTCGCTAGTGGACTTACTAGCCTCCTGCCAGGCAGATCTGATGCCCCATGCACCGATCCAGCCCTCCTCCGCAAAAACTGGCACTCCCTGAGTCCCCCGGGTCCCCACATGAGGCCCCAGCTGAGTCTGGGGACAAGGATCTCAAGCCCTGAAGACAGGTAGCTCGGCCACGTCATGGCCTCCAGCAAATCTTTGACTCCTCTAAGCCTCAGTTGCCCTACCTGTAAAATGGGTGAATACTTAGCCATTCCCTGCAGAGTTGTAGCAATGACAAAACGAGTCCACACAGAAGACCTGGCCAGTCTTGAAATCCTTCGGCTGTAGTTCCCCCATCCTGCCTCAGCCCCGGGAGCCACATGACCCAAGTGACCGTGACATGCCACCAGTCAGTCGTGATGGGCTGAAAAAAGCCAGCTTAGTCCCATTAGACTCTACCGGTTCCCCAAATTAAAAATGCTGCTGAGACAGCCACAGATCATCTGGGCCACACACAGCCTTGGCCCTGACAGGAGAGAATGTGTCTTTTCTCCTCCCCCGCCCCCGTCATTTTTTGTGGCTGTCATTTAATGAACTTGAAAAATCTGCATCTTTTAAAAAACAGAACAAGGCTGTTTCCCCCCCCCTTCTTGTTTCTTCTCCTCTATCTTCATGCCCAAACTCCCAGATGAACTGGACCCTTTTTTTTTTTTTAATTACAGCTGTGTCCTCCATTAGAGCGCTTGCAAGAAGTCATTACCAAAACTCACACTTATTTTGGTGGCGTCCTTCCCTGTGTCTTCCTGCTGAGATGCTTTTAGCTGTCGGGAGGGAACAGGAGGGGCAGAGAGAGCAGAGACAAAGCGTTAGCATCATCGGGTGGGAGCACGGACAAGAGCTGAAATTGTAGCTGCGAGAGTGCTCCGGGGTCCGGAGTTGGGTGTCCCTCGGCTCAGTGTCGCCTGGTGAGTCAGAGCAAAGGACAATGAAGAGGGTCCCTGTTAAGCTTCGTGTGCTGTGCATTTAGATACGTGGGGATCTGGGGCTCTGTGGGGGTGGGTGAATCTGCCTGCCCAGTCTGTCGGCATGTCTGTCTCTACACTTGGCTCTCTGTGAATGTGCTTGTGGTTTTAGGTGTATCACACCCGTGATCGTGTGTTTGTGGCAAATCCCGTCACATCCTGCCCACACACTAGTCCCTGCAGGCTGACGGCCGATGTCGCCAACTGCGGAAAACCTGCAGGTCTCTGCCTCGGGGCTTCCACTGGACCCCCCCCGAGTCCTCTGAGCCCTGTGAGGTGGGCTGCAAGCGCTGGAGAGCCGACACCCCCAGGAGCAAGACAGAGTTGAATATGCATTAGTGAGGGGCACCTGGGTGCTACAGTGGGTTAAGCGTCTGCCTTCGGCTCAGGTCCTGATCTCAGGGTCCTGGGATGGAGCCCCAGGACAGGCTCCCTGCTCAGCGGGGAGCCTGCTTCTCCCTCTGCCTGCCACTCCCCCTGCTTGTGTGCTCGCTCTCTCTAATAAATACATACCTAAATAAAATCTTTAAGATGTATTTGTGAACATGTTAGAGACTTTTCATGAACACGCGAGAATGTGCGAGCACACCCATGTGTGAGCGTGCAGGTGTGTGCGCGCACGTGCAGGTGTGTGAGTGCGTGTGCAGGTGTGTGTGCGCGCGTGCAGGTGTGTGAGTGCGTGTGCAGGTGTGTGTGTGCGCGTGCAGGTGTGTGAGTGCACGTGTTCGGAGGGGAGTGGGCAGGCCGATAGGCATGTGCTCCTACATTATTTGCATTTACCCCCTTGGAAGAATGGAAGGGACTTCGTTTGGGTTCCCCCAGAAGCAGACCTTGAGACAAAGATTCAAGTGCCCTTGGTCTCCCGGGGAGGGGACCCCAGGGAACATCAGGAGGGGAGTGGGCGGGGCGGACGTCAGTAGCGTGCATGTTATCCGGCCGGCCACTGCCTCGGGCAGCAGGGACTGATTCCCATTCCCCCCACCCCCCGCCCGAGGGGGAGTGTGTAGGACTGTCGTGTCACCCCGCTGCGGCGAGGCTGCTGGGGGACGTGGCCTCCAGGTCTGTCAGTCATTGCTGGGTAGCCTTGCCGGCCGGCAGGCTCTGTCGCCCAGACAAGGCGCCCAGGCAAGAGAGGCAGGGGCTGGGGGTTGGTCGTGCGGCTGGTGGCAGGCGTGTGCGCCGGGCACCAGCAGCGTCCGCTCCAGGGAGGGCGCGTGCAGTGACCGGGGGGGCCCGCCTTTCCCGGAACCCCCGGCCTCAGTTTCCCCACCTGGACACTGACGGGAGGGACTGTGCTCTTCGGAGGGCCCTTCTGGCTGCCCCCAGCCCGAGTGCGCAGCCCAGCTCTGCCTAAGAGGGCGGAGACGTCTGCACCCCGGGGGCCAGGGCGGCCCCAGCCCAGCTCGGGGGTCTCCCCGCGGGCCGTACCTGGGTCGAGGCCCACGCCTGCTTGTCGGTCCAGTCCCTGTGGCTCCGCACGTACCACCACTGGATCTCCAGCGAGTAGGAGGGCGAGCCGCTGCCGCGGAAGGAGCAGGCCATCTCCACGTCCTCGCCCGTCCGCGCTGTCATGTCGTGGGGCGTCTCTGTGAACAGGGCTGTGCGGAGAAGCGGGGACAGGTGGCTGGGGCTCAGGAAACAGCAGGGCCCGTGGGCGCTGGGCTGGCGGGTCAGGGACAGGACGAGAGAGTGGGGGCAGCCGGGTGGGGAGCGGGAACGGCCTGGCTCCCGGTGGGGCCCCTGGAGGAGCTCAGCGGGGGCCGGGCAAGGGCTGTGCGACAGCAGCTGGCAAGACGTGGGGACGACGGGGCAGGTCCAGGACCCTGAGGGCCCCACGCGAGCTGGGTCTCTGCCCCAGGGCGCCACCCCAGGGAGACCCACCCAGGGCTGTGAGGGGTCAGGGGAGCGCTGGGTTGGAAGGCCCGAGCGAGGAGGCCTAGGAGGAAGTTGTGGTTTTCATCAAGTCTTCCAGATGGTTCTAGTCACCCCCACTGGTCTCCCTCCCAGACTATTCCCAACCCCAGGGCACAGGAGCCAGCAGTTTTTGTAAAACGAAGTCAGGTCAGGCCAACCCCCGGGTCAGAACCTGCCTTGGCTCCCCACTGCCCCGGGGATAAAGCCCACCAGGTTGGGGTTCGGGGCCTGCCCACTGCCCCCGGTCTCCTCTCTGTCCTGTGGGCATGCCACACTTTCCCCTCACTTTCGCCCTGACCGTGCCCGATGGCTGGAATGCTCTCTCCCTGGTCTCTCTGTGCCCCGCTGGCTCCTTCAAGTCACTGAGCGCTCTAGCTTGGCCCCTTCCATCCTCGACCACCCAGAGCAGGACCCCCCTCACCCCGACCTCCTGCCCCCCCACCCCTCACCGCTCCCAGCACC
>LNAC01000052.1:2458217-2480584 GCA_002007465.1 Ailurus styani
CCCCCCCCCGCCACCAGGTAAATGAGAAAACAAATCCCCATTTAATGTGCCCCGTGCCCTCCCCACCATATGTTCTGTCTCTCCTCTCTCCAAACAAATACTGTCCTGAGATGTAATTAGAATTCTTTCCTCTTCTCTGGAGAGATGATGTCTCCCTGGAAAGACGCCTGGCAATGGGCAGGTCACCCAGGGAATGTGTGTCCATCAGTCCTCGCACCCCCTGCCCCTCCCAGCGGCAGACGTGCCACCACCCAGCCCCAGGGGTTCCTCCTGTATGTCCCCTTCCCTGCGCAGCTTGGGGCCAGAGGAACAGGGAGCCCTGGGCTGGGAGGTAAGGGTCCTGCTCTGGGGCCACTTGCCTCCCGCCCCTCCCCAGGATTCCGAGGGCTTTGGAAGCATCAGAATGGACAAGCACCTCCATCTGGAAGTTTCTGCTTTTCCCGCTGTACACACAGGGTTTCCATGTGGAGCCTGACTCCAGGAACCGGTTTCTGAGCTAGGAGAAAGTTTGCAAGGTCCCTAATCCCTGAGGTTAAAGGTTTATGAGATGCTCCCTGGAGGCTTCCCACATTGGGTGAGGTCGGGAAGGACTGGCGGCTGTCCCATAAACAAAGCCTGTTTAACGAGAAGGACTGAATTACTGAACACGTGTCCAGTGAGGTGCGAGGTGCCTTCACGTACAGTCGATGTGAAAGTCGGGACTGTCCCTATTCCCACTGGGCAGGAAACAAAACCGGCCCGCGCCCACCTTTGCTGGTCGGGTGCCCAGGCCCCTACCTGCAGCGCCATCCTTGACCCCCCTCACCCTCTCTAATAGCCCACCTTCAGTCTGCAGGGAGCCCTGTGGACGCTGCCTCCTGAACATCTCCAGGATTCCGCCCCCACCCCCGTGCTGGGCCAGCGCCACCACCTCCCACCCAAAACAGCACAGTGGCCTCCTCACCGGCCTCCCCATGGCCCCCCGTCCTCCAGACAACATACTCGCAACCAGTCAGTCAGAGTTATCTCGGCAAAACGCAAACCGAGCCCGACTCCTTCTTTCCTCAAAACTCTCCTATGGCATCTACCATGAAAGGGAAGGCCTTCCATGTTTGGGCCTGTCCCCTCCAGAGCCAGGTTCTGCTTTTCCCCTGCTTATTCTGTTTCTGCCGCCATGGCCTCCTGGCTGTTCTCCGAACATTCCAGTTGAGATCCTACCTCAGGACCTTTGCACTTGCTTGATATTCCCTCTGGCTGGAACACTCTCCCCACGACCACAGATTCCCACATAGCTCCCACCCTCCTCCGCTTCAGGATTCCGCTCAGACATCACCTCTTCAAGGAGATGAACCCTAACCACTTCATGTAGATTGCATCTCTCACCCAAACCCATGCTTCAAATCACTATTCCCTTCCAATACATTATTGGCGCCATCCGACAAACTTTCTGCAAAGAGGAAAGTGTTCTATATCTGAGCTAATCCAGAAACCACCAGCCACGCATGTCAACCGAGCACCTGAAACGTGGCTAGTGTGAATGAGGAACTGAATTTTAAATTTTATTTCATTTTAAGTCATTTAAATTTAAACAAATAGTCACTTGTAGGTATGGCTAGTGTACTGGACAGCACCACAAATACGCTTGCTTTATGTTTATTGTCTGCTCTCCCAGAGGAGGGACTGACCCTGAACCTGTCTAATCCGTTGATATATCCCCAGCGCCTAGAACAGTGCCTGGCACTTAGTAGGTGCTCGATAAATACTTGTCAAGTGAACGAAAGGATAGATATGACTGGGCAGTGGTCGAGCAGGGTCCAGAGCCAAGAGGTCCCCACCCTGAGTGTCCAGGGCCAGGCTCAGCTCCCCTCACCTCCCCTGATGCCCACCTGCCGGCTCAGGCAGGACTGCGGGGGGCTATCGAGGCCCTGAGCCACCAAGAGGGGCTGAGAGGGGATCACAGTGAGCACTTGGCCCCTTGTCCTGGGACGGCTGGATTTTGCCTTGATCCAGACCCAGTGGCCTTTGCAAAGAGGGGAGGAGAGCTGGATCCAAAGTGGCCAGAGTGGGACCTGTCTGGCTAAGGGACAGTGAGACGGACACAGCTGTGACCTTCTCCAGGTGCCACTGCTGAGCCACAGGAATCAGAATGTGCTTACCATTTTCCCTCCTGCATCTGGGGGAAGGGGTCCGGGGCTGCTAGGATGACAGACTAGGAAGAGCAGAGCTGGCCCTCCAACCCGGGCCTGTATGACTTTGTCCCCACACTTCTCCACCTCGAGATGTGTGAGTGGGAGAGAATGTCTGGCCAACAGGGGTGTGGGGGTCTCATGGGTGGCAGGAAGGGCAAAGATGGGCTCTCCTTGGGTGGGAACTCCAGCGGGGGAGCTGGAGAAGGGCCAGGTCTTCATCCACCCTAGCTCAGCCTCCCCTGCCCATGGGCACCCCCAAACTGAAAACCCAATCCTGGCCCACTGGTTCCTTTTACTGATGTAGCAAGCAAGGCTCAGAGAGGGTGGTGTCTGGCCTGGGGTCACACAGCAGCCAGGCAGCAAGGTCAGGCCCCAGGCCCTGAGTCCTCGATCAGGCCCTCTAACTCCCAGACAGGCTTGGGGGACGACCCCTCCGCCCCTGCACCTGTCTTCTCCCCCATCCCAGTAGTGGTCCTCTAGAGGGCGCTGTCCAACAGAACAGAACGCGAGCTAGGGTTGCAGACACACGCAGAAATTGCCATTTTCTAGTAGCCAGGTTTAAAAAGTTAAAAAGAAATTTTTTAAACAGATGGAATTAATTTTAATCATGTATTTTATTTAACCCAAGATATCAAAAAAAATATTTCGACATGTAATAGAAATGATTAATGAGATATTTTACATTCGCTTTTGTGCTAAGTCTTAGAAATCCAACATGAATTGGACACGATTACAGTACATTTCAGTTTTGACAAGCCACATTCCTGGGGCTCTGCTGTCACGGGGGCGGGGCGCGTCCTGGCAGGTGAATCTCTCCTCCCCATCACATGTCCCCATTGCTCAAAGGAGGCAGCCAAGGCCCGGTGCGCGTCAATGGCCCTTCCAAGGCCACACAGCAGAGCCTGGATTTGAAACCAGGCCTGTCTGACACCCAAGGCCACGTTCTTTCCAGAGTACTTAAACTCCTTCTGGCTGCAGAGGTCTTTCTTAAAAAGTTAACAGTCTAAGACGGCCAACCTTATAGGGTCCTGTGGGGCAGGATGCGGAGCGCAAAGGCTTGGGAAAAGCACAGAGGAGGCATTTCACCCCTGAAGCAATCAGGGGAGACTTCTCGAAAGAGGTGTTGTGCTCTGCCCACTCCCCCAGGCCCAGGTGGGGAGACAGTCTGGAGCCAAAAGTGGGGAAGGGCTTTGGGGAGGAAGAAGGATAGAAATCGGGCTGCAAGGACTCATGGAGCCAGGGGAGTCATCTGTGGGTGCAGAAACCAGCTCCCCCACCCCCTGCAGTGGACTCTGGTCCCAGGATCTCTCTGGTCCCCTCAAATCCTGCCAGGAATTGCCTAGTGGGATGGGGGAGGGCCCCCAGGATCCCGTTGTCTCCAACCTCAGTGGCGACGGGGGCAAGGTGTATGCAAGACGAGTGGGGAAATGAAGTTCTGGGCACTTGAGGGCCTAACCTGAGTCTCCCTGTCCCCAGCCCTGTCCCAAGGAGCCCCTGATGGAGAAGCAGCGTATGCCGATGAGCACCCGGGGCACAGGGCTGGAACCAGGGATGGAGGACTGAGCCTGTGTCTGCCAAACAGACGTGCCATGTGGCCTAGGGAGCATCTCTCCCCTTCTCTGAGCCTCGGTTTGCTCCTCTGCACATGGGGGTCAGTGCTGATGGTCTGAGAATCCCACCAGCTCAGACAATCTGAGGGAGAAAGTGATGTGGGTCCTAAGAGCAGTGTCCTGGGCACTGGGAAGGGGAGGGGTCACTGCTGCTTGGGGGAGGAGGAGCATGTCAGCCGGGCCCTGAGATGGGTGAATCCTGATAGGCAGAGGCAAGGAGAAAAGGAATGGTGTGAGCCAAGGCTAGGAGGAGGGAAGTCCAGAGAGCTCTGTCGTTGTTTTTAAAAGAATCCAGACCATTTATCTAGCACCTACTACACGCCTAGCACTATAAAGGCACTGTCTCTAATACTCTCTAATCTGCTCACCCCCTCTTGACAGATGAGGAAAATGAGGCTCAAAAAGGAGACAGGACTTGTCCGAGTTCACACAGAGCTGGGTTTTGAACCTGGGTCTGACCAGCAGTTGGGACCAAGACCCGGGACTCCATCAGCCCCCACCAGGATTTGGTCTGAATAATGAGGAAAATTATTCAGCCACCAGGCTCCACACCTCTGCATCCCACTTGCACACCTCCAGAGATGGGGAGCTCAGTTCCTCACACCTCCACTAGAAACAGGCAGCTCTAACGAGCAAGAGGTTCTCGCTCCCAGCTCTATGAGAAAGGATACCACATCAACACCAGAAATTGGAAGGCGGTCCACACTAAGTTTGATGATGATGATGGCACAGTAATGATGTCTAAGAAATACAAAGTACTTGTGTCAGGCACTGTGCCAAGCTCTTCACGGACATTTGCTCCTACCATGATGCTGTGCGGGCAGGGGGATCATTATTATCCCCATTGTTCAGGTGGGAAAGCTGAGGCCCAGAGAGATCAAGGACTTGCCCAAGGCCACAGAGAAAGCGGTTGCATTTGAACCCAGTTCCAGAGCACTTGAGAGTGGATCCCATAATTTCTAGACCTTGCTCCTACAGCCCCTCTTCCTATCCTCTCCCCCATGTCCTTCCCTCCAGCTATCCAGACCCCCCCATCTCCACTCAGTATCCCTGCTGAATTTGGGACATGAAATCCATCTCTTCTCTTTGACTCCCTCCTGTCCTGAGCCCTCCCCACCCTGCTTAGGTAACTCCTCACAGCCGGTCTCCGGGGAGGCTGGTATAATTATAGGTTTTTGAGAAAGATGCAATTGCGTTCCCCTGCCCCAGGGCCTGGGCTCGCTGGGAAGACAATTAAAACCGGTGTCCACAAATTAGGATTCTGTAGGAGAAGGAGAAAGGGGCTTGATTGAATGCAACCTCTTCTTCCTTTCTGCTTTTAATTGGGGGAGCAATGTCGTCATTAGCCCCAAGCCTGGTTTTCGGGGCACAGTCTGCAGGAAACAGCTCCGGGGTCCTGGCCCGAGTCAGTGGGTTTGGCTTCTGGTCAAGGCAAAGGAGGACCTGGAAAGATGTTGTCTGCCCTTCAGGACCAGGGCTTGACCTCCTTCCTAACCTTCAAGGCCCTGATTCAATACCACATCGAAGGCTTTGCTTTCAGGCCTATGTTCGAAACCTGTTTCTTCTACTCCCCAGCTGTGTGACCTGGACAACCCCCTTTGCCTCTCTGAACCTCAGTTTTTTATGTGAAGAAAGGAGAGATAGAGAGGGGAAGATGACACAAGGCAACCCAGACCTTGTGCCTGGCACACAGTAGGTGCTTGATGGATATCATTCTCTTTGCTCACATTCTAGCTCGACATTCTGTCGTCACCAGAAAGACTGTAAAGATGCTTCCTTGTAGCTTCATCAGATCATGCATGGGTGCAGCGTCTCCACTTCCCTCATGCCTGGGCCGTGTGCAACCTCTTAGTCGTCAGTCCCATACCTCCGCTCCTTCCTCATTGGCTCCCGACAGCCGGTGACACACAGGCAGGCTTCAGGGGGCTTGTCCAGCAAAGGCAGCCTCAGCCCGGCCCCCTGCTCCCTCCACCTCTGAAGCCAGAGCCCCCCCAGCCCTGATCCTCTGATCTGACCCCAAATCTCCTCTCTCCCTCCGAGCAGACTTCCTTGCCTTTCTTATCTCCAAATCTCTGGTTTGAGGCTGCCTCCTCCACGAAGCCTTCAGGGACTGGACCCCAGGCCACCCACCAGTCTCTGTCAGAGTGAGAGAAGGCTCCCCTTGAGGACCAGTAGAGGAAGCAGCTCCTTGTCAGGGGAACCAAGGCGGAACTGGAGCTAGAGGGAGGCAAGGGTGGGGGGCAGAGCAGAGAGAACCAGTGTGGCCCACTGGCCCCTTGGTCCCCACTCAGCCCATCTCTTGCCAAGTCCTACTGTGTCGTGGCCTGCTCCAGCGATGAATGCATACACAAAATGTGGTCTCTCCACACAACGAAATATTATTCAGCCTTAAAAGGAGGGACATTCCCACATGGATGAACCTGGTGGACGTGACACTGAGTGAAATAAGCCGGGAGCAAAAAGACAAATACCGTCTGATTCCCCAAGGCCCCCGGAGCAGCCGAACTGGGAGACAGAAGGTGGAAGGGTGGCGACCTGGGCGGGGGGAGGAGGTGGGGGGGGGAGTGCCGAATGGATGGGAGGAACGCCTCAGCCGGGGAAGAGGCCAAAGTTCTGGAGACGGATGGTGGGGGCGGGTGCACAGCAATCTGAACATATTTGACGCCACTGTATGCCTAAAAATGGTGAAAATGGTAAATTTAATGTTGTATATCTTTCCTCTTGGGTTTCCCCGGCCCGCAGCCGTGGCTTTCACACCACAAGCCTGTCCCTGGACTTTGTGCCGGGAGTGCTCCGCCTGTCCCTGGACGTCGTGCCGGGAGTGCTCCGCCTGTCCCTGGACGTCGTGCCGGGAGTGCTCCGCCTGTCCCTGGACGTCGTGCCGGGAGTGCTCCCCAGTGCAAGGGGGTGGGGGGTGGTACATGGCCCTCAAGTCTTGGCTCCGGGGTCACCGCCTGAGGCTTCGCTACCCCATCTGTCCCCCTCTTCCCTACTTCACGCTTTTCCCTGACACTTACATGTTCCCTCTGACTCCCCTCACTTCCCTGAGCGTAAGCCCCCCGAAGGCAGGAGCCGGGATCGGCTTCGGTGACCGCCGTGTCCCGGCAGCTAGCAGGACGCCAGGCACAGCAGGCACGCAGCAGGTGCTCGCCGGCCGCCAGCCGCTGTGACACCGGACACACACGGTGGCTCTGGCAGAAGGCAGAGAAAGGATCCCGTCCTCTCGGCTCCGGGCCACCTGGGGGCTCCGGGAAACCCTCACCCCGGGGGTGCCCCATGGGAAACTGCCATTCGCGGAGCCAGAGTCAGGCTCTCGGGCTGGGCATCCAAAGCTGGCGGCTCTGGCTCTGCTGGACCCCAGCTGTGTGGCCCCCCTGCCTCTCCTGACACTTCTAAGTGTCCACCCCCGCCCCTCCCGCATTGGGCACTGTTTGCGGAGTCCTGGCTCACAGGGGCCCTGGGCCTGGAGGTGCCTTCCCTGCCCAGGCAGGTGGCAGCCGTCGTTGGGGGGCCGATGGCCGCTCTGGAGCGTGTCCTGTGACGGACACTAAGGTGTCTGTGTCTCCCCGGCCTGGGAGCTCCCCCAGTGCGGGGTCCCAGCACTGCCCAGCTGAAAAAAAAACCAAGGGAGAGAAACATTGTGCATTTACTGGACACCTACTATGTGCCAGAAGGGAGTTTCTGTGGGAACTGTGCCCATAAGAGCAGGGACAGGGACGGACAAATGGACAATGTGAACACAGGCATCCTGGGAGGCCCTGAGTGGGGCCCCAGCAGGCCAGACCCCTCCCCACCTTCCCTCCTTCTGGCCCTTCTGACCACTGGCCGCCCAAGTCCAGCCTGGCCCACAGGCGCCCCGGGACTGCCCCTAACGTTGTCATATGAAGTGTGACCAGGAATGAAATGGGGCAGTAAACAAAGGTCAGCAGGACCAGGAAGGGCTGTGGCGGCCTCATGGGCAGCTCTCTGCACTCTTGAGGCCCACGGGCCACCCTGCGGGCTCGCCTTTCTCACGGAGGCCCACAAGGCACCGGACAGCTGATCCCACGTAACCCTCAGAGCGACCCTGCAGGCCAGGGGTCTTTGACTCTTTACTACAGGTGGGGAAACTGAGGCTCACAGAGGGTCACGGCAGGTCAGGGACAGGAGCTGGGACTGGGACCCAGGCCTTTGAGGAGCTGGGATTCAGACTCAGGCCTTGGGACCCCAGAATGCAAAGTACCCCCACCCCCACCCCGTTCTCTGCCAGTGCCAGGGCTGCAAGTGATGAAGCAGGAAGAAAGGCGCATGCGCCCCCTCCAGCCAGGCCTGAGCCTTTTCCAGCGACTTGACCAACAGCGCTCAGAGAACTTGGGCCACCCCGGGCTGCAGGAGGCAAACCCCTCCAGGCACCGTGCACAGGCCCCAAGGACTTGAGGTGGTGCTACTCTTTATCACCTGCCCCATCTCTGAGTGAGGTTCAGAGAGGGCATGTCAGTGCCTGAGGGCACCCAGTATGAAGGGACAAAGCCAGATGTCAGCCCCAAGGCTGACTGAAGAATCTCCCAAGCAGAACCTGAGTCCTCCCTTGGCCTCCTTCCCTCTTCCCTCTTCTGCGCAGTGTGACTCCTTAGGGGTCATTGCCAGAGAGTCTGCTCTGTGCCCAGCTCAGCTGGGGGGGCAGGGCTGCAGAAGGCCCGTGGCCACCTTAACTCTCGGCTGGGGGGCAGGACAGGGCAAGGCTGCAGAGGGAGTGTTTGAGGAAGCGCCAGCTCACCGGTGAACCTCACCTCGCTCCTGAAATCAGGAGGTGTAATATGTCCCTAAGAGGAAAACCCGGAGAAACTGCAAGAAAAAGCCTCCAGGGACTGAGAAGCCAGGCTTGTGGAAAGGGTCCTCTCCTCCCTAGGGGTGGGTTCAGTGTCTGCTTTGGGGTGGGCAGGGCTCCAGGGAGTGTTCTCCGTTTCCCCCTGGCCGCTGGGCTGGCCGGCTGCCTGGAGCAAGAGGGATTGAGGTGTGCGTTGAGGAAGCTTGTTTGATCTTGGAGTGGACAAGTTTTCCTCTTCTCAAGAAGTGCAAGGAGGCCGTTTGTACAAAAGCTCGGGGAATTGCAGTGCCCCTTAGCGGGAAGTTGGCAGCCTGGGCAGGGGAGCTCAAGTCCTCCCCACAGAAGGAATGAAGGAGATCAACCTTCATGGACCCCTCCCCATCCTGGGCTTCCCAGGACACTCTGACCAGGCCCTGGCCCTCAAGGAGCCCCGAGTCCACAGGAAGCGCAGACACACAGACCAGTGACCACTGTATGGACAACGGCTGGGACCGAGCCTGCACTGCCATGTACGGTTGTTCAGGGTGTGCACCATTCACAGAGCCATGAATCGTGCCCCCGGTCCCCCCGCCCCCTGCCCAGAGATGCCCAGAAGCTCCGAATAGAGGTTCAAGTGTTAGGGAAGACGAAGGCAGACCCACATCTGCCTGGACTCGGGGATGACTTCTGGGAGGTGGGCCATGCTTGGACTCGAAGGCTGGTTGGAGTTGGCGCAGTTATGAGGAGCTCCGAACAGGAAAGGACATGCCCGAGGGAGAGAGTCTCATAAGTCCAACCTTTTGGGGACCCCCTCACCATTTTTGCAGGATCCCTGAAGCACCTGCAGTATTATTTACTTAATATTTATTTTCAAAGCACCTTTCCCTTTTTACTTAAATAAATTCAGCTTAAAAGGAGACTTTTATTGCTGCCATAAACGGAAAATCAGCATCACTTGCCATAAATAGAGGGTAACTGTAAAAATAAACACCGGGAGAACCACACAGCGTCTGTAAATTCCAGCCAGGGAAGGCGGCCTGCTAAAGGCTACGGGCCTCCGTGTCCATTTTCTCGCAGGAACAGGGGAGGCTGGCAGAGTTCCGCATTGAATTCAGAGCAGGGCCAGTTAGGGACTCTTCTCGGTCAGAAAGTCTTGGGATGCAGGGCTGCCGAGGGGGAGGGGCCGGGACAGGGAGGTAGGGCTGCTGCAGGGCCGGCTCCGGCTCCCTGGGCCACTGACCCTCTCCCACCTTCATCCCCTGTGCCCACCTCCCAGCCCTGGCTTGCAGTGGTCCCCGGACTGGAGCCTTCCTGCCACTCGCCTGTCACAGCCCTACCGATCCCGCCAGGCAGAGCCCCCGAGCCCGAGCCCAACAGGGCAGCTTCCTGTCTGATCCACCGCGTCTTGCATGAGGGAAGGACTGACACCCATTCCAGGTCCCACGAGGCCCGAAGAAGGCCCGCGTGCAGAAGGAGGGGACAAAGAAAGGAAGGGTGGATGCCCTCATGGTCTCCAGTCTCAAACCAGGGAAGCGACCTCCTGAGGCATGGATTTCCCTCCCCCCAAATGGGGAAAGAACATTACTTTTGTATTAAAACAAACATGAATATATTATGGAATAGAATATGGAATTCATGAATTTTGAATTACACGGGAGAACATCAAAGATACGTTGCCCCTGGTGGGGCTGTGGGGCCGACCCCCCAGTCCAGGGCCCTCTGCCTGATCCAGTCTGAGGCCTCCTTTGTCTCTGCTGCCTGGGGCTCTTCCAGCAGGAGTATTGATGTGTTGGCTAACGGGGGAGGGAGGGGAGGCGGGGAGGTGGACCAGGATGAGGCAGAGGGACTGGGGGGCGGGTAAGTGAAGCCTAGCACTTACACATGGGCAAACAAGCTGCAGTTCTGCCCTGACTTGCTGGGTGGCTTCGTGTAAGTTGCCTGCCTTCTCTGAGCGTCCGGTTCCACTTGGCTCATTGTGAGGATGAAATGAATGAGTGCAGGTGAAGAGTCTGTTTCCACGTGTGGGAGCCAGGAGAGCCTCCTTGCCTGCCGTTCCCTGGTGGCGGCTGCTCACCGCTGAGTTACACACACACACACACACACACACACACACACACACAGAAGGACACATGCCCAGGTTTGGGGGAAGTGTCCCTGCCCCGCCCCACTAACTGGGAAGGAGGGCGGCCTCAAGTCAAATAGCTGGGCCCCTGGGTGGCTCAGTCCATTAAGCGTTGGCCTCTGAGCTTCAGGTCATGATCTTGGAGTCCCAAGATTGAGCCCTGCATCGGGCTCCCTGCTCAGTGGGGAGTCCGCTTCTCCCTCTGACCCTCCTCCCTCTCGTGCTCTCTCTCTCTCAAATAAATAAAATCTTTAAAAAATCCAAACAGCTAACACCTTGAACACTTACTGTGTGCTAAGCGTCTGGCGATACTGTGCCTCGGTTTGCTCATCTGTAAAATGGAGATGATGGTAGCAGCGACCTCACGAGGTCGCTGTAAGGATCAGGTACGTTGACAATTATAAAGTGGACGATCTGGCACAGAGGATTGCTATAGAGATGGTCCTTTCTACTTAGTTTGTCACTGAGGTAAAATTTCTCATCACAAAATCAACCGTTCTAACATGACCGTGACCGAGCCCGTGGCCCTGAAGGTATTCACGGTGTGGCGTCGCCCCCTCCATCTCGCCCCACCCATTTTCATCCCCCCAAAGGGAAACCCTGTGCCCATTAAGCAGTTATGCTCCATTCCCCCAACCCCTGGCAACCACCAATCTACGTGGAGTCTCTGGCTGGAGCTACTATTCTGGATTGCTCCCACAGATGGAAGAATGTAATACGCGGTCTTTGGGGACCGGCTTTTTTCACTTAGCCTCGTGTTTTCGAGATTCGTCCATACCGTCCCGTATATCAGGTTGCATTCCTTTTTACAGAGACGCTCCTTTCATCAGATAAAATCTCTCACTGGATCCCCCAAACAACCTGGGAAGTAGCCACTCTCACTGTCCTCTTCTTGGGGATGAAGAAACTGAGGCACAGAGAGCGCGGTGGGGACTGGCCCGGCCCCCGCCCGGCTGTCCTGACACTGTGGGGCGGGCAGTGCCAGCGCCTGCGGGTGGGGGCAGGGTGCCTCCCAAGGCCATGGGCACATATTGAGGGAGACAGCAGTGGAATTACAAATCTAGGGAGATTTAAGGAGAGTGAAAATATTCTGGCACTTGCAGGATTGTGGGAGCGGAACAGGTTTCCCCAGTGGAATTCCTGCCTCCTCTTCCCACACATCTGGGCCACGGGGAGGGAAAGGGTTGGGAGGGAGGGAGGGAGATGGCGCGGGGAGCCAGGGACAGGGCAGGAACCAGAATGGGGGAGCCGGGGACGGGAGAAGGCAAACAGGCATCCTGATGTTCCTGCCGACGGCAGTTCTTTCCCTCCTCACCTATACAGCCTGCAAAGCCGGTGGGGTGAGCCCATTGCACAGAGGGCTGGTCGAGGGAGCTCAGGATCTGAGCCCAAGAGTCGGACCCCAAAACCCAGGCAGGCACCATCCCTGCTGCCTGCCTGAGGCAGAGAGGGGGTGAATGGGGGAAGCAGAGGGAGGCTGCATCAGCCACGGGGGAGTAGCCACCTCAGAGCCCAGAAGGGAGCATCCCCAGGTCCAACTGAGAAGGAGAAAGGCAAGGGAGAGGGGTGGGAGGCACCAAGGCGGGGGCCATCAAGCTCCAGGGCCATGAAGGCCGGAGCAGAAGGGGCAAGAGTACCTGAAAGCCAAGCACAGAGACCAACAGGAAGGGAGAAACTGAGGCAGACTCCGGCAGCCATGTCATCTCCCTGGGACCTGGGGTGCGGCAAACACAGCCCCACTTGGGACCCAGGGCCTGGCCTGGCCCGCCCGCACCTGCCCAGCCGTGTGTGGGAAATCCAGCAGCCCAGCCGTGAGCGTATGAGCTCTGGAGTCAGGCCGACCCTCAAATGAACCCCAGCTGTACCTCCTTGTGGTGGGCAAATCGCTAAGCTTCAGTGTCCTCACCTGGAGAATGGGTATTGTGGGGACTCAAGAGGGTCACACATGCGTGTAAATGTCCGGCACCTAGTGGGCTCCATGGAGCATTATTAGGCTTTCACAGGCTGGCCTTGTTCCAGCTCCTCTTTCTCCAAGGCTCCTACCTCCCCTTTCCTCACCTAGAAGACTAAACTGGCCTGGCCTCTCGAAACACAAGGACTATTCTGGCACCAGAGACTCCCCAGTTGAAGGGGTTCTGCCCCACCCCAGGACCTTTGCACTTACTGTCCCCCCCTGCCTGGGAGGAGATTTAACAGGAAGCAGCAGGGCCAGGATGGGGCTCAGGACTCCCAGCGCCTAAGTGGAGTTAGGGACCACTACTGGGGTCTCTGGGGACATAAGGAGACCAGCTGTTGAGTCTCAGGGCCCCTGCAGCAGAAGCCTTCCATCAGCTGTCAGCCAGCCTGCCTTCCCCCTCCCTCTCCTCTGCCTGCCAGGAGACCATTAGTGTGGGGTTGTTTTGAGCGCAATTTCCACTACCATGCACTCTGGCCGCCGGGCCTCCATTAGGGACCCTTTCCTGGGGCCAATGACAGGCGGCAAACAGCTCCCCAGTGAGCCAGCCCTAATTGCTGCCGCCTCTGAGGCCAGAAATCATTTTTTTAAAACCTCACAAAGCAAAACAGACACCCTGCAATCTGTTCTCGCCTTCCCTGTCCTGGGCCAGGAACCAAGCCTGAGGGCTGTGAGAAAGGGGCTTCAGTCAAGACCCCCAACCCCAAGTTGCATTGTGAGGCTCAGAGAACCTGAGTGGGGGCTGGGATTCGAGCAGGCACCATCCCCTACAACCTTAGCAAGCCAGGCGAAGGGAGCGAAGTTTGGGCTCTGCTCCCTGGCTTTGACAGAGGTGTGGGCCCCTGGCCAACCGCACCTCCAAAGCCTGTCTCCTCCTGTGTAAGAAGGGCATGTCCACGGGGGCCTGGGGTGCCTGCTGGGGTCACCACGGTCGGGCTCTGACAGGTGCTGGGGCCCCGTGAGGAGGTCCGTGGAGCAAGAAGGAGAGAGCAGGGGGCGGGAGAGGCAGGGGAGAGCCTGCCAGCCAGATGAAATTGCTGGTAGGAGGGAGCCTGGTGGGCGGCAAGCATTAGAAAGGAAGCAGTGTGGGTACACACGCGCGCACACGCACACACACACGCGCACGCACGCGCACACACACACACCCATGCATGCCCAGCTCCCATCTCCTGCCCAGCCCACGTTTCCGTCACCCCTGGGACGCTGCGGCCAGTCCCCGCGTCCTGCAAGCCTGAAAACTCGGTCCTAGTCCAGGAAGCTGCCTCTCCCCCTCCGACAGCCCCCGAGTCCTGTTTGCCCCCCACTTCAGTCACATGGCCAGTCCCACCTGCAAACCAGCCACACCCCGCACCTTCCCCAACGGAAACCTCCGGGTGGTGGGGGCCACACCAAGCTCTGCCACCTGCTTGGGCCCCATACACATGCACGGCTCTCCGGATGAAGCCCCTGCCGGACCCAGGCAGTCAGGGGAAGCTCCTGTGACCTCTGAAGTCCCCACTCAGCCCCAGCAGGCCCTGGAGATCAGGAGCCCACTTCCTCCAGGAAGTCCTCCTGACTGCACCGGGACACAGCCATCACTCCGGTGGGAGAAGGGAGAGAGCCCCTCGGGAGGGTTCACCTGTCTGCGCCACTTCCAGGGCTCCCATCTCCAGTTTGCTGTCCCCCCTGACTCTCCCCTGCCCACCGCTGAAGACACTCACCCAGAGCTCGCTGGGGAAGGAGAGCTTGTCATGGAAGGGCTGCGGTGGCGGGAGTCGGGGGGGTGGGGTGCTCTACACCCGCTCCTGGCTCTGCTGGGCACCGGCCCTGCTTCCCCGGGGCAGGCCTGGCTCCTCCCCGGGCCTCGGTTTCCTCCCACGTGAAATGAAAGCTGCTCCCCCAGGCGCCGCAGGTGAGCTCTGGGGGCCTCCCCAAACCGGCTGGAAGGAACCCAAGCAATGTGGCATTTTTCTGAGGCAACGATCCAGTTTTCATCAGAAGCTCCAGAGGACGGTGACCTCCAAGAGGATTAGGAACCGCGAGTCTAGGCAAGCTCCAATGCCCCCTGGAGCTCCGCCCCTTGATCATTCGTTCCTCCACTTCGGTCATTCCCATCTGTGGAGCGCCTGCTGTGCGCGAGTGTAACGACGAGGACACACAGAAGAGACGCATGTGTAATCCCGAGGTGTCACCTGGAGACAGGAGTGTGTGTGTGTGTGTGTGTGTGTGTGTGTGTGTGTGTGTGTGCGCGTGCGCGCGCGCGTGTGTGCACGTGTGAAGACAGAGGGGAGGTGGGGAGACGAGAAGAGGGAGGGAGATGGATGCAGCAGACATAGGGGGAGGGACAGAGAAAGATGGAGAGTTTGAAAGACAGAGAGAGAGAGAGTGTCCAACCCGGGGAGAGCGCGAGCTGGAGAGAGGGGCAGGCAGAGCGCTTGCCACAGATGGGCACTGCCAGCGCCCTAACTGGAAGCTCTGAGCGAACCCCCCACCCCCCCAGCTCCAGCTCTAACCTTCCAGATGCTCCCAGGGCCTCAATGCCTCGCGTCCTAAGGGCACCCGCTTGGAGGGGCTGGGGAGGCGGGTTCGCATGCCGAGGCCATGGCACAGAGGGCATAGCCTGGCCCCCTCGGCAGGGATGCTGCACGGGCCCCGGGCTCCTTCCCGCCCACGGCTCCTCCACCGTGCACATGAGCAAACACCCAAACACACGCGCTCTAGACACACGCTCAGGCAAAGCCACCAGCCCCTGGCAGGAGAGCCAGGCAGGTGCGCCCAGGGCCCCACATGTAGCCCCAAGGTCCCGGCATCCCCACCGACAGGGCTGGGCCTGGATCCAGGGGCCGAGGCTCTAGGACCACGCTTGTGCAGCCGGACCCAGGCCTTCCCAGCATTTTGGCATCCTGGGCCCCGAGAGAATCCAGTGACGCCCAAGTGCCGCTCCAGAACAAAGCAACTGTCCCCACGCCCGCCGGGCTCGGCAGCCAGGAGCAGGACAGAGGAGCGGGGAAGATGCCCAGCCCTGCAGCTCCGCAAGCCGGGCTCAAGCCTGACTCTGCCACTCAACAGCTGTGTGGCCTCAGGCGGGTCCCAGTGCCCCTGAAGCCTCTGCGTCCTGGTCTGTCAAATGGGAACATCCTCTGCATGGGGCCGAAAGGAGGAGGTGAGGGAGATGCCAGGCACAGAGAAAATGCTCCGTGAACGAACGCTGTCTGGCGTCTGGGCTCCCAGACCCCTGAAGGCCACTGAGACTAAGTGCCACATGCGGGACTGAATCGAACGCCGCCACGGCTCCCTCTGCACCTGCCGCCAGGAGGACAGAGGAAAGGGCCGCAGATGGATTCTGGAGGCTTAGAACCTGGGTGAACTTGCCATTGCAGGGCGGGGGGGGGCATGGGGGGAAGTGCTAAGACCCAGGGACCCGCGGAGCTACCCAGCAAGGCAGAGGCCACGGAAGGGAGGATCAAGGCTCAGGGTCTACTTCTCTCGCCCAAACTTGGGCTGAAGCGAGTCACAAAGGGGCGACTGCCCCCACTTCTCCACACAGGAGACGGCAAAGGCCCTCACCCCTGCCATGCACCCCCCCGGTTGGGGGAGGGGTGGCCAGGCATCCTCAGAGTTGGGAGCTCCGCCCACCGGGGGCCGTCACTAAATCACTAAATCACTAAATCGCTGTGTGACAGATGGTCATGAGCCACCCACTGTGTTCTGACTTCTCTGCCCACTTCACCAGTCTGTGCTCCTTGGGGGAGATAAAGCAGCGATTCCCTCCCTAACACCCCCAGCTAATACATGGTGGACTCCGGCTTGCATCTCTTGTGTGACAGGGAGCTCACTACTGGCTGCCCTCGCTGCCCCGGGAGTGCCTTTTCCAGGCTGAACATCATCTCTGCTTCTTCACTCTTATCACAATTTATACTTATATATTTTTTATAGATTTGGCTGTCTGAGCAAGAACCTTATCTGTCTTCTCTGCTGATATGTCCCCAGTGGCTAAAAGAGCCTGGTACATGGCAGGTGCTCAAGCGCTATTTGTTGAATGAATGAAGGAATAAATGAATGGTCGCTTCCAATAGCTGACGGCAGCCTCTGTGAGGCCAGCAGCTCCTGACGACAGCACAGAGTACGGAGAGGGGGTTGGGGGCAGCCCGGAGGCCAACGGCCCCCACGTCCAGTCCTTCCTGCTCACAGACCTGCCCGTGTACCACCCCCACTGTTCCGTCCTTAATGTTTTCCTATAAACTAACCCACTATTTTTGAATATCCCCGTTAGTCTCATCCTGAGCAATCGTATCTGGGAAATCAGTTTTGATGTGCTGGGTTTATTTTTCTAGTCCACATTAAAATAAATGCATAACCATTAAAATGTAAGAGGTTTGTCTGGGTTCTGCCTAAAACCATCTCTCAGGTAGGACCCCATCCTGCCGAGGGTCCTGGGGGTTCTTGGAGAGGGGTTTCCACTGGGCGTGATGGGGCTGAGTCCCAGAGACTCCTCTGCCAACTTCCAGGAAGGGGATGGGGGCCCGGTCATGGGAAGGGGTCCTGGAGGGGCGGGAGCCCCACTTCCCTTCCCCACAACAGCAGGTACACCAGAGGGACCTCAGGGTCGCCAGCTGGTAGAGGGTAAATTTCTTCCCCCGGTAAGAACACGGCCCCTTTTTCCGAAAGAAGAGTCTCGCCTCATCAGGGCTGGGGAGAGGCGGACACTCCCTGGCACCCCGTTACCCTCAGGGTTGCAGCGTCTCATACGCCCTCCAAGGAGCCGGGCGTGGGTCCGCCCACTGCAAAGTGAAGTCAGCCTTGCCCAGCCCGGGGATGTGCTCGTACTGGTCCGTCAGGATGAGGGAGGGGTGCCAATCTTGGGATCGTTCTATTAAAAACATGGGTTCCTTAGAAATTAAAATCATGTGAATGTTTAAAACTACATTAACTTGAAATACACAGAAGTTTTAGCATTCAGACCTCAGACTTCCTCCTCCTCTCTAGGACTCAGCGGCATTGTGAGCCTGGGCTCTGGAGTCGCGTTCCTGGGATCAAATCCAGACTCCAACCCTTGCTAGGTGAGTGACCTTGGGGAAGCCTTGTAACCTCGCCGAGACTCAGTTCCCTCATGAATGCCCCGGGCCAGGGGAAGTCCCCTCCTCTGAGGCTCCTTGTGGGGGTAAAATGCCATTTAAGGCCCTGGCATGATAGTCAACATTTGCTTCCGTGTATCTCTCACCTTATTTGCACGGAGTTGGACAAGTTGACCCCAAAAGCCAAGCACTGACCTCCCCACCGATTTGGGCAAGTGCACCCTTGCCCATGGCTTCCATCTCCTGCCCCAGTGGCTGACCACTCTCCCTCACCCCCGATCCTGCCCCCTTGTCTGTCACCAAGAGACTTCCCCCAACACCCCTACTGTCACCACGTCACTGTGTCACCGTGGGGATGAGCCGAATTCCTGTCCTGCTGGCCGCCCACGGCTCCCGTTGCTTCGGGAAAAGGCCGCCAGAGCCGCCGATAGGCAAGGTGTCAAAACCAATTGGTGTGAAGGACTCGGGGAAAACCACTTGTGAGGGCCAATTCCCCACAGGAAGCCGGGAACCCTCAGCCCAAGGCCGAGTGTTTACGGGCGTAATTGATAGAATAATCACCAACACCCGAGACAACACGAACACATTTTTAACATCATAACCTTCGGAAGACAGCACTCAATTTTCTCCGTCTTCCAGCCACCAAACTGGCCGGCTTATTGATGGCGAGATACCCACAGTTCGGTAAGGAAGGAGAGAATGCCGGGGCGGGTGTTCAGTCCACGGGCTGTTTGCCAAATGGCCCGTGGCCCCCGCCCCTGCCTCCGCACCCCGCTGCTCCCTCCTGGCAACGGAGAACCTCAGGACAGCGAATCACTCAATGGACAAAGCACCAGGCCAAGCCAGGATCTGTGTCTGCATTGGTGTGTATTAATAATTGAAGGTGCTAGCCTAGGTGTGCGTGTGTGTGTGTGTGTGCGTGTGCGTGTGTGTGCGTGTGTGCGTGTGTGTCTGGCCGGGCGGGGGTGGGAGGATGGATGTTTGCTGCAGCATAAGGCTTCCCGGGGCGCCTCTCAGGGTCCACATGCCTGCTCCAGCTTGGCCCTCTCCCTCTCTCGCAAACCAAACCAACCCAGGAGCCCCTGGCACCACACGATGTCCCATCCCTACACGTGTCCCTCTGGCCTGGCTGGGTGCTCAAGGCAGTGGCTCCCCAACTCCGGGCTGCATGGGAATCATTTGGGGGAGCTTATGAAAATGCAGATTCTGGGCTCATCGACAATCATTTCGGCCAATGGGTCTGGAGAGGGGGGACCCCGGGATCTGCATTTTAACAAACTCCCTGGTGATTCCAAGGCAGGAGGTCTGCTAAGATCCTTGCAAAGATCCTGCCTTCCAGCCCCTGCCCTGGCCAAGATCTGGAAAAAGGACAGGAGAAGGAGTACAGCCCAGCTGTCTTTCTCTCACTTGCATGTGGCCACAGCAAGGTCCTGTCCGTCACCTTTCTAAGCTGCCTGTTCCTCTTGGTGGCCCCCACGGCTTTACCAGTTCTCTGGGGAGCTGGAAGGGGGCGCTGAGATAGGGCTGTGCAGAACAAACAAGTCCTGCCATGTGACTGGCCAAGCCTGCCTCGAGGTCGTCCTGGAGGAGGCAGGCGGAGCTCTCTGGCTCTCTGTACAGACTCAGTGACCTTGGGCAAGTCACTGGCCCTCTCTGAACCTCAGTGTCCTCATATGCCCAACACCAGCCTTGCGTGAATAACATCGGCCTTAGGGAGTTAACACTGGGAAGGGTTTGGCAGTGCCGAGCACCCAGTAGGCAGTTCCTAATTGCTGGCCCTGTCCCCTGCGCCCCCACCTCTGCTGTGCTGATGGCAATGAGCTGACCCTTTCTCATAAGGAGTAATCAAAACCGCTGCCATTCATTGAGTACCTAGCCTCCCAATCCCTTACGCCTCTCTAAGGGGCATGCACCATTCACCCCCCATTCATTCCTCATGCCTTTAAAGGGCTCTCTGCAAAGTGGGCTGAGTGGGGCTAGCAGGACGATGGGAGGCGAGACAGATGTCCTTGCAGACCCGTCTGACCACGGGTTCTCCCTGTGACAAGTCCCGGGCAGGCAGGTGGGCGGGGGCAAGGCATTGCCCTGGCGGCTGGGCTGGGCTCAGATTGAGCAGGAGAGGTGAGGAACCGCCAAGAGGTTGGGGTCCATGGGTTCCTCCAGAGGAGTCCCCACTTCCAGCCTCCCATCCCCACCCCCAGACACAGAGACATCGCCCTAACCCGGCCACATTTCCTGAATCAGCTGAGGACACGCGGAGCCCAGGAATAATGAAACGATCAGGCTCCAATCTGCTAAACAGCAATTTCTGGGCTTTTTCAGCACACACAGCTTTTATCAAATTGGTATTCTCCTCCTGAACACAAATGGCTTATTAGACATGACCCACTTATTCGCCGCGTCTCACTATCATTAATAACAGTTTCTTTTTGTGATTAAGTGAGTGGCTCCAAAACCTTCCCGTGGTCGGGCGCTTGGCCCAGCAGAGGGGCAGCCGTGGGGGCTCCTCGGCATCCACTACTTGGTGACTTTGAACCTGGCAATGTTGGGAGAAGGCAGTCTGGCCCCTGCAGAGCAGCCTGGTCTCCTCGTTTCAGGAGGGACAGAAGGAGCCCCAGAGGGCTGACCCACGTGCCCAGAACTACACAGGGGGCCAGTGAGAGAAGCCAGTTTCCCCCGCGGTTGGTGCTGTGTCCTCTCTGTCCAGCCCCTCCTCTGAGCCTTAGCGGGACGTGGCCAGGGTTCAGAGGTGACATTACAGCTGGCGGGGCAGAGCTGTGCCCCCATCTAAGCACGCCTGGCACCAGGGGGCAGGCGGAGACTAACACACAAAGGGCAAAGTCGTATGGGGGGGCACCTCGGGGCCTCAGGAATGACAGCATAGCACCCAAATCCTTGGGGCCTGATGCTCCAGGGACAGGATGACCATAAACCTCAGAGCCCCAGTCTTCGTGTCTCCTGGGACTACAAACTCAGGAAAACCCTTCCTTGGAAAACCCTCCTAGTCTAAGTTCTAACCGTGCCAAGGAACTGAGCAGAGCGAGGAGGGGAGCGGAAGGAGGAATTCCCAGTTTCCTTTAAACGGGAGGGAATCTGACATCAAGATGAATATCCTGGAAAAAGCTCTGCCTTTGCCCAGCAGACCCTGGGACTGTGGCCAGTCCCAGCTCAACCACTCACTCACTGTGTGACCTTGGGCAAGTCCCTTCACCTCTCGGAGCCTTGGTTTCTCCATCTGTAAGTTGAGGGTCAAAATAATCCCCTAATTACCAGTGCTCCAGCCAGGTCAGTAGAAATTCGATGAGGGGTAATGAAGGGTACGGAGATGAAAGCACTGACACCAATGTGGTGAGGCAGAAGGGTGCAGGGAGTTACGGTTTCCAAAAGGCAGAGACCCTGAGAAGGGCTTTGGAAGCACCCATACCCCCAGCAATAATCCGACTCGTACGTCAGGCCCCAGCAGAGCCTCCTCTAATTACCTACATCACCCCACTTTCCCATCAAAATAAATCACACAGTTCTCTGCTCTTTGTGCGAAGGTCCCCCTGCGCCCAGCTCCGGGCGTACAGTGCCAGCATTGGTGCTGCAGCCTCTCCCACCAGACCGGGGAGGGACGGATGGAAGAAGGGTCTCCATTTTCATTTCTGCTCCAGTCCCCATTCTGGAGCCTGGCTACCAGGGGTAGGGGGAGCCCCCACAGCTCCCAGCCTCAGATGCTACAACTCTCCTGCCAACTTGGGCTCCTTTGGGGGCTGAAAGGAGCTTCTGACACTCAGGCAACCAACGTGGGATTGCTTGCTCGGTCCCTGGCTCCCATGGTGGCTGAGTTGATTTCCCACCTTTCCAGTCCTGGGGCCGAGGATGAGGATGGATGGGTACCCGACAGAAGGACGGCAGGGGCTTTCCGTCCACCCCCAGAGACAGACAAAAGCACCTGGCATCCTTTCCCCTCTTCCATGCCCGTGGCTGGAAGCAGCGATCCCAACTACTCCAGCGTCTTTGAGGGGCTCCCACCAGGCTTTCGTCACCCAACCTGCAGGGGCACTTGCAGCCCCAGACTACCAGCTCTCAAGACACAGGGTCTGCTGTCCACCAGGACCTTCCCCAGGGGTAGAAGCGGCAGGGGAGGAGAGGGAGGGGAGGAGGGCAGCTGCCGGGTTAAGCCCACAAAAGGGAAAGGCAGATGGGCAGAGAGGAGTGGGTGAGCGAAGTGTGTTCACAAGTGTGTGTGTGTGTGTGTGTCTGCAGGCAGAAGGGCAGGCAAGAGTTGTGCAGAGTGTGTGCGCCTGGGCGCCAGCTGGCAGGGTGTGAGCCCACCAACCGTAGTGCCTGTGTGCGTGTGTGCTGGGGGCACAAGTGTGAGTGTGTATGAGTGAGGATGGGGATCCGAGAAGGCGTCTGGAGATATGTGAGGGCAGGAGTTGTGAGTGTGAGAACAGCGAGCGTGCCCCTGGCCGCGAATATCTGTGGCCCTGGAGGTGGGTGCATCGGCGCGAGTATGCCGGGGAGTAGGGGGCTCCCCGTGAGAGCCGGATCGGGGTTGCACACGGGGTGCCCCTCCTCTGCAGGGGTGGTCGGGGCGCCAGGGCGGGTCCACGGACCCGGTAGGGGGCGCCACCGGACTCCCGCCAGGGCCGGCGCGGGTTCCAGCCCCGGGGACGGCCAAGTTGGAG
>LNAC01000052.1:2480954-2495348 GCA_002007465.1 Ailurus styani
GCCCTCGCCCGGCTCCGGCCCAGCCCCGGCTGCGGGTAGCGAGCGCACGCCCAGCCGGCCGCCTCCGACTGCGGGACTCTTCCCTTCCGCGGAAGGCCACTCCGCTCGGCGCCGCCGCCGCCGCTCCCACTCCCTCCCGCCCGCCCAGAGGAGGCGGCGGCGGAGGGATCTGCCGCTTGATTTATCATCAAAGTTTTGCCCAGGCTGGGATTTTTAAAGCGGTACCCGCAACTTCCCCCTCCCGAGAGTGCAAATGGGGGAGCGACATGGGGTGGAGGAAGCCCCCTCTAGGGACCCGGTTCCCGCAAAGCATAACACAACTGGCTTCAGAAACAGATATACTATCCAGCGGGATAAGGAGAAAATCCAATCCACCTGCCGCCAAACCCAGAGCGCTCAGAGGGACTCCCAAGTTTGCCAGCAGGGCGGTGCTGGGGTCGGGGGGTCGGTGGAAGTGGGGTGAGGTAGGGCAGGAACCTGGGCTGAGGCACAGGGGACCTGGTGATAGTCCCGCCGCAGCCTTTAGCTCCCTGTGTGATAGTGTCCGGATGTCTAGCCCCGTCCGAGCCTCAAAGTTTTCATCTGAGAAATGGGAACAGCAGCTACCTGCAGGGGTCCTGGTGAGGATTTATGAAATCGTGTATGTTAAAGCGCTTAGCATAATGCCATCCTCATGGTAGGAGCTGAATAGATATTACTGTTTTTATCCTCTCTGTGTCTCAGTTTTCCTGTCTGTATAATGGGAGTGAGGCTGGCCAGTTGCTCAGGTACCTTCTAGTTTAGAGATGCTGGGCCCTACGCGGTGGATTAGATCGCCCCCTTCTGGACTGTAAGTCTCCGTTCCTCGGACCGATGGGCCTGGATGAAATGTTGGAGGGGCGGACAGGTAACAAAGCCACTCCCATTCCCAAAACTAGGAATCCGACGAGATCCTCCGGTTCCGATTCCTTCCCTGACGGTTGGGACAGACCTTCAGTACAGACACGAAGGCAGACTGGTGGCCTCCTTTTAAATATGAGGAAGCACATTAAATCGGAGACGTAGCTTCTCCGAGGTCCCACAGCGAGTCTGAGGCGAGGTGCCTGACTCCAGGGAGGGGGTCCCTTCCTGCTCCCATACCTTATCCTTCCTCAGGCCTCGTTCCCGACACGGCCCTGCCCGCCGCGGTTTCAGCACCACGGAAGAGGACAGCGTCAGCCCCGACACCCATCTTTTTGGCCTCGAGTATATCGCCTGGGCGGGCTCTTAGATTCGAGGATTCAGCACCATGGACAGGCCTCCCGGTTTCCTCTCCCGCGCCGCCGAAGGGGAGTGAGCACTGCAGACAGCCCACTCCCCTCTCCACATACTACAGGTGGGTTCAGCATGGTGGACAGAGCTCCAAGTTTGAGAATGCGGTCAGAACCCGAGGGACAGCTCCCCACCCCATCTTTACTCTGTCCTTGCATCCCCCCTTTGCAGTATTATGGCGGGTAGCACACTGGATGGGGCCTGTGGTCGCCAGCAGCAATCCGGTTCGTTCAAAACTATGGACAGCCCCTTGAAGCCCCCAATTACAAATGCTATGTTTCAGCACAACTGAGCCCTAACAGGACGCTATTTTCAGCACCACGGACAGATCCCCACCGTGGACCAACCTTCCCGCACACATTCACTAGAGGAAGGGGCTGGTTTTGCTGGATTGACTTCCTCCTTCTTTCACTTCCTTCCCACACAGAGATGGTGCTTAGGTTATCCTGGGATGGCCAGGTGTCTTGGATTCTACAAAAGTGTTTTCTCATTCATTAACTTGAACCTCACTCCCAATAGAAATGGGCTCCAATGCCCCCATTATAAAGATGAAGAAACAGAATCTTTGAAACCACAAAGCAGCACCAAGACTGAAACCCAGACTCTTAATTCCAGCCTGAGAGCTCTCCAGGACAACGTGGTGGTAGAAGTCAGGCTCAAACCCAGGGCTTTCTCCTCTTAACCCACAGATTGCAGGCAGAGGGGTACAGGCAAGGGGACAGGGAGGGAGGAGATGAGAAGAGAGAAAACAGGTGACCCCACTTGGAGGCTGCCGAGGAAGAAGGCCAGGGTGGGACTACAGCACACTGATGCTCTGACACTAACCCGTTGCTTGACCTTCAAGAATCATTTCTCCTCATAGTCTGGAACAGGGTTAAACACAGTGACCTCTAAATCTCCTTCAAGGACAGACGTCCGGGGATTGTCTGACTTTGAAAAGCCTTATGCTGTGAAGACTGTGCCCCAAACCTTCCAACAGCCTTGTTTATTACCCCACCTTCTCTAGCTTGCATTCCAGGCCCCAGCCTCACCTCCTGCACATGCCCTCGATTCAAATACCGTTTCTGCCACGTTCCCTCCCTGAACATGCCTGATCTTTATTATGTCCTTACCCTTCCCAGGGCATCCCCCTCCTCTTGCATGTCTTCCCCTCTGTCTAGCTGAGTCCCCCATTGACCAAGGTCCAGTCTGAGTCCCCCACAGGAAGAAATGACTTTTCCCAGCCCCCAAGCCTCTGTTGGCCCATCACTTGTACAAAACACTGTTCTAAGAACTTTAATTATCCCACTTAATCTTCAGAACAACCAGACCAAATAGAGTAGAATAGTGTGGTTCTAAGTATGGGTACTAGTTTTGAAACCTGCCACTTGCTAGTTGTGTGACCTTAGTCAAGTTACTTAGCCTTTCTGTGCCTCAACTTTCTCACCTGTAAAATAAAGATTGTGATACCTCCATCACAAGATTATGATGAGGGCTAAATGAAAAACACTGCATGGAAAGCCCTTAGTGGCACAGAGTAAATACATGATACATGTTGGCTATTATTATTATCACTACTACTATTATTATTTACAGACAAAAGCAGATGCTTAGAGAGGTTAAGTATTTTATCCAATGTCACACAGCAAGGCAGTTGTACAGCCACACTATGTTTGATTCTAGAGCCCATGCTCTTAGGCATAATACTGAAACCCATCTAATTCAACCACCCTTTTTGAGGAAACTTAGGAAACTAAGACCCAGAGAGGGTAAGTGACTCCCTCAGAGTCACACAGCCATCCATGACAGAAATAGATCCAGGTCCCCTGTCTCCCAGCTCAGGGCTCTCCCACTATACCAGACTGTCCCATTTGAATTTCCTACAGCACATGAATTGCAGTTTATAAATCACATTCACATCCATGATCTCATATAATTCACGCAACAAACCCTGAGGCCAATATTATTACCTTCCTTCTTTTACAGATAAGGGAACTGAAGCTCAGATAGATGAAGTAACACGCACAAGGTGGCACAGTGAGGCAGGGTGGAAGCTGGAGGTGAAAGAAGAATCCCCAGCCCATATTCCTCCCCTTGTAATCCTGTCTTTTCTGCTCCTGGATTCAAGGGCAGGCACTGCACCAAGTTAAATGCTTGGTGGAGGTAAGAGGGAACCAAAGACTATCCCAGAAAATAGTGTCCAGGAATTCATTAGGGCGGGTGACTCTCGTCATTCTGGGAATGCTCCAGGAGAGAGTAAACGTCCCATCCCTGGAGGAAATTAAACAAGCATCCCGTGGTCACGTGGATGCCACGAGACAAATATCACCGCTATTCCCATTTCCCAAATGAGACTCTGAAGGTGAACATCATGTCAGGTATTGCAGGTGGGAAAGATGATCCTTTGATTTTAATATCTATATTAAATACATATAATACAAATATATGTATTTCATAAATATATATATATTCACATTTTATTTATTTGAGAGAGAGCATGAGCAGGAGGGAGAAGGAAATGGAGAAGCAGACTCCCCCGCTGAGCAGGGAGCCTGATGTGGGGCTCGATCCCAGGACCCCAAGATCATCACCTGAGACTAAGGCAGATGCTTAATGGACTGGTTCACTCAGATGCTCTCAGGCAATCTTTTTCAAGTTTACCCCAGGCAGGCCATCTTGCACTGTCTCCTGCCTCTGACCCAAGCTCCCTGGAGAGTCTCCACCCTCCCCTTGACTCTGGGAGGCCACCCTCTCCCTCCCTCCTTGAGAGGTGTCACTTGAGCACCATGGCTCTGTCAGTGGGAACAGCCGTAAGATTTGTCCTTTTAATCCAGAATCAATAACAAATTTCATTTAAAAATAAATTAAACCAGGCATTGGAAATCATTCACCGTGTGGGCCAGGGCCCTATATAGCGCCGTCTAAATGGCTTCCTTTCGCTCATCTATCAATGCCAAGAGGGGGGAAATACCTAAGCTGCCTGATTCATGGAGAAACTACTTAAATGTATCAGCCCCTAACAATGAGCAATGTGAGCCCGGAGTTGCACCTTTTAACACACCAATAACATGTGCAGCGCGGCTTCATGAGAGCTTATCAGAGACCCCACGGTCACTGGCTTCGAGGGAGCCCATTTATAAGGGGGAACAATGGCTTCGGTATGTAGTCGCCTAATTTCCAGAATGCATTACTGAGCTCTGAGGAGCCCTGGAATTCTATTAAACTCTTATCTGCCTTGGAAGGGTGTGAAACCGGCGGGGAAATCCAGACTTGGCGTGGACATGCCCAGAAAGCACGGGGGCTGACCCTGGGAGGTGGGTGAACAAACCCGGAGGAAGGGGGGCCAGGCGGGGCCCCGGATGTGTGAAAATATGTGCGTTAATAGAGCTCCGGTTTCCAGCGATTACGTTTACATCAGCGAATAAAACTTGGCCATAAAACATCGGAGCTGCATCTCAGACAGCATTTCCTTTTACAGCCCGGTGTATTTCACTCATTATAACAGGAGGCAAGGAGCTTCAGGTGTCCCCATTTCTCCCCCTTTAATTAAATTTCCTAAATTACTGCCCAAGATTTGGATAAAGCGAAAGACTTACGGCTCCGCTAATCGCCATCGCTAGCTCCCGCCCCTCGCCATGGTGGCCCTGACTGTACCAGGTTCCAATATTATTAAAGTGAAATACTGTGGGCACTGCCTGCCTGGGCTCTGGTTTGTACAAGGAGATGGAGCCTCGGGAGAGAAATTGGTCCAGGCTCAGGAAAGAGGTCTGGGTTCCAGGATGGGCTTTTCCATCACCTCGCTGTGTGACCTTGGGCAAGTTACTTCCCCTCTCAGAGCCTCACAAGTTCCCCCCTTTCCCTAAACATCCATCCTGAGGCTGGATCACTTAGAACTGATCTGGGGCTAGCCCTTAAATGCACACCGGGGTGACTTGGGGGAGCTTTAAAAATATGAATGCTGAGGCCACCCCCCAGAGATACTGACACAGTTGGTCTGGGGTGAGGCCTGGGTATCAGGCTCCTAAAACATCCCCCAGGTGATTGATGGCCAGCGGCCTGCTGGGGTTGAGCACCGCTGGCCTCGACACAGTTATGAGGTGTGAGTGGACTAGCGCCTCTGAGGAGTCCAGTTGTGCCTGCAGAGACTCAAGCCCCACCCCGGAAGCTTCTCTTTCAGTCTGGCTGGAACAGGTGTCTGGGCACCAGGTGTAACTCCTGCAGGGATCCAGGGGGCCACAGCAAGGACAGCGACAGAGGGAAAGGACAGGGGCTCAAAATCTCCCGTTCCTCGAATTGGGCCCAGCCAGGCTCTGGGGCCGAGGAAGCCACTGGCCCCTGCGCTCATCTGGAGGGCAGCACGGGGGGCCAAAATGTGACCCTCGCCTAGCTCTGGGGGGCTCCGCTCTTCTGCTGATGGATTTATCCAATCGCCACAAGGGAGGCGGGATCCAGGAGTGGCCTCCGCAGCTGGGCCATGTGTCATCGGAGCCTCCGGGTTCTGAAGTCTCTGTCCACATGCCCCACCCTTGATGCTGACCCAGATTGCCGTCTGCGAGGGTTCGGAGCCTTCCTCTGCGCTCTGCCTCTCTCGGAACGCATGTTCCATCCAGCGAGCGAGGCCCAGGCCTGGGCCAGAGGCCAGGGGCAGGGGGAAGTGGTCCGGCCAGTCCCTGCTCCTGCCAGACTGCGTAACCTCATGAAGACCTGTGGGGCCACTTGGAGGTTTTGTTTCTGCATTCCAGCCTGAGTGCCCCACACAGAGTGAAGGCATCATCTAGAACCTAGAATTTAAAATGTCACCATTTTTTAACGGAGAAGAGTCATCAAGGATCAGCCCCTATTTCTCCCATTGTAGAGACAAGGGAACTGAGGCCCAGATAGGGACGATGACAAGCCTATGATCTCACAGGGAAGAAATGGCAGAGCCAGGCCGAGGACCCAGGCCCCCTGACTCCAGGAGGGGTCTTTCCTCCACATGTCATTGCCTGAGGAGGGCAGAGAGGGTCCAAGGACCTCCCACCCTGTGGCTTCCCGAAGGAGGCCCCTCTCCAAGGTCCAGAGAGCCCTTGAGGCCCTGGCCCACAAATTGTAACCCAAGCCCAGAAGTTGGGCTCTACCAAGGCCAGGAAGGTGTGCACGCGGTGTGTGTCTGTGTTGTCCCAGCAAGGAGCCTAGTGATAATCTCCATCAAAGGCAATTAATTGCATCAGAGAGACGGGGTTCCTGGTCCCTTCACCCCACAAGCCGGGTGCTTATTAAACACGACGGGACAGCAGAGGTTCTGCCAATTCAAGGCTCTTCTTGTAAGAGTGTTTTTTTAAAATGCTGAAATGACTTTAATGGCATGCTTCACACCAGTCTAAATATTCCACGGCTGTGACTAATTAGCTAGACCGACGCTGTCCAGTAGAAAGCAAGTGCAGGCTGCTGGTGTAATTTTAAATTTTCTAGTAGCCCCAATAAAAAGAAAAACAAAGTAAACAGAAACAGGTGAAATTAGTTTAATAATAATATATACATACCCCAAATATTGTCATTTCAAAACATAACCAATATAAAACGTTGTTTGTGAGATATTTTACATTCTTTGTATGTACCTCGTCATCAGAATATGGGATGTATTTTATACACGGTGCCTCCGAGTTTGGGGGGCCACACTTCCGGGGCTCAACAGCCCTATGGGGACGGGGACTCCCCAGCAGACCGTGCCGAGCTGGACCACTCCAAGGGCAGGCCTGGGACGCGTATGTCCACGGATCCCATGCAGGCTCGGCGCTGGAGCGAGACCCTGGGGACCTGGGGCCGGTGCCATCCAGACCAGGGTGCTCGCCACACCTCACAAGACCCATCGTGACCCGGGCTGGACACCTCACACCAGTCTGTCCTTGGCTCTGCTGCTCCCCTGCCCCCCTGCTCTGGTTACCCTGGCCTCCTAGCAGCTCTTCAAATGCCCCAGGGACTCTCCTGCCGCAGAGCCTTTGCATAGGCTCCTCATGTTCCCTGAAACACGGTTCTTTCATATCTTCTGGTCTCTGATCAAATGTCGCCCCGACCATTTTACCTAAAATGCCCCTCGCCTTTCTGTCTCAGCGCTTATCATTATCTGCCACTGTCCCTGTTGATTTCTTGACTTTCTGTCTCCCTCCCTGCAGTGTGAGCCCCACGAGAACAAGGGCTTGTATCTGTCTTGAGCTCCAGCCCAGGCCCTGGGGCACAGTGTGTGCTCAACAACAAGTGTGATTTTTGAAACTTGTTTCTGCCCGTCTCCCCCACAGCTCGGGAGACCCTCGAGGGAGCGACCAGGCTGGTTCTGCTTGTCCCCCTGCTACTGCAGGCCCAGTAGCATCCAACGGTGCCCATCTGTCCCGTATCTGCTCTTTGCTGGTGCAATGAGAGCTTGCCCATAGGGTCCAAACCTGAACCCACCGGGCCCCCGGGCAAGCGTCCTCACCTCTCTGAGCCTCCGTTTCCCTGTCTGAGACACGTGTGCTTCCCCTTCCCTCACTCTAGGGCTGTTGCAAGGGCAGAGGACATAGAATCTGGGCACCCAATTTAACGAGCAGGCACCGTGCCAGCTCTCGGCATTCCGGCTCATTGAAACAGCCCTGGGGTGGGGGCCCATGATTCTCCCTGGTTTATGATGGAGAAGCGGAGACTGGAGAGGTCAAGGAACCTGGCCAGAGATGCACATTTGCTTGTTCTCGCTCGCCTCCACCCACACCCGCTGCTCTTTTCGCCCCATGCTCCCATCCATGCCCTTCCCCAAATACCACTGCCCCAAACCCTCGCCATGGCCCAGGTTCCTGGGTCACTGGTCTGATTCAGTGGATGTTCCCCAGGTGGGCTCCTGTTTGGGTCTGGAGAAGTCTGAGGAGTGAGGGAGGCTGAGAATCAGGCTTGGATGGATGACCACAGTGTTGCCTGGCACATGCTCGCCCCTCTTCCTGAACTTGCTCCTGTGCCAATTCCTGGAGGGCCCAACTCTCCCTCTCCTCCTTGCCCCTTGTCCTCTCCTCAAAGGTCCTCAGGGGGCTTCCAGCCCCATTGGCAACAACAGAGATGAGTCTGTTGACCAGGCCATGTGGCCACGGGTAGCATTAACAGGAGCATACAGCCTAGAACAAGGGAGGAGATGGTTTGTCCTCTTCCTCTCTGTCCAGCTCTGGTCTCCCCTATCCCTGCCCCAGGCTCTTCTGCCCCTTTCAGGGAAGGGAGCAGGAGGATGGGATGGGCCTGCAGACCCCACATTTTCAGCATCTGGGAGGACTGAGCCATCTGGCTCTGGCTCCCATCAGCCCGGACCCAGGCATCACCCTGTCTACAGCACATCCCCTCTGGAATGGCCCCTCACACCCAACACACCTCCCTCCAAGGTTCTGCTCTTCCCCTCAAGCTCTGCCCTGCTCTAGGCTTCCCTGTCTCAGGCATGGCCCCTCCCCAAACCCCCCAGCTAGCCTGCCCTCAGAGACGGAATCATCCTGAAGCCCGGCTCACGGAATACCTCTCTCTAAGCTGGCAGGTTGGTGGGCACCTCCCAGCTGCAGGAACTTCCCGTGTCCGGGGTGCCCACCCCACAGCCCCCCAGAAGTCGGAGGGAGCGCTTTTACAAATGCAAATCCCATCCTCCTCCCCCACTTAGAGCTCTGGATGGTTCCTACTGCTTAGAATAAAATCCAAACAGCTTCCTTAGGTGACCTCACCTCCCACGAGCTCCCCCTCACTCTTGCTTCCAGCCATTTGGACTTCTGGCGGTTTCTGGAATGTACCACACTCCCTCTCACCACAGTTCCCTCTGCCTGGAACATGCTCGCACCTCTTCCAGAACTTGGCTCCTGTGCCAATTCCTGGAGGGGCCAACTCACCCCTTCAGGGCTCTCCTCGCCCCTCGTCTTCTCCTGTGCAGGCCTCCCACCCTGATGGGGCCATGAGCAGCTCCACGGGAAGGTCGGATCTTCCTCACTTTCCTATTCTCTGAGGCTGGCACAGGTTCGGGCCCCAGTAAATCCTACCGAATGAGTAGGGGAGGGAAGTCGTGGTGGAGAAACGAAGAGCTCTAACAGTTTGGGGAATAGAGGCTGTGGGCCCCGGCGGGGCCTGATCGCTGTATTCCAGACATGGGGGTCGGGCCCCGCTGTGACACCAGCTCCCCGTGCCACTCTGGGGTTTTGGTCCTCCTCTGGGCCTCAGTTTCCCCAGAAGGATGAGGGGGCTGTGTGAAACCTCAAAGGCTTCCCCTCCCCTTGGGGGTCTCTGTTCTGGGATGTGAAGGAGGCGGGCGGCGGCAGAGCCCTGGAGGTGGGGCTGGAGAGGGTTAGACCAGGTCCACGCAAGGACAAACATTCCCCTAGCCAGAGCTGTCCTGCCACCGGACAGGCTGCCTTGGGAGGAAGTGAGCTCACCACTGCTGGAGGTGTGTAAGTAGGGGGCTGCCAGGGAGGACCCCCGCTCTGCCTGGGCAGTTGGACTCATGACCAGGCACCCGGTCTAGAACTCAGAAAGGCGCAGGCTCTGGAGGCCAGTCTCAGCTCCGTTCTTATTAGCTGTGTGACCTTGGGCAAGTTGCTTCAGCTCTCTGAATCTCTCAGAGGGCGTAATCCAGAACACCGAGGAAGAGCTTGAACTTGGCAGCGTTCTGAGAAGACGCACACGCGGGGCCTGGGGTGGTGGAAGTGCGTGATAAGCAGCAGCGCCTGCCCCCACCCAGCCTGCACGTCCAGGACGAAAGTTCGGGGCTGGCAGGACAGGTTGGCTGCTTCGCCCCGGAGCCCAGCAAGCCCCCGGCCCCCAGTCACCGGGGGTGTGGGGTGCTCCCTGGATGGACCCGTGTGCCCGGGTGTGGGGTGCTCCCTGGATGGACCCGTGTGCCCAAGAGAAAGGGCAGGCCTGCCCAGGGCCCTCACCCTGCTGGGTGGCCCCCCATCCACGGGCCTGCGAATGCCTCCTCCGGCACCCCTCCTCCCTCACCTCCGTGCAGGGAGCCCCCTCCTTTCCACGCCTCCCAATCACGGCAAACTGCCTCATCAATCATGTTCTCTCTAATTAACTTCTAATTTACCTCTTTAGTCAAATCTGTTTACAATCAGAGACAAGAAAACACGCAGCAGCTCAAGGTGCGGACGTGGGGACCAACTCCGGGGACCGTGGCAGATCTATCAGCCCTTGACCGGGGGGTGGGGGCCTCGGTTCCCCTCCCCTCCCAGGGAGGCCCGAGGGCTCTAAAAGGCAGGGGTGGTGGGGGGGTATGATGGCCCAGTGCCCTGGCATCCAGCACCCCTGCCCCCAGGGGCCACCCTGTACCCCTCAGCCTCCCTCAGGTCCCTTCGCTCTGAGCTCTCCACCCCACCAGGCGGGGAGGTCCTCGTGGGCAGGCCTACGGCCACGTCCAGGCTGTGCAGCCTCAGGAAATGCCTCGGCGACTCTGAACTTCCGTTTCCCTGTTTGCAAAGTCAGAGGTCAAAAACATGGCCCTCCTTGCGGGTAGGCGATGAGTCCTAAAGGAGTCCCCATCCCCAGGTCGGCCAGGCTGGGCCTGAACACGGAGCCCAGGACAAAAGGATCATGGGCTTGGAGTGCCTGGCTGGCTCAGTGGGTTAAAGCCTCTGCCTTCGGCTCAGGTCATGATCTCAGGGTCCTGGGATCGAGGCCCACATCAGGCTCCCTGCTCAGCTGGGAGCCTGCTTCCTCCTCTCTCTCTGCCTGCCTCTCTGCCTACTTGTGATCTCTCTCTCTCTGTGTCAAATAAATAAATAAAAAATCTAAAAAAAAAAAAGATCACGGGCCTTGTTTGGTTGCGTTTTGTTTCCATATTTTGAATGTTTAAAATTTTTAAAAATTTGAATTCATCTTCAATTTATGGGAAAGTTACACCACCATCTCCAAATATTCTAGCGTGCATTTTCTAGAATGAAGACCTATATAACCACAGTCCAGGCACTGGAATCAGGGAATTCGAGTTGAAACATCATTACTCTTTCATCTCAGCTGGGGCCTGAGTTTTAATCCCACTTCCCCTCTTACTGGCCGTGTGCCCGGGCCAAGCCGCATAACCCTCTGAGGCCCGGTTTCGGCCTCTGCGGAGGGGGTGGAAGAGGTAAGAACCTGAAGTCTACCAGGCAGGGCTGAAGTCGATGGCCGGTGCACAGGAAGCCACCTGGGGCAGGGGCGCGAGGTACTGTCCACACTGGAGGCAGAAAGGGAGGCGCACGGAGGCCAGGCCTTGCTCTAGGTCACACGGCATGACGGCCGCAGTCAGATCCCATGGCCTGGAGGAGGCAGAGCCCCGAGTCATGGGTGACTCTCACGTTCTCCTCTCAGAGATGGACCACCTGGGGCTCAGAAAGCCCCGTGACTTGTCTTCAGGCTCCTTGACCTACGGGAGGGCACAAACCTCAGCGGTGCAAAGACAGAAGCAGGGAGGAAGGTGAGGGGTAATGATTATTAATGACACACCAATAATACTAACAATAAATAATGAGCAGAGTCACCTTAGAGGAGGTGCCCATGGGGGTGGCACGTGGGGTCGCTGCAGCGGTGAGGGCCCGGCGGGCCGAGGAGGGAAGGAAGGATGCCCCGTGCTGAGGGCACCGTGCCCTGCGGGGGACTCTCAGGGGAGCCTGTGAGCCCTCCGGTCGTGGACCCCCTGCAGTGGAGAACGAGGGGTCCCCTGCGGGGCTCTGGGCCTGTCTTCCCACAGTGCACCCCCTTCTGCTCCCCCTCCCTCGCTCATATATCCACCCACTGGTTTGCTTGACTTGCATTCGCCTAGAATGTTCCCCCAGCTCCGTCCTTGGCTGCCCTGCTCACTGTTCAGGTCTCAGATCAAACATCTCCTGAGAGAGGCCCTCCAGAACCATCTTATCTCAAGGACCCCCCCACCCCCGCCTGGCTTGATTCATTCTTTATCCCATCACCTTGTTTTCTTCATCTCACTTATTTCTATTCGAAGTTACATCATTTAATTCTCTTCTAATTGGTCTGCCTGCTCAGTGTCTGTGTCCCCCCAACTCGTGGGTTCCTCCAGAGCAGGGACCTCTGTTTTGTTCACTCCTGTCTCCCTAAGCCCAGCACGAACGCAGAGGGGATGCTCATGAAATAGGGCAAAATGAATACCGAATTCACCCGGTCATTACTGTCTGCCCCGGTGCCTCTTGATGTGGGGGACACGGGATCACGCAGGGCCCCTGCCCTCCCCGGCTCACAATCCGGCTCAGTATAAAATCACAGGTTCTCACGGAGGGGGGGCAGCCAAGCCCAGCCCTTGCACCCACTGGGACACCCACTGCACCCACTGGGACAGAACCTGCTGGGACAGCCCTCCAGCTGGGAGACGGAGCCCTGGTTCCAGGGCCTGGCCAGTGTGGCTCCAGCCCAGCCCTGCCCCGGCTCTGGCCCAGCTCGCTGCCCCGACTGCTGGAGGCCTGGAGTGACACCTGTTCTCCACGGGATCTGAGGAGGCTCAAGACGGGCTCCCGCCCATACACTCCTTGGTCGCGGAGCCCTGGCTGGCGGCAGCAGGCGGGGCGTGGGGGGCTCTGCTGGGCTCTCTCCAGCTGGGGGGCCCCTTCCTGGGAGCAGGGACCTTATTCAAGGACCAGGAGACGCGCCCCGTCCTCCTGTCTGGAGGCCTCGGGTTGATGACAGCTTCTGGCGATGGGGAGGGCGCTCTGCTGCCGGCTGCACTGTTTGTTCATATTCCCATTTCCCTGCCCATGGTTCTCGTTCCAGACTGCGTAATTAGGTGTCCAGGGGTGTCTCTGATTCTGTTCCGATAGAATTTGCCTTGTTTAATCGGTAACAGGATGGCTGCCTCTGACAGCTGTTTTTCCTAGGGAAAAAAAGGGCTGTTAGGGATGATGGGGCGGGTTGGGAGGCGGGCGGACCGGTATCCGGCTCCTTGGCTTGAATTTCCCTTTGTCGCCGACTTGGGGGAGAGCCTGGGGCCCGTCCTGTCCCCTTCCTGGGCCTCAGTGTGCTTGGAGGTAGAACGAGGGGACTGGGACCTTGTGATCCCTCCACGGTGACTCTGAAACGGGAGGGTGGGCCGTGCACCCACTGAGCCAGCGGTGCTGCAGTGGGGGGTGGGCTGAGCTCATGGAAAGTCATTCATGGATGCATTTAAATCCAAGGTGGCATTTTTATCACTGTGTTCTTAATTGTAATTGCCATTTAATTAGATTAATGATAATTAATAACACTAATAATGTACTGTCCTTTGGGATGATGACATTGCAAACCCTTCCGCCTTCCAGAGGTGGAACTGGGCCGTGCAGGGCCCCTCGATCCCCTCTTCTCTCCCCACTCCCACACTGGGTTGGAATCGCCTGTTGTCATGGTGGTCTCCCCATTAGACTGTGAAGTGCTCCAGAGGGCCAGGGACCAGTGCAGGCGTTCCTGTACCCTACCCCCAACACAGAGAGGGACTGGCCCAGGGAGGAGACTAACAAATGCTGGATGGAAGGAAGAAGCCACGGGTGGATGGATAGGTGGTCAGAGAGGTGGATGCATGAATGGCTTTTGTCTCTGGCCAGGGGAGGTGACCGAGCTAATTGACCCTCTCGGGAATACAACCTGTGCTCCCACCCTCCTCCCCAACCAAGTCGGGCTCACTCTAACTCCCTAATAGCTTTCAGATATGCCCTCTCCTCCCTGTCCTCAAGGTCACCACCAAGGCCTGCCTAGACTACAGCACCAGCCCTCTCCTGATCTTCCAGCCTCCTGACCTACCCCCTTTTGTCCGTCACGCATGAAACAGGAGGGTCTTTCAGACTTGTCCACATGACCTGCCTCTCTATGGTTCAGAGCCCTTCCAGGGCCCCACTGAGCCTTCTGAATAGAGTACCACCACTTGGCCTTGACCTTCAAGCATTCCCAGTCTGACTCTGGCCCACCTCCCAGTCCCCTTTTCTACCTCCTCTTGTTCCTCCCTGCTTATTCACCAGCACGTCCTCAGTGTGCTTCCTCCCTCTGCAACCTCCTCCCCTGCTCGATTTTCCACCCACGAAAAGCTCACCACCCTTCATGGCTGATTTCAAATGCCACCTCCTCCACGATGCACTCCATGATACCCCAGGAAGAACGAGCTGGTCAGCAATGCCTGCAGAGTGTGTGTGTGTGTGTGTGTGTGTG
>LNAC01000052.1:2499109-2615916 GCA_002007465.1 Ailurus styani
GCTGAGTGGGCCCAGCGCGGAGGCGGGGCCTGGGGGTGGGCGGGCAGATTTACTGCAGCCATTCTTCTCCCCTGCAGCGCCTGCTTCTAATGAAATTTTACGGCAGGTGGAAATGATACGACTCCGCCAGCCCTAAAAGCACTTCTATTTATTCATTAAAGATATTTATATACTGAGCAGCTCTCTCTGCCGGCCCCGCCCACCTCTGGCTGGGCCGTTAAGTGGCTCCCAGCCCCCGGTGCTGGGGAAGGGCTCCCGGGGCAGGGGCCCCTCCCTGCATGGTGACCATTGTTCTGCCGCAGCCTGTCCCCACGGGCCACCTCCGCCTGGCACCCAGCACCAGCGTCTCCTCCCTGGGGGCGCGCCCCAGCCTCTTCATGGGGCTCCTGCTCCCACGCTGTTCTCCATCAAGCAAAGGGGTCTATTCCAAATTCAGATGGCAGTCCTTCCTGGCCCAAACTGCTCCATGGGCCTCAGCGCTCTCAGATCTGGCCCCTGCCCCCTCCCTGGCCCGTTCCCCCAGCAACCCCTGCCTCACGCGGGGGTCCAGCCGCATGGCTCCTGGCTCTTTGCTGGAGAATGACGGTGCTTTCCCTCTGCCTCAAAGCCTTTGCTTCCGGGGCCTCTGCTTAGACCCCTCTTTCTCCCTCGATGTCCTTCAGAGCTTAGCTCAAAAGTGCCTCATCAGAGAGGGCTTAGCCCACCCAACCTCAGCTCGGCCCCCCGTCGCCTAGTCTCACTTTGTACCCTGTTTGCTCCTTTTAAAACACCCCAGTGCTCATTCTTTGTTTACCTGTTTATTGTCTCTCGGTCTGTCCCGGGAGTTTGGGAGCTCCTTGAGGCCAGCAGCGGCGTCTGTCCTGTTCCCCACACTGGGCTGGCTGCAGGTGTGGATCTCCACAGGCTGAACCCTCAGAGACCCTCTCATTCAGTCCTGGAATGAAGGAGAGCCGAGACTCCGAGAGGTAAAGGCCATGGTCTCGTCTGACCGAGGCTGGGCTCGGGGCCCCAGTGTCCTGCCCTTCTGCTCCCGGCCACTTCTGGGCCGGGCCTGCTCACTGAGGCCTCACCCAGGAGCTGGGGCCAGGCTAAGTAAAGCCTCCCTCGGTTGTGGCCAGACCTGGGTCCTGGCTTCTGCAGACCCACCTCTGGGGTCTTTCCCACCCGCTCCCTCGGGGCCTCCCATAGCCTCCCTCCTGCCTTAGGGGCCAAGGCCTTGCTTGTCGCACAGCTGTCATCAGCGTTATCTGGGGCCTGGTTACTTCCGGACAAACTTGCGAGGCCGGATCCTGCTTCAGGGGTCAGATCTGTTTCCGCATCATTCGAGGACTGTGGGAGCCTGCAGGAAGGGGAGGCAATGTGTCCTAGAGCAAGCTCTGTGATTAGACATGACCCCAAGCTCCCAGAAAGCAGAGGAATCCACATGCATGTGATTCGGTCGGGTTCTGCCACAGCCAGGAGCTCATTCAGCCCTTGCCCTGGGGACCTCAGAGCAGTCTCAGCATCCCCGAAAGGTCCGTTTTACTCGGCCCCTGCCCCTTTGCCCGTGCAATTCCTTCTGCCTCGGAGGACTTTCTACTTATTTTTGAGACTCACGGCCACCTTAAAACCCCTGTGAACGTCATTCAAGATACAGGTATGGTGCACTGTCCTGTCTTTCCTGATCCCTGCTCTCAGGTTTGGGGGCCCTCTCTGTCCCTCGTGTCTCTTAAAGCTTGTCATTGCTTCCTCATGACATCCTGTTGGCAACTGTGGGGAGTTAACACTGCCTTTCAGCTTGGGGTGCACACTCCCCGTGCCCAGCATGGGGCCCTGCCCAGAGCAGGTGTGCAGGAGACATGCCCTGGGCGGTGGTGGGCGGGGGGGGGGGGGAGGGGGGGAGAGNTAACATGGGTTGGGGGGGTGCAGAGTAGGACTCTCAGTGGACAGGCAGGGGGCAAGTAGAAGGGGGAAGGTAGGCAAGGATCCTCACTACAAGCTGCTGGAAGGCGGCTCTTCCTCCCCATTGCTGCAGAGAGAAAGCCTAACCTTCCAGATGTTTCTTGGACTTCCCCTTTTGCATGGTAGAGCAGCCAGGGCCACATTCACGTGACTGTGCATCCCCAGCCAGGAAACCTGGTGCCAGGGGTGCCACCCAGGTGAGTCTTGCAGCCAGCTGCTCAGATGTGGAAGTGAGCAGCTCAGGGAGCTGGGCCCACGCACAGCCACCGTGGGCTTTGGTCACGAGGCCGTCGATGGGCTGCTTCTCTGGGGCTTCCTGCACAAGTGCGCTGAAGGCTACTGCTTCTGATGCATTCGGTACGGATGGGAATGGGAGTGGAGGGCTCCCCAATGACCCACCGCCACTCTCCAGCCTCACTTGAGCCCCTTCTCTGCCAGTTGGTTGGGAGACAGGGCGGCTCCAAGGTCAGGAGTGTGGAATTCCGGAGTCAGTCTGCTTCTGTTCCAGGCCCAGCTTTGTCACTTTGTAAGCCACAGGCCCTGGCATCTGGCCTCATCTGTGAAAGGGGGGGCCGATGATAAAGTACTTACCCCTTAGGAATGAGGTGTGATGAGCTGATTTGAGAGAAGCACCGAGCTCACAGAATGGGCTCAATGAGTATTAGCTAATATGGTACACACACCATCAATTCATTCTTCTAAAACACTAGATGACTTCACTCCTAAGAGAAATGCAAATGAGGACGCAACCACTGTCACCATCAGAGAGGCAGAGACGCTAGGGCAGTCTCCAGACGCCGAGCCGGAGAGGGTGCGCCGGAGAGGGTGCGGGGAGGCCCATGCGCCGTCGATGGAGGATGGGCCACGTGGCAGTAGGTATCACAGTGAAAAACACGCATTCTCTCCGACTTAGCAATTCTGCTTGGGAGTTTAAACTTGCACGTGTGTGACATGACCAAGGATATTCACTGCAGCATTGTAATAGCCAAAGATCGGAGACACTTAAACGTCCCTGAATGTGATTAGCTGAATTATGTGTGGCTATAGACGAGCTCAGCTACGGAAGGAGCGGGGGCCCCTGAGTGCTTCTGGCGGGTGTAGAGCGAACAGCAAGGGAGCAGGACAGAGAACACGGTATGTTCCCATTTGGGTTAAATATATTTTTATTTGCTTAAAAACACATCCCTGAAAGGACAGTCCTGCTATTCAGCGGTGGTTGCTTCTGGGGAGGCGGGGCTGGGGACCCAGGAGATGCAGCTGGGAGGGAGATCCACACGGAATGCCCTTCTGGACCTTCTGAAGTTTACACCAAGGGCGTGCATCACCTAATCAAGAAAAACGTGGCTGGAGGAGCATCTGTCTTTTCCGCAGCACAGAGAATGGAGGCCCAGCGCTGAGACACCAGCCACTTGCCGTGTGTATCAAGGAGGAAGACAGGCTGAAACTGTGGTTCTGCTCTTAACCTCTGCTGTTGGGTAAGAAAATCTAATCAGGAAGTTTTTGCCTTTAGGAAAGTGAGTCTCACCTCTCTGTCGACACTAAATCGACGCTCTTGGTAATGGCAGAGGACGCCACCCGGGCATGGGTGCCCCGGTGGGGGGTGACCCAAGAAGGGTGACTTCCAGCTCCCCCGACAAAGCGCTTCCCCCCAGATAAAGGAGGAGCGTAGCCTGCATGCCCTCTTTCAGTTAGACATGGCCCAGCTTGCTGCCACTGAATTCGGGCATGCTGATCATCACGGAGCAGCAGGCTGTGAAGGAAGAGGTAGGTATGTGACACCCTCGCTTCCCTTGCGAAGAAATTCTAATACTGTTTAAAGGCTACTTTACTGCCGTGTTTGGATAGGAAAAGGCACACCGCCCTGCTGGGGATGGTGGGTGCTGGTACCACTCAGCTATGGGGACAAGAATGGCCGTGGGGGGCTTTGCTTGAAGGAAGAGTTTGGGAGCCCCAACAGTGGGCCGATGCGGAAGTCAAGTTCAGAACCACATGGCAAGGGCAGCCTTTACTGGATGCCCAAGAAGTCCTTCTGGAGGGGTTGGGGCTGCTTGGCGAGGCAGACAGGGTCTCAGCCATGAGCAGACACCAAAGGTAGGACCACACCCCAGGAGCCAACCGGTCAGCAAGGTTAGTAGTGAGTATCTTTACCTTGTTCTCAAAAGCTTGTCTTAGCCTCGTGTGGTGGGTGGTTAAAATCAGAAAGCAGAGGGTCAAGATTGCTCCTCATCCCATCTTCCTGGTCCCTGCAACACCTCTGAACTACAACCCCTTCTGAATCCTAAGGGATTATATATACCTCATGTCCCCCCAACCCCCGCCCCCACAAAGCCTCCTGTCACAAAACTAATGGAAAAGGGGACCATTTCCTTATTTGTAAAGTGAAGACAGGAGTTGAAACTTGCTTTTGGCGGAGGGACTTGTCAAACAAACCTCAGGAGGCACCCCTACATGTGAAGCGAGGCGGAGTGGGGCGGCTGTGGTTGAAGCGGGGAGAGTGGCCCCGAGCCCGGCCCACCCTCTCTTCTCTGCTGGCTTCTGATGTGCTTCTGAGAAACCTGGAGCGTCGGGAGAAGGCGGCTGGACAACGGCTGGACAGAACCTCTCTGGATGACGGCCAGGCGACAGTGGCTGCCTCCAGGGGAAGGGAGGTCTAGGGACTGGGACGTGGGAGAGACTGCTCGCTGCCTACCTTTTAGTTGAATTTTGAACTTCCGTACCGTGTACAAGCCTCACCTGGCTAAAAACAAACAGAATTTAAAAAAGAGGATAATGCCGAAGGACTAACGCTCTCTGAAGTATCATCCTTAATTCAAAAAGTCTCTGATTCTGCAGGTTACATCTGGACATGCTTTATTCTCTGTGAATTCATTACACCACGTATCGACAGTGGAACCGATCGAAGTGTCATGTCAGTCAGTGATCCGTGGTGGTCTCCCAGACGGAGCAGCTGGGTGGAGGGGCTGCGCGGCCTGCGCAGGCAGGCAGGCCCGGCTGTGAACGCAGGTGCTGCTGCTTCTCGGCCCCAGGACCTTGCACAGGCTCCTTACCCTCCCCGGGACCCCAGTCTCCGCTCTCGTAAATGGGGGATAACGATGCCAGCAGGGCTGTCATGCATGTTAAAAGAACGGATCTACAGCAAGAAGCACATAGCAGGTGTTCGATACATGGTCGCTACTGTAGTTACAGGAAAGTGAAGTAAAAAAACCAAACGCCTAAATCCAAAACGACACCATAAGGCCATTCTGATTGTGGCTAGGACCTGCTGCAACGCCCCCCTCACGACAAGGACGGGCATGCTATCCGTTTCCCGCTGGGCTGGATGAGAACACCAGGCGAGCAGGGGTGTTCTGACTCGATGCCCCCCACCTGCCCAGCGCCGGGCACGACGCGGGTGCCATCTTACTCGGCGTCCTCTCAGGTGGCTGCCCGGAATGGCAACCGGGCCTCCCCTGACCCGCCGACTCCGGCCAGATGGCAGGGCCTGTCTGCAGCGCTATACTTGGGGTTCAGTGAGAAGCAAGAGCTGGGCCGCCTGGCACTGTTGGCCACGGGCACAGGCAGGGTGTGTGGCACCCCCTTGCTGACCCTGGGCTAAACACGCCCTTTTAATGAAATGCCACTTTCCTGAACTGGCTGTTCTTCCACCTCCTCGCTCACGAGAATGCTCTTCTTTGGGATACGCTAGAAACGTGCTAACGGACCGCTGACTTCCGCAGAGGAGGAGAGCCATTTTCTCACACCCTGTGTAAAATGGGTGGGGTTCCAATGCCGAAGCCCCAGCTGTGCAGGGGGAACAAAGGAAACCCTACTGCTAAAGGTTCCCACTATGTGCGGCACGCTTAGATGACTCAGCTCGTCCCCCGAAGCACCACCCCTCCTCTGCAGAGGGAGGAAGGTAAGCTGGCAGGCGCGCCTGGAATTTGGGCCCAGGGCCTGCTTACTCCGTGGCAGTGGTGCTCACCCTGATGCATGGAACTGCCCAGCAGCTAGAACCCGTCCCGGTGCTCGGGCCGCACCCCAGATCCCGATTTCATCATTCCGGGGTGCGGCCCGACAAGGGCGTGTTTGTTCGTGCTCCCCTCCCGACCAGTGGTTCCGACAGGTGCCAGGGATCGGGATGCTGCTTCAAGGTCTGTGCTCTGGGTGGTGGGCCTTGCTGTGTCACCGAGGCCTCCCCAGGGGTGCTTCCGCCTGAGCCGCGTGCCTTGTGTCACTCTTGGGGTCAGGGCTGGAAGGCCCAGAGAGGTCACCAGTGCGTGCGCTCCCCTTCCCCGCAGGACCACGAGCAGCCGCGCGGCCACCGTGTGCTGCTCCGCTGGCTCACTGAGATGCTCTCCAAGCCTCGGTTCCCACCCAGGGACAGTGAGGCCCACCACTGACCTTCCTCAGAGGTGTCCCCGGACAGCCGCTGGGAAAGTGCTGGAGGAAGAGAAGCAGGTACTGCTCTGCTACAAAGAATGCCAGCCAGGAATACCAAAACTAGCTTTAATTTGTCCAAAAGTCACACTGAGCCGTGTAAAAACTTTCTGGGATGGAGGCCCACAGAGAGTCCATGCTGCCTGAGGCCAGGGGGTTTCTAGAAGTTCTCCAGCAAGCCCAGGATGCGCTTTTGCTCGTTCTCCCGGAACTCGGGGCTCCGGCCGTCACCGATGTTCTCCGCATACTCTGGAGAGACAAAGGCAGCGTGAGGCATGCATCTGGGGTACGTGGCTAGGTCCCTACATGCCCTTCCCTACATCCCCGCTCCTGCCGAAGTACATGCCGTGCTAAAGCCTCTGACGGCCCCCACCCGGGGCAGCTGTGGCCAAACTCCGCGGTCCTGCATTCGAGGTGCTCAGCGATCAGGGCCCAGCTCACCTGTCCTCACTCGGCGCCCTCCCCGGCCGCACACGCGAAGCGGATGCCTGCCACGGGCACGTTTGTTCCGGCCAGTGTTTGTGAGAGCGTGACCCCGACCAGCAGCACCCAGGAACTTGTCAGAAATGCAGACTGTGGGGCCCAACTCAGACCCACTTACAGACCCAGCAGTCGTGTGGACAAGCCCTCCAGGGAATGACGCACAGAAGTTTGAGAACCACCATTTGACGCAATGAGGATAAAGTAATGATCAAAAGAGATGAGAATCTCTGCTCTTGTGAAGCCTACTTTCTAGTGGGAGAAACCACCAAGTGAAGAACACAGAAAGGGGGGCTGTCATAAGGCCTCATAGAGACGCGAGGCAGACGTGAAGCAAACTCCTGTGGGCCAGTCTGGGAGCGAGCGGCAGAGCGGGAGTGTGGAGGTCTGTGTGGCCGGAGCTCCGCACGGGGGACAGGAAGGGGCCTGCGGGCCGCTGCAAGGACTGTGGGCTTTCCCTGCGACCAGAGCCGCGGGAGGGCTCTGCTCCAGCGGCTGTGCGGGAAATGCCCTGAAGGGGACAAGGGCGGAAGGCGGGAGATGTGATTTGACGGTGGCTGGGGCCAGGAGGTCATGGCGGGGCAGGGGGGAGAAGTGTTCAGATTTTACATGCATTCTGAAGCTAGGCTGGAAGTGGGGTGCCAGAGAGACACGTGGACAGTGACATCACCAAACAATATGACCGAGTAGTGGAGAAGGTGACTGCAAGCCTCAAACTCCCCCCATGAGGTGAACGGGTGCTGCACCACCAAGAAGAGGTTAGGGTACAGACTCCTGACGTGAGATTCAAACAGCTGGAAGTTTTCAGGTAAACGGGGAGGTGGGAGAAACGATGGTGTCGAGAGCCCCCTGCCCTGTCTTCAGAGGCAGGAGGATGTGGGGAAAAGACCACCACCGGAGAGGCCGTCCCCGGGAGAGGCGGGCTGCAGAGCACGAAGGCAAGGGGAGTGCTCCGAGAGGGAGGAGGATAGAGGATGCCACTGAAGACAGAGCTCCAGGGAACACCGTCCGAGGGGCAAGGTCGGTGGCCACGTGGTCCACTTTCTCGGTGACCCCAGCACCACGCTTACAGCTCCCCACTGCATTTTCAAAAGTATCCCCTCAAATTCCATAGTCAACCCAGGTTTTAGGAGGCCGGGGCGTATGGTGCAGAAATGCTGTGGAACTCAGGGACTCGAGTGGGCTTCCTGTGGTGAGTCCCGGAAGGAGGGACACAGAATGTGCTGGAAGGGAAGGGAGGCCAGCGCTCTCACTGCCCACAGTCCCACAGAGGGGAGACGGTGCGACATCGTGGGCTGCGTTTGAACTCTGTCTCGGACTCACAGTCCTAAGTGACCTTGGGAGGGTCTCCTCTGAAAATGTATGGAAAGTACTTGGCAAATAACAGATGTTCGAGACACACTAGCTCCCTCCCTGAAGCTCCTTTGCTCGGGCCAGCGGAGTCACGTGTGAGAGCCCACATATCCCCGCAGGTCCCTCGAAGGGCCGTCTTCTCGGGGAAGCCTACCTGGTCCTCTCTTCCTCTGACTCTTGTCCTCAGGCCAGGGTCCCCATCACAGGCCTGACTTCTAGACCACCCTCAACTTGTTCTCCTCTCTCTCTAGATGGGGAGCTTCAGGAAGGCAGAGGCATGTGCCTTACTTTTGGCTGCATACCCAGCAGAGTCTGGCTGAGAGTCAACTGTCAGTGCGGCGTGGCGCACGAGCTCTCAGAGTAGGGGATTAGGGTGAGGCCTGCGTCCCTGCCCCCCTCCCCCCTCCCCACAAGGGGCAGCTTCAGGTGGAATAGACAACCCTGGGCAAGAGGCTTTTACATTAATAAAACATCTGGCGATCCAAATCAGACAAAGATTGGGGAGAGAGAAGAACGTGTGCAACCCCTCCCCTGCTCCCTCCCGCCCCCACCGTGCTGGGGAGTCTGCTCCCGCCACTTCCTCATTTTTCCTCCTCCCTCTGTATTACTTTGGACATGTGCTGGAAAACAGGATTTGGGATTCAGACATGTGCCAGCTGTGTGTCTCCCCCTGGAAATCATCCTCTTCCGTTAGGTGCATCCATCACCTCCAGTAGCAAATGGTTGTGATGCCTTCTATTAAAGGCCCCTTAAAGAAAGCGCTGGGGTGATGGGAGAACAGGGTCTGGGCTGCAGAGACAGCTATGGGGCTGTACGTAAGTCCTATCTCTTACTCACGTGTGAATGATCTAGTAGTTGCTGCCCCAGGAGACAGAGAAATGACCATTATAGCATTTAATACCCCCAGAGGCATGGTCTGGAAGCAAGAGTCTTAATGGATTGAACTAACACTTTGCTCTCCTAATGTATTCTCAGACCCACGAGGGAGGGAAGTGGAGAAACAGTCTGATCCTTTGGGGCAGTGATTTTCCAACTCAAGCAAGCTTCCCTGTAGGGACCTAATCTCCTTCTAGAGACCCACAAGGTAGAGGAAAGCAAAGTCCGTATCAAGGGGATTAGAAAACGCCAAGACCTTAGGAAAAATACAAGCACACAGAGCACCCATCCCACGGCCTGTCTCCCATCACTCTCTGTGGGGAAGGAGGAAACCATCAGATTTGCTGTTCTCTGGAAACGGGCGGCGAATGGAACAGGTGCAATGTGGAAGAGGGGCTGTCTCCTCCGCAGTGTGTGTGTATGGTGGCTTGTCCGATCTTTGCAGCATCGCACAAGGGAGAGAATGCCATCCCGGTTTGCAGACGAGGAAACTGAAGCTTATTAGAGAACTGGAGCAAAGTGCCCAAGTCTGGGACAGCAGAGAGGCTGAGACTCAAACCAAAATGTGTGTGAGTTGGGAAAAAGGCACCTGAAGAGCCAGTGGGCAGGGGAGCCAGTCCCCAAAGTGGCAGGCAGCCACTTACCTAAGCAATATGCCACCCTGCCTGTTCCCCTCCTTTGGGGAGAAACTGCTCTGTGAGTGCTCCAAAGCAGCCCAGCCCTACAAGGCTCCTGGCTATAAAGTCCTCCGAAGGCTAAGACTCCAAGTGCCATGTCCTGTGGTGAAGGGGCCCCGGTGGCCACAGACGTGGACGGGTCAGCATGTCAGACCTGGCAGGGCTCTCAGACGTGTAGTGCGACTCTGAGGGCAAGGGACCGGCCAAGGTCCTGCCGCCAGCCACGGAGCCAGGCCTGGAACCAGGTCTACAAGGCCCTAGTGCTCTTCATGGCCACTGGCAGCCAGCACAGATGTGCCCCGCGCCCTCACCCTCCGCCCCCTACCCCTACTCTTTGTTTCCATAGTAAAATCCTATTTGGAGCAAATCCTGGTGGTGCCAGCTACCTCCGGTTATTATTGCTGCTGCAGTGGTTTATAAATATTGAACAGATCCCTCCCAGAGGTCTTAGGGAAGAGTTCTCTTTGCTGTGTGTGTGTGTGTGTGTGTGTGTGTGTGTGTGTAAGGAAGGAAGAGAGAATGTAGGAAAAAGAGATGCTAGATGAAGGGGGAACTAGGAGTGGGGGAGCCGGGGGAGAGCGGAGAGCGGGAGGGAAGAAGAGGGCGGGTCGGGTTGGAGAGAGTGAGAAAGATGGTGTGCACATCAACTCCCTTCTCTACTGCCCCAGCATTTTCAAATGCTCTTATAATAAAGGCTTTGATGGAGCTCAAAAACAGGCAGCAGTGCCGAACACATAAATATTAAAGCAAACTTTAGACAGCAGGTTTACTATTCAGACATGGAATACAAGCTGTTCTGTTTATGTTAAGAGAGAGAGGGAGGGGCCCCAGGGCTGGCAGATGGGGAGAACTGTCTTCAGGGCAGAGACTTGGGCCACGCTCACAAGCCTGGTTCAGATCCCTGAAACTGAAGCCTCAAATGCTCACCCTTTAAAAAATGCAGGAGGAAGGGGGTGGGGGGAGGAGACGAATGCCCCTATTTTTCACACTGAAAACTTGGGAAGACACAGACGTAACCACAGACTAGAAACTGAGAAAGGAAAATCCATGCCTAACAGATTCTTTCACAATAGCAATGAACCTGGAAGGTCTAGTGCCACACTCACCTGTAGCTACAGGACACAAGTGCCTCAGGGATTCCATTAAAGTGACACCCATTTAAAGGAGAAGGATACTATTCTCCGCTTATCATGCTAACAGGGGTCATGTTCCCATTGTCTTGAGGACACTTGGGTTGGTGGGAAAGCACCCTCCCCTCCCGCACCAGGCCCGGAGGAGTCTGGTCCGGGTGCTGGTCCACTGGCTTTCCTGCCGGCACCTGAGTCCAGGCTGCTGTCACCTCCAAGTCAAAGGATTAGGCCGAGGAAGCCAGGGAAGGAGCCTCCATTTGCTGAGCACGTACTCTGTCCCAGGTGCCTGACTGCAGCTCAACTTGAGCCTCTCCGAGGGGCAATATTCACTCCAGGTTTGTGTTTTTCCAAAAGGAAACCAAGGCTCAAACACATTATCTACTAACTTAGCCAAAGTTACACGGAGAGCCAGAATCACACGGGTCTGTGTGTCTCCAATCTGATTCTTGCTGGAGGAGCTCACACACTGATCCCGGCGGCAGAGCCGCTGATGTCAGCAAGCACGTGCCATGTGCCCGCCGCATGTCAGGGATGTGGGTGCAGACGGCGCCTTCCCGGATGCTCACAGAGCCTGGCGAGGCAGGTTAGCTCCACCTCGCAGACAAGGGGCTGTAGCTGAGAGAGGGTAACGAGCTACCCAAGGTGAAATGCACGCCTCTCTCCAGGATTCTCTCCTGCCTCCAAACACCCTAGTGGTCACAGCAGCCATGACCCAGGGCAAGTCACGCACACATCAACATGTCATCAAAAGAGAAATCCTGTCAGCTTCTGCAGCTTCAAAATCGCAGAAGCAGTGCTCGGGCTACCAAGAGCCCCAAATCAACATGGAAATACATGTTTATGAGCTTCTAGAGGAGACGTCAAACCATAACGAACAAAAACAAATCAAAGGGCCAGGAGCCAATTTCGGAAGGCATTTCAAAGTCTTTGGGTCAGTCTTCTTGCCACCAATGAAAGAGTTTTGAGTCAGTAATCCTCTGAGCTTTCCCCTGCACAACAGCTCAGCAGCCACGTGGTCTTCTGACAAATTTCACCAGTGACCAAGACATTGAAGAGACTTGCCAGCAGCTTCCACGGCAACCCCTGGCACAAGTATTTATACTAAACAGTACTACCAGGTCATAGCTCCTACACCACATTCAAGCAGGTGGCCCCTCAACGATGGGCATCTGTGTCTGCCCTTAGAGGGCAGGCTTCCAGAAGCCACCTCCTTAGTCACTTGTCAGCTTCACAGAGACAGAAAGGACAGGGTGGCTGCCAGGGACCAGGGAAATGGGAGGAGGAGGGATTGGGGGTGAGTGATTAATGGGTACAGAGTTTCAGTTTTGCAAGATGAAAATTAAAAGCGTGGATAAGTGGTGGTGACGGCTGCAATGGTTAAAATGGTAAATCTGACATTTTACCACCAAAAAAAGAAAGTACTTTCCCTGTGCAGCCTCCCTGGATCTTTATTCCTTTTACTCTACAGCGGAATGAACTGTGGCTTGGTGATTCCCGCTCTGTGTCTTAGCGCTGACTTCATGCTGCCTTGTGTAGTGATCAGTCATTTCACCTGTGATGGGACTGTATGCCCCCTGGGGACAGGGCCTCCTAAGTGTCTCATTCATCTTAGGAGTCTGCCTAGTGCCCTGTGATGCCAAGTGGGTGCTCTATAAAAGTGGATGCCCTCAATTTTCTTTCTTAAAAAATGGAAGGACTGTATCAGCCAATCGACAAAGTTCGAGGTTTCCTTTCTGCCAGACGGAAGACTGACTGTGTATAGTTCTGAGTTTTGATCTGGTGTCCAATGTTATTAGTGACTCAGGTAATGTCCCTTAACCCCCATTGAGTCTTGGTTTCCTTATCTGCAGAATGGAGATTGTAATCTTATCTGCAGTATGGAGATTGTAAGCCTGCTTTTTCTAGGGCTGTTGTGAGAACCAGAGCACACACATCAGAAGCCTGGCCCAGAGGACGTGCCCGGGAGTGACCCCTCTACCTACCGTGGTCCTGGATTTCTGGAAGAGCATAAAGGAGGCTGAAGCACTAGCTCAGAGTACCCTCCCCTCCTCCAAAGCAAGCACTAACTGAGCCCCTTGTCTGCGCCAGTCATGGGCCAGGCACAAGATGACAGGCAGGAAGACTGTCACCGCCCTCATGGGGCACACGGTGTGCCCGCCCTTCTCTAGCGAAGAGACCCCTCTCTCCTACGTGGGTGCCACAGTGCTCAGGCCTGGAGCAGCTGCCAGCTCCAGCGAAGGCTGGACTTTGGGAGCGCCGAGTAAGCAGTCTGCAGAAAGAGGGACTTTAATGAGCCATCAATTATTCCCAGCTCTCTTGGCACCCCCAATAGAAGAGGAGGGAGGAAAATGGTGAGAAAGGGGACTGAGATACAACGGGAAAAGTCCCCTGCTGGGCTTGCCTCATCAGCGTTTTCCTGGGACCTCAAGGGATACATCAGCTGTCATCCTGCCAGCAAAACTTAGGAAATATGTAGGCCATAAAATCAAAAGAAAAGCTTGCATCTAATTAGTATGTTAAAAAAAAAGGAAGCAACCCAAACTGAAAAACAAAATTAAAATCAAAGAGGACAGACTGATGAGCTGGTTTTCTTTATGAGGCTTTGTTTTCTCATGCTTTTTGATGGAAGGAAGGGTGGAGGAAGATGGGGGAGGAAGAAGGGGGAGGGCCTGAGCAGAGCCTGGCCATCCAGCCCACCAGCCAGCCAGCCGACCCCTTTTCTGCACCGAGAGGGCCCTGAGGGGCTCGCTGGCTGCAGACAGGCAGGTCAGGGGGCTCGGCTCCCCGGCACACACACCACCACGCGCGGAAGGGCTTCCCCGAGGCGGGAGCGAGCCAGGGTGGGCGCCTGCAGTACACGTGGGGTGGATCACCCTTTGATGTCCTGTCCTACCCTTGGGTCCCCTCCCCCTCTGCCTGGGCTGTGTCTTTCCCCCTGGAACACTCTTCCCAGTCCTGAGAGGAGCCTCTCCCTCCTCTGGGAGTCCAAAGAATGGCCTGTGCCTCCAGAACCGCTCTTACCACTCCGTTAGCACGCTGTTCACAACTTCAACCAGCACTTAGCACATTGTAATTAGTTTCGAGTATCTCTCCCCACCAGACTGTGAACGCCTCAAAAATACGGCTCATGCTTACTCTTCTCTGCCTCTCTAGTCCTGAACCCAGAGCCGGGCACCCGACAAATGCCAGCTGAGTAGCTGCTGGAGCACGTATTTCATTTTGCTTGGACTACGGCTGGTCACTTACGCATCCGTGTCCCCCAGAAGATTATAAGCTCCATGAGGGCAGGTGCCGTGCGGCACCTGAGTGCAGGATCTAGCACAGTGCTGAGCCCCGAGGAAAGTCTCAGCAAACATCTGCCAAATTCAATTTGCACAAGGGTGGGGCTGAAATTAACAATATGTAAAATGTTCACTGGATTCTCATTACGTGCCCAGCATTGCTCTGGGGGCTGAGGAGACGTGGTGAACAAGCCAGACAATATCCCTACGTCACAAAGCTTACATTTTCATGTATGAGACGCACAAAACGAGTAAACAAGGACATAAATAAAAACAATTACAGATTGTGATAAGGGCCAGGAAGGAAATAAACTGGGTGCTATGATGGGAAGTAACAGATGGAGAGCTGCACGGATTCAGGATGGAGTCTAGAGGCAGAACCGGCGGATTCACTGCTCCGCGGCCGTGCAGGCCGGTGGAGGGAGGGCGAAGGGCTGGCCCGAGGCGCCGCCAGCGGCGGGGGAAGAAGGCAACAGAGGATAGGACCAAGAGTGGCGGGAACGAACGCGGCCTCTGTGCAGGCCGCTCCATCAGCAAACGAATCTCCGCTCAGCGTCCAGTCTGTGCCCGACACCCCCCGGCACTGGGGGCTAGACCTCGATCAGAGGGAGACAGAGGCTGGCTCACAACAACCGCAAACTCTGAACGATCTAAGGTATATGTGTGAGGATTTCACAGAGGAAAACATCCACCTACTACGTGTCAGTACCCGTTAAAAACACCTTTTCTTCCTCAGAAGATCACTGTTTTGATTGCAGGGATGGAGGTGTAGGGAGAAGCCTAAATGCAAGAGAGGAGAGCTGAGAGGATAAAAAGTTCTAATTGAACCAGTGGGCGTCAGACGTAAATGCCATTTAAGAGCTGGAGCTGCAGTTCACCACGGCTACACCTGGCGGAGGAGGCGGCGTGACGCGGGGCAGTAATTCAGGCGAACGAGCCACGGAGAGGGGAAGGAGCACCCAGGATGCCGCCGTGGAAGGCAGGGTGCTGGGCTCGCTTCGTGAACAGTTTCCCTTTCCTCTTTCTCTGAGGGAGAAAACAAGATTCCGATACCTCAAATTCTCCATCTGCAAAATGGACACGATGGCGGTCCCACTGGCACCTGCCCAGGGCGGCTGTGCTAAACACAGGGTTGCCTGCTCCCATGCCTTCACACACACACCACACCATTCCCTCGTTCTGGGATGGCCTGGGCCCAGCCTCGAAGACCCACTTTAACAAGACTTCCTGTAAGATTGTAGCCATGCCTCACTTATAATAACAATGATGACAGTTATCATCATATTTCATAATATTCATAATAACTAACGTTTATGGAGAACTTAAGGGTCAGACATTTCAGTCTATCGTCTTATTTAATCTCACCCATCCTATGGGGTCACAGAGCAACTGGGTATCTCGCCCCAGGTAACACAGTGTAAGTAACCAGGACCAAGAGCCAGGATTCGGTTCCAGAAGCCAGATCCCAGAGGCCATGGCTCTTAACTTCTCTTCACCTTATTATATGTACCATTTATCTTCACATTTCCTCTCCCACCTGAAATGGAAGTTATAAGCCACTTACAGGCAAACCCTTTGAGTAAATCTAGCCTACTCCTTCACCTTAGAAATAGGCAGAATATGGGCCAGGGCAGGAACATGAAAACCTGCCCATGGCGACAGGTCTGCCCTGGCTCTCTCTGACCTCTGGCAGGAGCCGTACCACGAGGTCCACTGCCGGGTGTGTGAGTCTGTGCTACGGGGCCCACGAGCACACTCGCATCCGGTACCCTGGTGATTGTGAGCCTGCTCACCAATGCAGGCCTTGGGAGCCGCTCCAGCTGAGGAAGGTCCCAAAGGTGTCATGGCATCTGAGAGACTCCTTGGGGTAGCTGAGGGCAGGGGGGACGTTCTCTTGACAGAGCACTGCCTGTGTGCCAGGCACTATCTACTGCTGGGCACTAGACTGTCATGCAGCGTCTCCTGAGCCTTTGCAAAAGTTCTTCTAGATCGCCCTCGCATGGCTGGGGGAAGGCAGAGCCAAGGCTGGATGGCAGGGATGCTCTTTCTGCTACACTACACGGCCTCAGAGTCACTTCCTGCTGTCCTGTATAATTCCGGGTATTTCCTGTTACTGCCTTGGTTTTTTTCCCCCCAAAGAAAGCAATTTCTTTCCACTACATGTAGCTTGCAACTGGATTTTTTGTTTCTTGTTTTGTCTTCTTCTTTCTTTTTCTTTTAAAGATTTTATTTATTTATTTGACAGAGAGAGAGAGAGATCACAAGTAGGCAGGGAGGCGGACAGAGAGAGAGGAGGAAGCAAGCAGGCTTCCGGCTGAGCAGGGAGCCCGATGCGGGGCTCAATCCCAGGACCCCGAGATCATGACCTGAGGGAAGGCAGAGGCTTTAACCCACTGAGCCAGCCAGGCGCCCTGTCTTCTTTCTTTTAAAATTTTAACAAATATTTCTAAGCCTCGCTACTTCTCGTGTGTTATGTTTTTTAAATGCTGGAACTGAAGGGTCAGAAGCACAGAATGAATACCTAGGCTAGTCTTTGGTATCCTGACAAAGATGACCCGGACACACAGTGCACGTGTCAGCACACTTAAGCCTGCAGTGCAGAGAAAGCTGGGCACCAAACGCCAGGGATACTGACAGAGACTCAGAAAGTAAGCATCCCCTAGTTCTCCTGGAGCCTCAGGCACAAGCACAAGCAGCACCCAACTCACCCTTGATGATGTGCCTGACGATTTTGATGGAGCTCCCCCGCATGTTCAGGATCTGGTGGACCCTCTGGCGAATCTATGAGGAAGGGGAGGGAGGGGAGAGAAAGGAAAAGCACTGTTTGTCCTGGCAAACACCAGCAGACACCCTGTGGAAAGTGTGGACCTCACGCCCACCCCTGATGGAGCGGGCCCACACAGAGTGCAGGGAGGCAAGGAGAGTGGATCCACTTCTTTCTCGGAGTCTCCACCCAGGCAGGGGCCCAGGAAGGAGGCCGGCATGCACAGGCCCGTCGGGGGCAGCCCCTCCTACCTGGGGCACGTTGGCATTGCAGATCTCCGCCATGATGTAGCAGATGTGCTGAAGGACAAAGAGCCCCGCGTCCAAGCGCCGGAGGTAGAACTCGTCCTCCGTGTCGTTGTCTATGATCTCCCCGCGCCGGACCATGTCCTGCAAGCGAATGAGAATTTGGGACAAATGAACAGGCCAGTGAGCCCAAAATACACAAAAGAACAGCAACTACAACAACGACAGCAACACCAGGAGACCATTCCATTGTGATGTGTCTCCTGCTCCTCCCATCATCTTCCAAAGTTCCTTCCTTATATTTTCATTTTTAATGGACTAGAGGGCCCAGGGAGTCAGATTAAAGCCCTTTTCCCCCCTATGCAATGAGTCAAGGCCAAAACGATCTCATCCACATATTCAGTCTAAAAAAAATTAGCTGACAAGGACACAAATCTCAGCTATTCATCTGCTTCCACTCATTCTTTACTCTTTGCTCTGGCCCCCGCACATCACTCTCTAAAAGACCTACAGAGCTCTTTCCCTTCCCAGTCAGGTTGAACTCGGGAAGAGTGGTCCTGTCTCCATAACTCTGTCTTGCTGCCCTGGTGAGGCTGCGGGCGATGTCACGGGCTCCCAGCGGACGTACACGCGCCCATTTGGGCTCACACCGCGTCAGCAGCAACGTGCCACCACCCCTTCCACGTCGCTTCCCCAGCAGGCACTCCCCTAGGCCAACACTCCGACGAGTGACAGGAGTCTCTTTCCTCAACCACCACAACTCCAGCCCTATCCCACTTGCTGTCCCCAAACCTATTCCTCTTTAGCAGATTCTTTTGTTAAACAGCTTTATTGAGATACAATTCACATACCGTACAGTTTGCCCATTTAAAGTGCACAGTGTAGTGGCTTTTGGTATATTCAGAGCTGTGTGACCAGCACAATTGTAGGACATTTTCGCCACCACCCCCGAGCCCCCAGCTAGCAGATTATCACCGCCTCTGCCACCAGAGCTCCTCTCCCCACCTCTGGGCCTTTGCTGCCTTCCTTCCTTGGGACCCTAGGGTATCTCTGAAGCCAGCACTGCTTTTATGCCACCTCTACCACACGCCCTTCCTGATTCTTGAAGGCTAACGCTGCTCCTCTCCAAAAGTCCCGAGCGCTCCTCAACACCTCCTGCACACGACCTCCTCCCGCACACCACGCTCGCACCAATTTCCACCACCACCCTCCTCTGTTGCTAACGCCCATCCACAACTCCCTTCATCTCATTAGGGTGGACTATAAACTCTGGTAAGGCAGGGGCAGAATTCTGTCTTCATGTCCCCACTCAGTGAACATCCACGCACTGAACGAAAGGGAAAAGACATCTCTGTTTGGGCTGTCGGCTCTCAGGAGTAAGAACTGGGTGAGGGACTCGTTCCACATGACTGGCAGACTGGCTTAAGACAGGTGCTTGACACATGCTTTTGACGACAACAATCCATTTCTTAATTTCGTCAGTAGTTTTATGGCCGTGGGTCCCTCTGACAGCTCAGGTTCCTGTCACTGATGGAAGCCCCTGGGACCCTGCTTTCCACTCTCCCAAACTTGAAGGACTTATCACTTGGTCATCAATCTCCAACAAGAATCCGTTAGAGACTATTTAGACGCAGATAATGCACTTCTTTATTTGCCCAAGGGGCCAGCCTGTAGCAACACAAGGCTACTTTTCATCTCGCTCCTAAAGGCCTCTGTCTGAGGCAAAGGAGGGCTGCACTGTCTGGCAAATCACCACCGACAATTCCTAGCTTCATTTAGTAGCAAATTCCTTGGTAATCTGGTAATAGTGTTAATGTTCACGAGGTAGTCGTGGAGCACTGGACTGATGTCCGAGGAGTTTAAAAATAGAAGGGTCTCTTTACTTTCTCATTTACTCATAATCGTAACTTCCTGCTCCAGAACTCCTAAGTGTTCAGCAGCTGGGAGCACAGGAAGCAAAATTACTCCTGACTTCCACTCATGCAAAAAGCATTTGCTGCTAATACTTTACATTTCTATAATGCTGTAGAGTTTAAAGTGTCATTATATATACGGTCCTGACTACCACATTTAAAGAGAGCAGGGAGGGGATTATTAATCCCATTGTACAAATCAAAATCCAAGGCACACAGAGGTTAAGTAAGTTGCTCATAATTACATGATTACCAGTTACTAGAATATGGACCCCCTGGGGACAGGAATCCTGTCCGATTCACCTCTGAGGTGGAAATGATTAACAGAACACCAAGTGCTCAGATCCCCAGCCCAGCTAAGGGCCCAGCGGCAAGCGCGCCATTCTAAGCATTGACTTAAGGCAGAAAAATAATGAAAATGGAGGTAAGGGGATGCCCTGGTCTTTGTCGTGGAAGGGCCGACTGTTTAGGGAGGCCACAGGGACCCAGGAAATGACCGGAGAGTAAGGGGATATTAAAGATAATGAAAGGTGGTGGGTGCTGATCAGGGTTGGCTAAGATTGGAGGGCATCGGGGAAGAAGTGACTCCCAGGCAGCCTTTCCAGCTCCTGAGAGACAGCAGAACGAAGGCCTTAAGGATGAGGACTTCCAGGGGTCTGAGGCCTCGTGCTACTCATTGCTCTCTGCTCACCAGCTACCCGCCCCCTCACCCACCTTGCATCCAGAACAGACAGGCCTGCCCTCTGCTGTCTGCTCACCTTTGCTGGCAGTGTTGGTACTCTCCTCCCCCCCAATCTCCGTCATAATACAGTTAAAGTCTATAATGTGATACTCCTTTCGAACCTTTTCCTGAGTTTTGAAAACTTTTCAGTTTTCCAACTTGTAAACTCTTCCAACTAGATATTAGGATTTTTTCAGTCCGGAAAACCCCCAAGACTTGGATTCACCCTTCTATGGCACCTCCCACGACCCGCCTTACACCAGTTATTCCACGTGAGCCTCTTCCTGTGCAGGCTCCTTGAAAGCAAGAGGAGCGTTTCACTCTTCTTTGTACCCCAGAAAGCACCTCGCATGGCACTTTGAGCACAGTAGGCTCTTGGAAAGCATCTGTCAGACAGGACTGAGGAATGCAGGCACAAGTTCAGGGCTGCTTAATGAGCTGTGTGCGCTAAGACTCCCGTGGATGGGGAGAAGGGGAAGCCTCAGACGTGGTGAGGGGCAGGACCCTGGCGGGCCGGCCGGCGGGGGCCTGAACGCTGGCCAGGGACAATGGGCTGCAGGCTGCCTGTGCAGGAAACGGCACGCGCGAGAACACGCCACTTGTGACGGACACGCCGGCTCACGGCGCGGAGAGGCAAGCAGAGCAGATGGAGAGAAGAGGTGACAAAGCCCTTAGAGGTTTGCAAACACGGAAACTGGGAGTGGAACAGATCTCATTCGTCCACCTGATAAAGACTTCCTGAACACCAAACTGTGCGCCAGGTACTGTATGATGAGCTGGGGGCGGCAAAGACAAGTACCAGAGTCCACATAATCAAGAAGATTATAGCCTAATAATGTTGCCAAATTACTAATTTTTAAAAACGTAGTAACGCCTATGATCAAGGGCCTCTCAAATTGTACCGTGTGCCGTGGGCACCCAGAAGGACACACTTTGTCTGGGGGAAGGGGGTCAAAAGACTTCAAAGGAAATGTACATTTGAGGCGGCCTCTGTAGGAGTCTGACAGGCTGGAAAGGACATTTTAAGCAGAAGGAGTAACAGCATGGATCAAGGCAAGGAAAAGTCAGCTTGGCTGGGGTGAGAGAGATCAACAGTGGAACATCAGTATCACTAAAAGAAAGGTTAGAAAGGAGGAAGGGAGTGTGGGTTTTTGCTTATAAAGATCCTGGCTATCGGCAGATGATATTATTTTTGACTGATTGCTACATACGAGGCACTGCGGGAGGCAGTCTGAACACGGACCTCTGCCGCCACCATCCATCCACCTCGGAGGGGCAGCCAGTGTTTACCGACGGCTCGTTACGTGTCAGACCGAGTCTGAGTGCTTTTAAATTCCTTGCTTCTCACAAATATTGGAGGAAATGGGACTCGGCAGAGAAGCCAATCCAAGGCCAGTGGGTGGCAGAACTGGGACTCCAACCCAAGTCTGCGTTCTTTTCATGCTGCCATGTTTGTGTGGGTGCAGATTTTGGAGCTGTCTGCGAGAACAAAGGAAGATGATGAGTAAGAGGCTCAAGAATGGAGCGCAGCAAAATTAAGTTCCTTCTTTCCTGGTGCTTTCTACTTTTCTATACTCGCCCCTACAATCTGATCTTCTTTTAACCAGACAGGCACATACTGTACCTTCCTGTTTTTCTAAGTATTGTCATCCAGAAAGGATGGACCCAAGAGAGCAATGCCAAACTCCATTTTTTCCTCTTTCCTTAGAACTTCAAGACTCTGACAACGCTCAAGTCAACATTCTACTTTTAGATATACGGCCAGATGATTTGAAAGTGAAAATTTCAAAGGTAGATCTGAGATACGACTTTAGCTCATCTCCAAGAAAGGCATCACCATTGCTGCGCTGAACATGCACAAAGATGAAACAGAGATTGGCTTCTAAGATGAAGTCTCTGCCCTGACAGTTTTAGAAGCATCATAGAAACCAGCAAGCAGAGAAGGTGACTGCTGTCAGGAAGCACCTTATCTACCCTGTTACAACTCTGTGGCAGGGAATATTTACTGCTGACTGGATTCAGAAAAGTTGAGCACAAACGTGCACTCTGCATTTAAAGGGAAATAAAAGAAACAGGATGGTTATGTATCATTCTGATGGAAAATAAGAAAGTTTGGGGACAGTCTGTGTTGGAACATCTTCTCAAGTTTTGGTCTGTCTTAAGAAGAAGTAGGATCACGTATCACCTTTATTATAAATGGATTAATGAATTTCTGGCTCCTTTTCTGGATTTTAAGATACCAGATTAAAAAAAAACTGATCTGGAGATAAGGGCGTAGAACTAACCTCGGAAAGACTTCTCGGGGTGTCTGAGACTCCAAGATAGCTGCTGGTACAACCCAACTCATGATCGTCTTGGCTAGGATTCAGTCTTTGAAGTAACATAAAAGTAACATAAACATTCTAGGATCTTCACAAGCTTCTTCCCACCCTCTTATTTCCCTCATAGAAGGCTCTGGAAGAACGAAAGGAGTCCAATTTAGAACACTCCGATGGTTACATACTAGTAGCACAGAAGTGGATCTGCCTCACTAGCGGTAGGGAGCGAATGACTTTTGCCCAGCTGACCAGTAAGACACGCTTCAAAGTGACTAGATAAAGAAAAGAGTGAAGCTGGCTGGCCCATGCAGAGATTAAACCTGCAGCTCCACATCCTAGCACATGGGTACTAAACCTAGTAACGTGGGTACAACAGGCCCAAATACCTCCTTCTTAAAAAGATACCCAACCTCCCTTGCCTTCTTTCCCTCTTAAAAGACCCTCTGATATTACAAGAAGCATTTAATTAGACATTGGGAGTTTCCTGAATGATGATATATTAATTCTACAAACAGGTTCCTTTGCCAAGACAGGACAGAGTACTAAACAAACGAACACTCACTAACTTACTAGTGTCCTTAGGCAGATCATCTAACTTTTCGTGGCCTTGGCTTCTTTGCTTGGAAATGAGCAGCCTGCCCTGGATCAGGGAAGGGAAACAGGTTTCACTCGGAGTGCCTACTCTAATGCACCGCAGTGGCTGTCAAGTGCTCTGTGTGGAAGAGGGCTGCGGGGCCAACCGAAGATTGTGCGGCAGGAGCCCTGAGACCAGTTAGCTGTGTTGCACTGACTGCGGGGTGGGGAGTGGCAGGAGGTCGCACCTGTCCTCCCTGATCTCTTGCTCTAGGAGGTTCCTCTCAGCTTTGATAAAGCAGGGCAAATCTAGGACTGAGCCACCTCCATCGCCAGACAGGATGGATTTCTGCCTGTATCTCGGTGTCTGTATGGACGGACTGAAGCTGTTGACTGGTGGTTCTCCCAGAGAGTCAGAAGAGCCACTGTGACAAAGGCCTTAGGGAGGAGACAGGGAGCGTCACCCTGACACAACACAGCGGTCAGCACTGACAATGAGCTCATCCTCTAGCAGTAAATTAGACTTCCTCGTGACAAAGAGAGGAGCCCTGGATCTGCTGCTACATTAGACAGGCCATCTTGAAACAATCTGGATGTAAAAATCGAGTGCTCTTCAAATGGCAATACGATTAACAGAGATTAAAGAGAAATTTAAAAAATCCAGTAACTTCCTAAAGTATCATAAACATACCTAACTTTAAAAAATTTCAGAGTGAAAATCTATGTGTACACTAAACTATGTCTGAAATGAGACAGGAGAGTTAAGATTTAAAGGAAGTCTTTCACAAAAAAATTCACTCAACTCTCATCTCTGAGGAGAGTTAAGGTGATGGTCTTCTTTGTGAAGCAATGATACAACATCCACAGAAGCACTTTCTACTTTTGAAAGCAGAGAATCTTCATTAATCTCACTTGCTGTATATGCCTTGTGTTGGGTATGCACATTTCAAATATCACTTTCAGATTTCACAGATGGAAAAACTGAGACAGATGTCAAATGACTGTCACTGAGTTTCAGTTAAAGACTCTGGTGGAATGTGATTTCCTCATCCAAGACCTTTCTCTATTTGTCCTTTCACTCTGGCAAGAGATGGGATGCAACACACGGATAATGACAACAGCAACCTTTCCGGAGTCCTCACTGTGTGCCAGGCACTGGGCTAAGCACTTCCACGGATTTTACCTCATGAGGACCTAGGAACTTTGTGTCCACCTTTCAGACGGGAAAGGAAGGCTTACAGAGGTGAAATACCTCATAAGGCCACAAAGCTCATGGTTGAGTAGGAGTTGGAGACAGGATAAAACAAAGTTTGGCTCCAAGCCTATGATTCCTTTCATAGTCCAAAGAAGGAAAAAGTTTGTTTTATAGACCTTTTCCAGTATTAACATATGAAGAAATAGCATTTTTTTCTTGATGCCATATTTAGGGTCTAACCTAAACCAGCTGTATTAAATGTGCAGTCCTCTTGTGGCTTTCTGAGCCTGTCTTAAAAAAAAAAAAAAAAAAAAGGGCAAGTGGTGCCTGGGTGGCTCAGCTGGTTAAGTGGTTAAGTGTCTGCCTTTGGCTCAGGTTATGATCCCAAGGTCCTGGGATCGAGCCCCCATCAGGCTTCCTGCTCAGCTGGGAGCCCGCCTCTCCCTCTCCCTCTGCCATTCCCCCTGCTAGTGCTCTCTCTTTGCAAGCACGCTCTCTCTCTCTCTCAAATAAATAAATCTTAAAAAGGGGGGGGCGGGGGGGGTGTGAATCTACAACTAGGCCAGCAAATTCCACATGCAATTTGGAAGAGTCGGAAAAAACAGAAGACACTCAGAAAGGTTTTGTGTTGCTCATTTCATGAGAGAGGGCTAGAATAAAAACTTAGATGGTAATTCAGTGAATGGCGCATTAAGTAGAACAGATTGCAATTCACAGCAGCATAAGCCTGTTTGGGGGCTGCTAAAATCAACAGATTCATCTCCAAAGATACACAAGGAGGTGGTACGTGTGGTGTCGAGGTGCCATTTCTGCAGGGCTGTGTGTTGTTTTCCCCTCCCCCAGCCACATCCTTAGTTTAAATGTTAATCTGTCGTCAGGAGCACCACCGAATCACCACCTTTCCACGAGCCTCTCTCTCTCTCAGCAGGCAAGTCTCAAGCCTCCAAATGAGCATGTGGATGCCATTTCTAATCTGCCCCTGACAGGCAGCGAGCTGCCCCTCGCTGATGGAAGGAGACAGTCATAAAAGAAGCTGCTATGAAACCAATAAGAATTCCTGTTGCCTTAATAAGAGGGGACGTGACTCAGAGCCCCGATGGGTCACAGTTACGGTCTGGAGTCATGGGTAAGAACGCCCCACCATTTACAAAAGGGCCATCTCTTTTTTCTTCAAAAGCAAGGGGAGAGTTTAAGCCACGGGAGACAGGTAAGTGGAGATGTGTGTGTTGGGGGGTTGGGGGGTGGAGGTGCGCACAAACACTAGCAAATAAAATCTTCTAAGAGCTTCTAAAATAGGGCAGACTGCTAGAGAAGGATCCTAGAGATGGCTAGTCATTTCTAGCTGGGGAAACCAAGACTGAAGAAAAATAACAAAGGGGATTTTGCGGGGGGGAGGGGGGAGAATGCATAACTAACTGACTGCAGCTCTGATAAGGATCCAAGAATCTCAGGCCAGACCTTTGCCCACAGAGGAGAACTGACTATATGTTAGGCCAACCCTAGCACATAAGCATGTGACTGGTTGCAATAAACAATCCCATTAATCTTCAAAATGACCCTCTGGTAAAGTTAACTGTGAAAACTAAAGCACGCACAGGGCAAGTCATCTCCCCCAAAACAGAGGTCATGTGCGGCTGAGCTAAGATTTAACCTTGGGCCGAATGAACTCAGGATTCATGTTTCCTTCTAGCTACCATGACGCCTCCTTCATGTGTGTGTCTTCCATTTCTAAATTTACTGAAAAACAAAACAAAAAATACCCACAACTGCTCATCTGAATCTTGACAACATATAAGCCAGCCTTGAGAGAACCAGAGCTTCCATGACAGCAGAGACAAGTACACAAGGCCAGAAAATAACAATCCTGTTGGGGGTGCTGAGGAAGGAAGATCAGGCCAGACTTGCGGAGACTCAGCTTTAGAGGGAGAGAGAGACAAGTATAGAGGCCAAAAACACTTACAATAATAGCTACCGCTTATGGCGTACTTGCTTGTGCCAAAACCTATTCTAAGTGATTTCTGTATATTGATCTATTTCATCGTCCCTGCAACCCTTCGAGATAGGTATTACCATTCTCCTCCTTTTCCTGATGAGGAAACTGAAGCAGAGGCAAGATCTGGGTCTATGGCGTGCAGGCTGCCATGCACAGGGAGCACGGGGGCGGGGGCGGGGGGGTTGGGGAGCAGCATGGGCGCCGGGAGGCTTTCTGCAGGCGCTGGCACGGCAACACTAAGCAGCGTGCTTGACACATGGTACACACTCAACATGCATCTACTGACAGACTTTTCTGCCAAAGCTCTTGACGATACAGAGGAATTAGCCAGAGGCAGGAGAGGGCTGTGGGAAACATGGTACAGAGAGGTATCCTGGGCAAAGGAGAGAAAAGTTAGGAAGGCACAGGTGGTACAGAGCTGTTTTTGCACGTCCCAAGGGGAGGAGTGGTGAGGGATGCAGCCGTGGGGGGTGGGGGGGCAAGGGTCCCAGTGGGAGAGGCCTAGCAAGGCCTGGAAAGAATTTAGAGCATATCCTGCAGGTAACACAGAGCCAGTGTGTACTGGGTTTGGGTAGGTTAGTGGCATAGCTGCATTTCCAGTTTAGAAAAATCTCTGCTTACTGTGTAAGAAATGGACCGGAGAGGACAAAAGGGACAGTTTTCCTAGTTTCCCTAGGGACAGGGAAACTAGTTAGTGAGGAAGGCGCTACACTCCTATGAGAAGAAAAGATGCTGGCTGCCCGAGGTCCCACAGTGGTGGTGAGGACAGGGGAACATGAAGAGGATTCACAGAGATCAGAGGTAAAACTTACCAGATGGACCCAGCAGGCAGAAAGGAGGAAACAAATGCAGCCCAGGTTTCTGACCTGGTGAAAGTGGTGACTGGCCCTGGTGTGGTGAAGGAGGGGAGGGGATGATACACGGATAGGGCCAGAGACCAGGCTTTGGACTGGCTGAGCCACAAAAGCCTCTGGGTGATGGCCCGTGAGAGGGGCTATGAGAGTCAGCAGACACTTGGGAGTCCCTGGAGCACAGCCCTAGAGCCTATGAACCTCACTGGAACAAGGGCAGGGAGAATGACAAAAGCCACACAGAGCACACAGGGCTACACTGCAAGGTAAGTGACAGAGGCACAGGATCAGAACTGAGATCCTCTGACTTCTCCTCCGCCGGCAGAAAGGATGACTGATTGGGAAGGGGGCAGGCAGCGGGGTGTTATGGAGGGTGAACGTGCAGATGGTTACATCGGTGGGCATCTAAAAGAGAGGAAAAAGCACCAGGGCACACCCTCCCCCACCATCACTGGCTTCTACTGGCTATCAGCTGTGTTTTGGCAAATTCTTGGACAGAGAAAGTCTGGGAACGACTGGCTTAAAGAACAGCTGAGAGGAACTCTCAGCAAGATTCTCTTTTTAAAGCACACGCCAGAAGCCTACAGCACAGTTAGCAGAAGAATCAATGGCAGTCTCCTACTTCTCCTGTCTACATCCTTACCCAGTGCTTCAGGATCACGTACCCCATGCATCCATTCCTGTGCTCCACCCCCTTCTGTACAGATCTTTAAATGAGTTTCAAATGCTAAGGAAATAGTCCAAGTCAGTTTCAGACATCAAGTCCTGTGGATACTGTTTTATTACAAGGAGTCCATCTTTCTCTTTCCAGGATAAAGCCTAGAATGATTTAACTGTGGCAAAATTAGCATGCAATTTGTAAGTCATTACAGTGCAAAGTATATGGTGAGAACACTTTATTGAATAAACCTGCTGAGTATAATTTTCCCGGGAACTAAAAAAGGGAAACCTCTCTCCAAGGCTCTCCTCCCTCTTTTAAAATCCCTGCCAGTACCTATATAATTATGTCTCACTCTGACAGTCAGAAGACAGGCGTCTCTGCATGTTTAACCGAGAGAAACCAGAAGGAACCAACGAGAAGTCAGGATCCCAATAACAGGGACCTTGCTGTTTTCCGGGTTTGGTGTTGTTTTGGGAGTCCGGTGAAATCTGCTGAGACAAGCATCCTGAGTATTTACAGATCACGGAGAACTGCTGCTCACTAGAAGAGTCTACGAATTACATGCCCTTTAAAAGTTCAGGTCAAATCTTGTTAACCAGGAGCCCCAAGGGCATGTCCAGATACACTGTGGCCCTGGAATCGAGCAGTCACTGAAGACAACATGAATGCAGTGGGCCACTGCCCCAGACAGGAAGTCTCTGCCAGTCACAGCTTACTGCAGTAATGTGATTTCAAATGAATATGTATACAGTTATCAGCTTGTCCTGTAAACTCTTCAAAATAGAAGTGTTTCACCTTACTGAACACTACCAAAGGTAGGCCACAGAACCTACCTAGATGTCCTGAGATACTTTTGATGATGGGGCTAATCACAGAGCAAACCAAAAAGAGGGTTTAAAATGAGAGTTAAGGAACAATGTAGAAAAAAACGGTGGACCTTCAATTTTCCTTAATACTCAGGACAAATGTCAATTTCATCTTCTGAGTGATGGTCCTTCATTTAGTACATGTCAATCACTATGTAAGTCCTAAGAATATGATGAACAAGAGAGATTACAGCTCCAGAAACAGAGAGTAAACAAATAAATACTGAGAGGTGAAGGACCCTGGAGATAGGGGTGATGCTACTTTACGTATGGTGATCACTGAAAACTCTCTGATGAGGTGACATTTAGGCTGAGACCTGAAGGTGGAGGGTAGCGCCAGCAAGAGAAGAGCCAGGATAGTGGGGAAAAGCAAATGCAAAGGCACTAAGGCAGGAAGGAGTGCCCAGGTGCAGGAGAGGATGCTAAAGAAACAGGGGCATCTGGATCATGCGACATGTTGCAGTCCTAGGGGAGTTAGAAAGTGTGTGTATATGCAGGGGTGATGGGGTGCAGACAGTCCTTAAAGAGACAATGAAAGGTTCTCTGGCCACTGGCTATGTGCCAAGCCCTGTGAAACAGCTTTCAGGTGTCAGATCACCAAGTCCCACCTTCTGAATCCCCCAAAGTACACAGGTTGGGGACATACACCTTTGAAAGAAAACACCACTGAGCAAGAAAATAAGGCTGAGAAGTTAAGTTACTTGTCCGCAGTCAGAAAGCAGAAAGCCAGGCTCTAGAGCCCACATTCTCCCCTCTCACCCTCTGTCCTGGGGGTTAACTTCCCACTCGCCCTCCAAACTTGGCCCCCCCCCGCCCCTCCTTTGCCCTTGCTCCTCTGCAGTTGGAAATGCCTGATGTGTCTCTATCTTTTAACGTGCAGCTTAAACCCCACATCATGCGCGAAACAGCTGAGGGTGCCTCCGGGTGCAGTCGACAGCTCCCGGCTCCCCAGGCACCTCTAGCCCTTATCAGCAGCACTGCTCCTGGGACCCCTTCTTCCACCGGCATTTCCAACTCTAACCCCCTGCCAGTGGCTGGCCTGGAGCCTCACAGAGAGCAGACAGACATCTGAGAAATATTTGCCAAATGACTGGATTCTCTCCAGTGAATCCTGGTCAATCGCAAGCCATGGCCATTTGCACCGTGCCCGTGGAAGTCTGAAGTGTATAGGGAAGAGGCTCTGAGACACTAAAACTGTCAATACCTGACCTGCCTTATCTGGGGGCAGTACCTGACCCTGTTATCTAAGGGTTTTGTTGTTGTTGTTGCAGACCTGGTGAAGTGTGGAAGTGTGGGAGATATTTATTCCTTACTGATCTGACAGTCAATGTCATCAAATGCCTGAGAAATAAGCATTCAATTCGAGTCAACAAATATTTGCTGAGCTCCCAATGGGTGTAGGACATCCAAGTTTAATGGAGATGGGGTGGGGTGAGGCAACAAATTGTTTATGGCTTAAGAGAGAAGAATGCATGAAGGAGAGGTGAAAAAGAGGTCGTTCTGCTCCGAGTCACTCTACACCTGCCAAGCGGCTGCACCTGCCAGGACGGAGCCCGAGTGCTGGCAGAGAGCACTGCTCGCTAATGCATCCCTCGCCCCCCACCCCGCCCTGTCTCTCTGAGCAACACTGAGGCTGCTGAGCACTAATGGCCTTGGAATGTTTGCCAGTGCCCAGCAAAACGGCCTTGGCATCAAGGAGACAGATGTTTGTCAGGGAATGGCAGGAGCCCCGGTGCCCGTGGCACACAGGAGCTCTGTGAAGGCCGGGGGAGAGTGGCTGTGGCGATTACTCTCCGTCAGTGCTAATCAATTTCACACCCTCTTCAGTGCTGATAATAGATAATCTTGTGGGAAGCAGGCCAAGTTTCCTAACGGCCACATGCAAGCTGCTCCCTCACGCCCAACAGCTTACTGGGTTCTCCGTCAGAAAAGCCGTCTACTCCAGTTTCCCCTCAAAGGAAGTATACGATAGAACCAACACTCTGGTGTTGAAGGGGACTCCTTCTGGGACAGAGGGCGAGGAGGATGCCCTCAGGAGAAGGACCGCCTGGCTAGCTTTAAAAGCTGCACAAGAACGACAAAGGAAGCTAGCAGCACCGAGCAACAGCAGCTCTCAGAAATGTAGTGAGGTGCTCTACACACTTTAGGCTTTGTCTTTATAATAACCCCCAAAGGGAAGTGTTATTTCCATTTTACAGATGAGACAACCAAAGTTTAGAGAGGTCAACTCATTTGTCCAAAGTATCAGAGCCAGGACGTGGCAGAGCTGGAATCCAAATCCAGGGTTCTGTGACTCCCCACTCACCCAACCTTTTCTCAGAGGCTGCAGCTCCTCTGTATGAAGGACTGCGTGGTCACTCATCACCCCCTCACTGTGCTCTCACTCCACCCCACTGCTAAACGCCGGCAGAGTGACCAAAGGATGTGCACTTGAACCTGAGGGGCAACACTGAGTCGAAGAGAATCTGAGAGATCACCTTTGCTGATACCATGTTACAGCTAAGAATCCGGCTACATGAAACACAGTGACAAGCCACAGCCACACAGCGACGGAAAGGTGGCGCCTGCCTAAAATTCTAGGTCCCTCAACTCCCAGGTGCTCTTCTACCCCTGAAAATCTCCTCCAGCAGATAACACAGGTCTTGTCAGAGCTGGAGTTCTAATTGTCTCATGGCTGTTTCCCTACAAAAGTCTAGGGAAATTTCAATTTCTTTCTAATTATCATGCAGACGACAAGAAAGAAGACATTACTCTGCCACTTAAACGGTCACTAAGTGTCCATCATGCACAGGTTACTGTAAAGGGAAGAAAAGATGGAAAAGGAAACCTCAGTCAAAGAACAAAATAAAGGGATGGGAGGGCAGAGCAAACGAACTGCGTGTGCAACATGCTAGCATCTGCAGTCCAGCCTCAGAATTCAGAGCCTCTGCCTTTTATCTTGTAGGAGTATCACCCTATAAACGAAGAATGTTCCAGTCAGTCAATTCAATCAATCCATAAACATCGGAGGACTTACTAGGGTGAGGGAGATCCTGTGCATGACAACCACCCCGACCTGACCACTGGCGTTCATAAAGGAAGGTATGGCTTGTGAAAGGAGGGGGTGGTTACGAAGGGGTGAAGAGAAAGAGGACACAGACAAGAGGGTCCCTGTCTCCCTACAAGCTCCGGGCTCTCACCCTGGCCTGAGGCCTAGCTCAAGGGCAAATGCTAGCATAGTTCCCTGTGCACTCGGCTCTGCCCCGCAGCTGCGCTGCTCCACCACAGATGGGAGCTGGGGCTGAACTGGCTCTCCCACCAGTGAGGCTCAAAAGCCTCCAGTGCATCTTTAAGGCAAGAAGAACAAGAGAGAATGGAGTGAGAGAGCAAATCAAGATCACAAAGAAAATGAAGTCTATTAGAGACTTCAAAAAAAAAAAAGCAAGGAAAGGATCCTTTGGTAATGTGACTGAAGACTGAGGAGTGTCTTGCAAGGAAGAGCATACAGACTGGACATTAAACAACATGAATGCCTGCCCCGATGAAGGTGACAGATGAGAAAGGCAGAGGCCAGAGACGGCAGAGAACAAACTGGAAGCAGGTGGAAAGTACAGAAGGCAGGATACCAGCACAGCGAGCACAGTCCCTCAAGAAACAAACCTGACAGGTTTTGTTTCCCTCAGCGGCCACGAGCGAAAGAAATTAGGGTCGGTCCTCTGGAGCCTGGTACGCAGGCTTTGCTGCGATGCCTCTGAGCCTCCTTTCTCCAGGTCTCCAGTTTTTCATCTGCCAATGAGTGACCTCAACCGTTCCTTCCAATTCTTCTCCCTGGTGATCACCCTTCCCTCGGACGCTTCCCCTACGACTACAGAAGCCGGCAGGGGTGTGAACCAAGACGGACTCTGCCAGCTCTGCCCACATGGAACTAAGTCACTGCACTGCACTTTGGCTAGATTTTTTAAGAGCAGCTCATGTCAAGGGTACTCGTGTATTCCTGAGACCCCCCCAGCTGGACAGGGATCAATCCGACACGTCCTCCCTCTTAAAGGACATGCACTACTATTAGAAGAGCAGGTTTAACCACTGGCAGACTGTCACCTGCTCTGCTCTAACAGGTTAGGTGGCATGTGAGGGTGGGTGGTACCTGTGCCCTTGCCTGCCCTGTGGGGACAGAGAAGGTACAAAGGGACCCAAATGAAATGCAAGTCGACAGTTGGCAAAAGATAGGCAGGGATACGTACATGTTTCTCCCCTTCAATCTTCTTGTCCGCCACCTGCATTGCATCCAGATACTTAAAATGCAACTCCATCAGTCTGTCAACCTGAAAGAGAATTCAGACATGAGTGAGAAGGAAAAAGAATACCAAGGCAAGAGAACAGTGGGGCTCCCATTCATCTCACTTGTCACTCCTTACAAGAGGAGACCCACTCTCCCACTTCTGACATTGGGGATGAGCTCTGCTTAGGAACACGGCAGGAATGGATTGAAGAGCTGGGGCAGAACAAGCCAACACCTGGGATGGGTGCAGTCCGAATACAGGCCCATTCCCCAAAGGACGCTGCATTCCCAACCCCTCGAGGGCTCCCGTGAATTCGAGTTGTTAAAAACAAATAGATAAATAAAAATTCAAGTCCCTTCTTGCAAAGAGAAGGAGCTTGAAGTTACATACTTGGTATTCACTTAGAACTTTACAGAAATTTCTTTCTTCCAACAGAAACCTTTCATGTTCAGATTCTACCCCGAGCTGATCTTTTTTTAAAAAGGTCTGAGTAAAATCTCTTTAGTTGCTTTCGAGTTAGAAGAGAGTACACGAAAAAAACTCTTTCAGCAACTTAAAAAAAGGCCCTGACTTCTGCTCAGCAATAACTTAAAAATCAGATTTCAACTTAGCAAAAGTCATGCTTCAAACAGGGCCTGAGGAACACTCGGTGGGTTTGAAAAAGTTTCATTTTTCCCTAAGACTTCCAAAAGACTGAATAAATACCGTGAAACCTGCCTAGATTTCTAAACTATCTCTTTACTAGGTTGGCACCACCACGGCTCTTGGCAACCCTGGTATTTACTCAAGAGCTTATAGTGGTTAACAGCAGATGGTGCTTCAACACGGCCTCAGAGTCCAGAAGGACTGTGCCCAAATCCTCTCTGGATAACAATGACGACCCCAAGATCTTATATATTTCAGTTTATGGAGTATCTTCATGTCCATTATTTCCTTACACCATAAAAAAACCTGAGAACGCAGGCAGGAAAGATAGTGAACCTAATTTTAAAGACGAAGAAACTGAAGCACAGATGTTAAATGTCACCAGGGTGACATGATTGCTAAGGTGTTCTGTGCCTAACCTAGTGATAGCCTCTTCCCCATGCTACACTGCTAGGGAGGCTGGAGAAAATGGTCAGACGCAAGTTCAGAGAGACTGTCATAAACCTCCCTCTGAAGGAGGACAAACTTTCAGCCTTTCCTTGGACACAGAAAGGAAAGAAATTATGGTAAATTATAAAAGGGGTTTGGGTCTTCAATTTTATTAATCTGGAATGATCTAATTCGTAACTAGTGGCATGACCATAGTAGACTGTGATCGTGGGCAAGTGACATAATGCCTCCAAGCCTGTTTCCTCACCTGCAAGTGTGGAGGAAAGCCACACGGAAGGTAAACCCCCCGCTGGGAGAATACAGGCAACAATGGAAGGGACCTGCTAAGCCCCCCAATCATTAAATACATGCTGACTCTTATTACTGTTAAAACTCTTATGGTTTGGCACGATAAATCACAATGTAAAAGATGCACCTAATCTCATTTATGTGATCATTCCCTTATCCCAAAGGCCATCGAGGACAGGCTCTCCCTTCCCTATGTCCATACCAGAACCTTCCATCACTGCCACCTTGGAAACCCTCATTTAATCTTCCTTTCCATGACTCTTCAAGATGGGAATTAACATGTCCATTTCAAAGACAGGGAAAATAAGGCTCAGAGTGGCACACATGTTGAAAATAGCAAAACCAGATTCAAATCCAGACATCTGAATCCAAAGCCCATGGTTCTTGATGACTTTGTCATGCCGTGCAACCCCTAATCCAAATCTTATTACAACCTACTCTCACTGGGTCTAAAAATCTCCCTGAGGTACTAGCTGCTGTCATCCCAAGGTGCTACTACACCCAGAAGGATGTAATCTGAGAAGGGAGGCAAAGTCACAGAAAAACCCGAGACCTAGAGCCATGCTGGAGAGGATATTTTAGGGCAGTAGTGCTCAGCCCAGCATCCCCCAGATGGCATCGGGTAAAGAGGCCTCTTAGTCCCCTGGCCCTGGGCCCGGCCTTACCGTGCAGCAGGCATACTCACCTTCTCACTGTCATTTTCAGTGAATTTATTCAGAAGCCGGGTCCGCTGCTGCCCTCTCAGGTTCCGCAGGAGGGAAGCCAGGATCGAACAGACATGCTCTAGGTTGGGAAGGAGAAAAGGGAACATGCTGTGATCAGAGCGGTAATTATTACCTCTCTTCAAGCCTGATCTGGTTCTATTGGAGAAGGAATAAGTAGGCCTTCCCTGACTGCTGCTATTGATTAATAAGACAAGAACTTAAATTGTGTCATTGGAAGCCTGAACTGATCTTGACACGCTGCACAAGAAACGTATTCAAAAGGGATGATATCCTCAAGGACAACTTGAGCAAGTGAATCAAAACTAAGTTAGAACTTCCAGTCTGCCTGGAATTAATTGATTTTTATTGTCCACAATAGAACCTTTAACTAATCCTCCATTTACAGAAATAACCTGTGAGCACAGTATGAATGTCTGCTATGACATGAATATATAATCAACAAACAAGACGTGCTCTATCATAGACTCAAATTACCTCGTAGTTTCCCCAGGTAAATATTCTGGAATTAAGTAAGAGACGACAGGGCGCCAGGGTTATCACTTCCATTCTGGTGCAGCTAAAACCCCTCCAAGTTTGAAAGCAGCTGGCCAGTAAGTACTTCAAAATGGTAACAATGCTTTTTGAGTTCATATAACCCACAGGCTTCTATTATGAGCTACTATTTTTCTACCTTGGGAAGAAGAGGGTAATTGAAGGGTATATTATAGGCTTTAGCTGTGAAGAGATTCTATTCTTTAAAAAGAATTTTTAAAAATCAAGAATAATGACCTTGAAAAGGAGGCGGCAGAAGTCTAGTCGTGGAGAAATGACAGAGTGAAGTTTATTCTGAGATAATGCCCAGAGCGTGGGCAACAAATACTCTATTTGAAAAGTGACTGAAGAACATCTTCACATGTCAAACTTCCCTTGAATTCTCAAAAAGTCACCTATTAATTAAAGCCACTGGTAGGCATTCACCACAGCATAGATGTGTCTGTTTTCCCCTCATTTATGTCGGAAGCCTTCCCTGCCTCCCCGCGGCCATAGTCTCGTTGTAGTGCGGAGGTAGTCCAGCATCCTATGTTCCATCTACAGTCACCTCCCTGGGAAGCCCCATGCTTGTCCCACAGCTTTCAAAACCACCTACATGCGGATGGTTCCCAAAACTGGGTCTACCGACCAGTCCTGTTCTCTGAGAGCAGACTCACGTGTTCACCTTTCTACCTGCTCTCTCCATGTGGTTGTCAATAGGTCCTTTAAACTGAACACATCCCAAACCCAGCTCCTGATCTGCCTCCTCAAACCTGTTCCCCACAGCCTTTCCCACCTAGTTAATGGCAACTGGGTTCTCCAATTCCTCAGGCTGAAAACAGTGGAGATGTCCCTTATTCTCTCCTTCTTCACAGGTCTCACAGGAAACCTTGTCAGCTTTACCTTCAAATTATACCCAGAATCCCACGTCTTCTTCCTGCTGCCCCACAGCAGCTACTCAGGTCCACACCACTGTCATCTCTTGCTTAGAATATTCAATATTCTCTGCTTCCACCCTTTTCCCTCCGGCCTAATTTCCATAGAGCAGTCAGAACAAATCTTTAGGTTAAAACCCAAAGTCAGACCCCATCATTTCTCTGTTTAAAGCTCTCTGATGGCTCCCCAACTCACTTGGACTAAATGGTGTTTCTAATGTCAGGCAAGCGCCTGCTCTGGGGCCTGTGCACTTGCTGTCTCCTCCACCTGAAATGCTCATCACCAGATTATCTGCATGGCTCCATCTTCACGCCCAGTTTTACTAAGCTGTCATCTCAATGAGGCTTTTCCTCGACCACCCCATTTAAAAACACAACACCTGACACTACCTAGTTCCAAGTCTTAGCTGCTTTATTTTTCTCTTCAGCATAATTACCTTCTAAAACACTGTATTATTTATTTGTTTATTTATTTTGTTCTCTGTCTCCCTTCAATTAGAATATCAGCTCCTCAAAGGCAGGAATCCTTGTCTGCTGTTTTCATTGGTATATCCCTCGCTGGTCCCTAAACAATGCCCCAGGTTTACTCCAATATCTCTATTTCGACTTCTGTGGGAAGCTGAGATTGAGGTGGTGTAAGCTCCATCTTGAACAAAATGAAGGGAGTTGAGAACAGGGAATAGGATGGGGTGAGTGCAGAAATTGGAGAGTGGACAGCACAGGACCTGTCGTCACAAGAAGGCAAAACTGTCATGGAACCCAGGGTAAGGACAGTGAACCAAACAGCTCAGCTCAGGGTGAGAAAGTAGGATAAGACAAGGCCGTCTTTGGAGGCACATGTCAGGGAAAGTTCTCCGACCTCGATGCATGCAAAGGCGAGGAGAGAAAGGCAGAGTAAGGGACATAGTCAGTGCTCTGATCTTAGGATCTGATCTCTTCAGCTGGTGAGCAGATGTGGGACAGGCCATAATCAATGCAGTGAACTCTAACAAGCTCAGTTCTGAAACTTTGAAATTACTCTACGTAACAACTGGCAATACTTTCCACGTATACATATGACAATCTGACAACCACAGATGAAGAAAAAGAAATCAGCCAGAGTTCTCATAGATTATCTGGGCCAAATCTCTCACTGTATAGAGAGTAAAAAAGCACAGTGACTGGTCTGCACAGATAAGTGGTGAAAGAGGCAGAACTCAAACTTCAAAGAACTCACTCGATCATTCACTGACTACTTGCTTATTTTTGTGCCCAGCAAGCGCTTGGTGCTCAGGGTCCCCAAACAAACAACACATTATCCCTAATCTTAAAGAGTTCCTTATTTAGTGCAGAAACAAAACAATGTAACAGTGTAGTGTGACAAGTCCCATCACTGAGGTAGGCACAGGGGACTTGGGAAGCACAGACAAGGGATATCTGACCTAAAAGGATTCCCACTGGAGGTAACAAACAACTGAACATCTTCAAAAAACTCCAGTACGACAGCTATGGCAGACAACTAGGTAGAGAAGAGGAGAGTGCACGGCAGGCTGATGGAACAATATATGCAAAGGCCAGTTTGGATGGAGCGTCATATCCACATCGAGAAGGGGAGGCCAGCTAGGTGGCAAAGGGTGGATCACGGAAAAAAGTCAAAAGGATCCACCCATGAACTTTAAACTGGAGAGAGACAAGACAAAATCTGAGTTTAGACCAACCCTTGGTGCTAGAGTCCTTTTAGAGATGAAGACCAGGAAAATGTTTCTCTTTCCTGATAAATTTTTTATGCTTATCAGGGTTCCCTCTTTGCCCTGGCTACTGGGAAGCTCAAAGATGAGTTTATGCTCACTCACAGGAAGCAATTTCTTTTATTGCCTTATTAGGGATTCCCTCTATGATCCACCAATGGATTTTAAAATAAAAGAGGGCTCCTGGGTCACTCAGTTGATTAAGCATCTTCCTTTGGCTTAGATCATGATCCCAGGATGCTGGATTGAGCCCCATGTTGGGTTCCCTGCTTGGCAGGGAGTATGCTTCTTTCTCTGCCCCTCGCCCCCTGCTTGTGTTCTCTCCCACTTTCTCAATAAATAAATAAAATCTTTAAAAAATTAAATACAATAGAAGTAATGGATATACATGGTAAAAACCAGACTATACACAAAGGTATAAAACACATTCAACAAGTATTTACTGAACACCTAATATCTGTCTTTTCCCATACTCCTCTCAACATCCTTTTCTTCTCTCCCAAGGGGAAAAAACCTATAAGGTATCTTGTGTACATCTTAGAGGAGAGGAACACACACACACACACACACACACACACACACACACACACACACACACACACACACACACATATGTGTGTATATATAAGATATAAAAATACACATATGTGTGTATATATATAAGATATATATAAAGACATATATATATATCTTTCCATATCAGTACATACTTCATTTTTTTCTAATGGCTATCTAGAATCCCACTGATCTTATTTATCATAATTTAACTAGTACCCTGCTCAATCATGAATATTTTAGGTGGATTCCAGTTTGGGGCTGTTTGTTTTCTTTTTGCTGTTAGAAACAATGCTGCAATAAACATCCATGTGCACATATTCCAGCGTGTGTACTTTTTTTCTGGCATCAATACACCTTTGCATGTGTATTCTTATGGCAAATTCCTAGCAGTGGAATTGGGTGAGTCAAAAGGTATTCACATAGAATATATTGAAAGATGCTGACAAATTATTTGCCAAAAAGGCTGTACCAATTTTATGTCCATTCTCAGTGTCACACACACACACAGAACGGAAGCAAAATTTTATACACACACACAATAGATATATTAGTGTATATATATATGTATATAAGCATGCATATATAAATATATATATATATTTATACTCGTATATAAAGAGTATCTGTTTTCCCATATCCCTCACTCAGATTGTATACTATCCAACTTAAAAATTCTGACAACCTAGTGGGTGAAAAGTATGATCTTCTTCTGATTAGTATGTTTTTGTTCTTGTTATGAACAAGGTTAAGCAGCTTTTCTGATGTTTACTGACCACTTGTATTGGTTTCTGGGTAAACTGCCTGGCCTTACTGCCAATTTGATTTCTATGAGCTCTCTGTAAATTAAGAATATTATCCTTTTGTCATATACACTGCAAATATTTTCCCCAGTTTGACATTTGTGTTTTGACAAATTCTTATTCAAAGCTAAGATTTAGTATCACCATATTGTTTTGCTGTAAGTAGCTTCAAATACCTCGTTGAAAGTNGCCTGGCCTTACTGCCAATTTGATTTCTATGAGCTCTCTGTAAATTAAGAATATTATCCTTTTGTCATATACACTGCAAATATTTTCCCCAGTTTGACATTTGTGTTTTGACAAATTCTTATTCAAAGCTAAGGTTTAGTATCACCATATTGTTTTGCTGTAAGTAGCTTCAAATACCTCGTTGAAAGTAAGATACAATAATAACTGTCACCAACTGTGTATCTATGACAGTAGGCTTGAGTCTGTACACAATTTTCTCATTGAATCCTCACTACTAAGCTATGAGAAAGGTACCATTCTCATCCCTCTTTTATAAATGGAGAATCCAACACTTAGAGAGGTTAATCAACTTACTTAAGGTCATGTCCTTCAGTCTGTGGTGGGAGCTTAGGTTTGAACCCAAGATGCCTGACTCTAAATAGTAAGCCTTCCTACTATGTTGTTATATGCTTCCCAGATATAAAAGGTAACCATCAAAGCTTTTTAAGAAGAAAGATAAAAGAGACCAGAAACTAAACCATGCAAAGCCTGACAATGTGCTTCATGTGGGGCTCACTGTGTCCAAAAGACTGGCACTATGTAAATGTGGATTTAAAAAAATTCAACAATTTTAATGAGAGAAAATGAAGAAAAAAGCCATAATAAGTAAGACGTGAATAACAACCCCTCTTCTCTCTTCTACTGAATTACTCTTTCCAGAGGTGACTTCTATCAGGGTCCAAATTAAGAAGAGACCTTGGGTTTTAGGCAGTTCTGCAAATACTGAACCAGAACTTCTCAAATTTCCCTTTTAATCTTGGTGATTATGATGGAGGGTAAAGAGTTGCAAGAGAATGTTCTCTATATACCCAAACAAGATGGGAGGGTGGGGTGCCAGCGAACAGTGAGGATATCAGGAGCTGTAATTTTCAAAGAGGAAAATGTAATATACAGAATAATCATCTTTTTTTGGCACTAGATCATATTAGCATGCATTTCTACAGCTCGTCCCAGCCTAGAGGAGGAGATACCTTGATCTATTGCAGGGTATATACTAAGAACAAATGGCATTTACCTATTTGGGATTTTAAGCAAAGAACAGGTTGTTAATTTCAGGAGACCTGAAGCTGCTTAGGTAGCTTAGGTACCTTCTTTTTCTCTCTCTCTGGGTGCTGTGGCTGGCTGTAGGTCACTGGTGCCTGACAGGAAAACACTTCAGCTATCCCAAGTTTTATACTTACACTTACACACACACACACACACACACACACACACACACACACACACACACACACACACACACAGTGTTTCATTAGCCACTAATAAATGTAGCCTCCCTAGGAACAGATTTCAGCCCAAGGTGGTGTCAATTTTTCATGCACCAAGAAGATGGGGAGAGCTGCTGGCACAGAGAGCAGGGGAGATAACAGGTTTATCTGCTGGCCAGCACCGCTCGGCTGCTCTGTCATTTCGACAGGATAAAATGGAGTCGAAGGATGGCTATGGAGCTGTCAACACAGATGGGGTGGATGTGGTGACTCCCACTGCAGAAAACCACCTCTAAGGCAGGGCCCAGGGAGAGCAGAACACTCACACACACATGGTAAAGGAATTCACAAGGCTCCCCAGAGGGGCAGGCCAAGCCAATCTACAATTTCAGGTCACTAGGTAGGGAGGTCCGGGTCTTGGTGGAATATTCCAGAGCCAGTATTGAAATTGTGCCAGTGTGAGCCCCTGACTGCTGGGTGCCCTGGTCAACAGACAACTGTCAGCCTCAGACACTAATCAGTGAAACCACCTTAGAGGGATGGTTCTGGCCCCTCTTCCCTAGCTCACATCTCTTTAAGGGTCTCTTAAGGGTGATTAGCAATGGGTTAGACCCCTGGGTATCTGCAAGGGACTGAAAGTTTGGTTCTCTGGGGTCAGTTTGAGTTCCGTAATTTTCACAGCTGAAAGGAGAATTAGAAATCTTTGGTTCATCTCCTCTGGAATGTTGAGTACAGAAACCAGGGAGTCGGGAGCCCCAGGCTCCTGGGTGGCTCAGTGGGTTAAAGCCTCTGCCTTTAGCTCAGGTCATGATCTCAGGGTCCTGGGATCGAGGCCCGCATCAGGCTCCCTGCTTGGCAAGGAGCCTGCTTCCTCCTCTCTCTCTGCCTGCCTCTCAGCCTACTTGTGATCTCTCTCTCTCTCTGTCAAATAAATAAATAATAAAAAAAAGAATCTTAAAAAAAAAAAAAAAAGGAAAGAAACAATAGCCCCAATAAGGGATGCGATTTGCTTCAGGTCAGAAGGACATTTGTGGGCCACTGGAATCTAGATCTGCAATTTATCTTTTTAAAAAATCATGACAGAAACTTTTGAGAATTTGATGAACTCTTATGCATGCTATCCCTTGCAAAATGTATTATATACAAATGTAACATTTCCATGGAATTTCAGAGTGTTCCCATCTCTTGGGGATGGCTCCTTGGTAAAGAACCTATTATCTAGCATATCGAGATCAGAGGCTTTTCAGAACAGTACCAACCAGACTGTGGCAGTCACTCCAACTAGCCTCGTACAGGGTGCACTGTTTTTGTAAAGAAGGAGATGGATTAATATTTCTCATCCTCATTCTTAAAAAGGGGGTGGTCCAAATCCCAGGAGGTTAACAACACCTCTCTCTGTGAGGAGAGCTATTTATCCATAGATAGCCCTATTAACAACCAGGCCTACTAGTGGCCCACTGCTAAGAAAGACGCATGGGTACAGCAAGAAGTCTAACTTCCAGGACCTGCTCCAGAAAGGCCAACAATTAACTAACCCTATGTGGAATTTTAGATCAGACAGACTTGGATTTGAATCTTGCCTCTGGTGCTCACTAAAACTGGGCATATTATTTAATCACTAAGTTTCAGTTTTCCTGTTCGTAAAATGGGGCTATCCCTTCCAGCTATTAAATCCACTGTATCAAATGAGACAAGTGCACAACAGACATTCACTTGAGATTTTCTGTGCTGAAGAGGAACATCGCAAGACAGTCTCCAGCCCATGCACCTGTCACAGATCACCACCTCGCTTCTTCCACAGTGTCTCCTGGCCACTGAACGTGCTTCAGTCTCCCTGCACCACCCTCACTAGTCTGTGCCGAGAAAAACAGGAACTTAGGTGGCCTGACTTTCTCAGCTAGTGGGGTTGGTTATCTTCTGTAACTTGAGATTTGTTCTAACCCTAAGATGGAGCAAGGCCAACTTCATTCAGACTCTTTAATCCTACAATAAATTAAAATAAAGTGCTTGTGTGTGACTGCCTATAAAGCCAAATAATACAAGTTCTGGGAGACCTGCAGATAGCCCTGCAGTGGGCGGCGGCTATTTACTAGTAAGCTGAAGGACACAGCACATCGAAGCAGAGATGGTCCTACCTTTTAATAAAAATAAATGTACTTGGCCATGGTAATCATTTGCCTTTTGATCTTGCTGTAGATCTGAAAACACACCACATGATCTGTAGAGGAAATGAAAAATACCTTCTCTTTTATGAGTTTCGTGACCATAGGACAATTAATTAATTACAGGGCATGAAGTGGTGCATACACCAGCTCAAACTTCTGGGTACCTACTATGTGCCGGGCAATGTAGCAAGTGCTGGGACCACAGAGATCAAAGAAGACAGTCCACCCGAAAGGAGCTCATCATCCTACGAGCAAGGCTAAGAAATAAACAGCTACAATTAAGTACACAAGTATGTGGCACACGTGGAATACGCAAAGCAACGCGTGTGAAGAGTCCCTAAGTCAGTTGGGGATAGGGTAGGAAAGAGGGAGGAATGGATAGGGCTGGCTATTTTCCTCACTTCACATTTTTCCCAGACTCCTGGGAGTGACGCAGAGTTGGGTGCATTACACGGGCAAGTGAATGGCTGTGAGCTCATAGCTCCAAGGTCTCTGTAAGAAAGTTGGTAGAGAGACAGAGGCCAGGATTTTGGGTTCTGTGGACACATTTAGTTTCTACAGGTCTTCCAAGGTAGGGAATGGGGTGGGAGGTGGGTAACAGGGGGAAGGAAGTGACAGGGAACACAGTGTCAATCCCTAAATGACGTCCTTATTCTTCTGTGCCAAGAGAAAGGCATCCAGATGTTACAAGTGTCCTGCTTGCATCTCTTGAAGCTTTGGTTCCAGGAGGCAGCCTCCAAGAGTCTTAGACACAGGAACAGACACGGCTTCATTCGTTTATTCATGAAATAGAACCCTACAATGTATAAGATACAGTGTTTGGGGACAAAGACATCCAGACACTGATTCTGCCCTCCAGGTGCTTGCAGTCTATCAAGTCTAAAATTACTTGACAGGAGGTGGTAATGATGAGAAAGAGGAAGAAACTGAGGAGGCAAATACTCTGCTAGCCAGGGTGTCTGGGAAGACTGGTGGGCAAGATGCCATGTGAGCTGAGCCTGGGAGAAGAGAAGAAAGCAAGAAAAGAGCTTTGAAGGGACGAGGGGCAATGGGAACAAGGGCATTCCAAGCAGATGGACAAGTGTGCATCAAAGGCATTAAGCTGGAATGCACAGGTTATAGACAAAGAACTGGGAAAGGATCCATGTGGCAGAGGGAAGGGAGGATGAAAGGTGATGAGGTTGGAAAGGTGGGGTAGGAGTGCAGGCCATGGATAAATACAAATGCTGGACTATGGAAAGTGGATCCTGATAGCCTGGCATCTAAATATTGGCCCAGCCTGGCTGGACAATGAATTCAGGGCCCTTCTGAGGAATATCCAGCTTCAGAGCCTGCACCTGCCTCCCAGCAGCCCAAATGGTTAAGAAAGATATGGGTCAACCATAGCTCTATTCTTAGGATGGAAATGGTCCCTGTAATTCAACCATCAGGCCTATGTCTTGGCAAGATCTTGCAAGGCCACTTTAAAATTCAAGGCCATGCAGCAGGGCTGCCTTTGTTTCCATGGAACATCTAAGGCCATTAGCTCTTTTGTCTTAAGGAGATCACACAGAAGTGTTCTTCTCTCGTTTCTAAAATTAAAACCATCTCTGTTTTATTGTCCATCCTTGCTGCCCACCTGCCCCTGAACTCCCCCAGACAGACAGACATCCTGCTTCCTGGCAAGACTCTAGATGCAAACAGGATGTTTAAAATACCCTAATTAAACCGATCCTGACTTCAGCAGTGGTGTGCTGGAATACAGATTAATCTGCCTCATGCCCGGCACTAGCAGCTGAAGTAGCAGGAGGCCCTGTCAAATCAAGCCACAACATTACACTCCTCTGCCTTTATTATTATTTTTTCCTTTTTTACATTCCATTATAATGGACATCTGCTTAGCAGGGGATGTGGTAACCCAAGAAGAGTCACGCGTGTGTGCTCAGCCACTCCAGCTGAATATTGATGCAAGTCAAATCAAACACTCTTCTCGAGACAGATGGATCTGTGTTAGCATCTATATATAGCCCTTTAGACACATATATACAAAATGCATATATTCCTATTCTTCATAAACATTTACTGAATCCTGAATATCTGGCAGCACTGGGTTAGACTGGGGACTTAAAGAGGCAATATTTACTGTTAACCTACTATGTGTCTATGTGTACTCTGCATGTGTTACTTCATTTAATTCTCACATCCGTCCTAGGAAACATGTTTATTATTCTCCCCATTTTATAGATAAGAAACTAGAGACTCAGCCAGGAAAAAAAGTTTGCCTCCCAGGGTGTCACAGCTAGGAAGTGACCTAATTAGTTCCACTATAATGAAACTTGATTATCTTCCTCATGAGTTAAAAATATGCAATAAGCATATTTAAAAACCATTCATCCTCACTAGTGTTGCAGACAAAGTCATGAGGTAGTTTCATCTGATGAAAATTTCAAAACAGTTGACGCCTGGAAGGCTGTTGGGAGGTGAGCTCTCCTACACTGCTGGCCGCGTGAGTACTCAGGACGCTGTACTGACACCACCGCTCTACTGAATGAATCTCCTCAATAGATGGCAGGGGCCTCAAAAGTGGGGCCCATGTCTTATTCATCTCTATACCTTCAGCATCTACTCTTGTGCCAGGAAAATTCAACTAATGCTGAATGTGACATCCTAAGAGAACACCATAGCTGTCAGTGATACATATGCATAAAAAAGGAATAACTGACTCCCTGTGAGGGTCTGGATCAACTAGGGAATTTTCAGAATCTCCTCTGGAGAATGAGGAGGAATTTATAAGAGAGACAAAGGAGGAACACCATTCTAGACAAAACACAAGAGGCTGAAAGGCACAGAGGTATGAAGGAGCACAACAGAGGACAAGCTGCAGGGGGTGGGTGATGGGGTGTAAGATGAAGCAAGAGAAACAAGCAAGAGCCTTGTACACTCGACTAGAGGCAGGAATTTATCCCATAAGACCTATAGAACACATGATGGAGAAAAAGTAATATGGTCAGATTTATGTTCCAGAAAGATCATTCTGGAAGATTTACTAAAATGTATACTGGAGGAGAAGCAGGACCAGATCCAGATCATTACAGAAACATAGGAAACAAACACAATATATTGCATTTGGATACATCTAACAGTTACTTCTTCCTAAGCAAAAATTGAAATAATTAATGATCTTTCAGAAAGAAGCCCAGTTTCCTTGTCCCCTTCTAGAGGGAAGAAGTAAAGAATGACATAAAGAGGGCGCCTGGGTGGCTCAGTGGGTTAAAGCCTCTGCTTTCGGCTCAGGTCATGATCCCTGGGTTCTGGGATCGAGGCCCGCATCAGGCTCCTTGCTCGGCAGGGAGCCTGCTTCCTCCTCTCTCCTCTCTCTCTGCCTGCCTCTCTGCCTACTTGTAATCTCTCTCTCTGTCAAAATGAACAAATAAAATCTTTAAAAAAAAAAAAAAAAGAATGACATAAAGAACACCAACAAAGACTTAAGAGACAGGAATTTCTAGTACAAACTTAAAAAAAAGTCTTTCCTTGGCTCTGAATAGGTCTCTTGTCCATCTACTCTTTGGGCCTCAGTATCCTTGTCTGTAAAGGAGAGAAGTGGCCTGGATGATAGTTGAGTAAAATCTTCCCTTAATTGAATTACAAGATTCTACTTATCAAAATGAGATGTGAACAACTATCAAGTGAGCCAGCAATTCCACTCCTAGATAGTATTCAAGAGACAATGAAAACACATGACCACCAAAAGAAAGACTTGTACATAGAACATTCTACAAAAACACGTTCAGGGCAGCTCCACTCATAATGGTCAAAAATCTGAAATAGTTTGGCAACAGGAAAAATGGAAAAATGTGCCCACACAATGGACTACTACTCAGGAACAAAAAAGAACAAAGTATCGATGCACTTGACAACATGGGTGAATCGTAAAAGCAGTCTGCTCAGTGAAAGCTTTATCCCTAAAGAGTATTCGCTGCCTGAGTCCGTGAACATGGAGCTCTAGAAGAGGCTACCTAAGATGAGGTGAAAACCTCAGAAGAGTGGATGCCTTTGTGACGTGGGGGGAGGGACTTAACTAGGGAAGGGGATGAGGGAACTTTCTGGGTAGTGATAACATTCTGGACCTTGACAAAATATGTATTTGTCTAAATCTGCCGAACAGTGCACTCAAGATGGGTGCATTTCACTCTATGTGTGTTTTTTTTTTTTTTAATTGAACTCTAGGCTATTAGCCTACTCTTAGGCTAATACTCCTGCTGAAGTGTTGAAGGGGAAATGTACTGATGTCTGTAACTTACTTCCTGAATCAAAAAAATAAAATGGATGGATGAGAGAGATGGACAGAGTGACAAAGTAAATACAGTAAAATGTCAACTATGGAATCTAGGTGGTGGGTATGTGAGCATTTACTGCACAATTCTTTCAACTTTTCTGTATGTTTGAAAATTTTTGTAAGAAAATATTGGGAGGAAGAAGGCAAGTAAAAAAAGTGAGAGATGAGCACTTGGAATATAAATGGGATGAGATTCCTAAAGGTTATTTTTCCAAAAAGTAGTTTTTAATATGTCTGTTGTTTGAAATTTTGAATGCATTTTCCATTGAAATAGGCCCACTGAAACCCATTTAACCTGAAATATAGCCAAAATTAATTCAGTATTCTCATTTTTCAGTTGCGATGAGATTCCACAAACATTGCCTAATCACCTACTGACTGCAAAGCAATATGATAGGTGTTGCTTTTGGTTGATTTATTTTCTCTTTCCCATGGGATTTCCCTCTCCTTTCAGAGCTTGAGCACCAGTATGGATTTTAAAAAGTGTTTAAGTGCTAGCTTAACTAATTTACAGCCTTGAATCTGTGGGAAAATAGGCCTTGCAGCAAGAAAGGGATATATATGCTCAAAAAATACTTCTTCCTGCTACACAACTATTCTCCAAGGGCTCCGAGTGAAAAGAACAGAATGATGTGGTAGCTAACATTCCCTCCCAGGGTTTGAGCTGAAAGCACAAAGCTCCCTAGGTCAAGTGTTTGTGTATCAGGGAAGGCCCATATCTCAGATGGGTTGAAGGACAGGTCCATGAAGCTTTAAGTGCCTGCCATGTGCATACCCAACCATCTCCAGTGGAAAATGACCCCAACTTGTAGTTTTTGATGGCTCCTACAATGTGCTTTATCAGTGCAACCACCCCATCACTCTAGTGGCAGCAGTGGGGGATTGGGAAATGATGCTGGTTCTGGTGGGCACCATGAGGAATGAACTGGCCACCAGTGACTTCAGGAACTCTTGGGAAGGCCTGGACTATCTCTACCCAAGAGAGATGCTCTATGCCAACTGGCAGCCTTCTGACTAGTTAAGACTGCCAGTTACCTACCCATTTTCTCTGATTACTAATAGAACCCATATATTATTTGGTAATTTACCCAGCTTAAAAAAACAAAGGCAGAAAAACAAACTACAGCTTCCCTTATAGCTAGGTATGACCTAGCTTGACCCAAGTGACTCACTTTGGGTCAAGACTTAAGACAAATGGGGATTTGAGGGGCGTCTGGGTGGATTAGTCGTTATGTGTCTGCCTTTGGCTCAGGTCTTGATCCCAGGGTGCTGGGATCAAGTCTCACATCGGGCTTCCCGCTCAGTGGGGAGCTTGCTTCTCCTTCTCCCTGCTGCTCCCTGCTGCTTGTACTCTCTCTCTCTTTCTGTTGAATAAATAAATAAAATCTTAAAAAAAAAAAAAAAGACAAATGGGGATTTGGGACTTCCAGGAGGGGCTATGTCACCTTCTGCCCTGCCTGCTCCCCTTTTTGCTTTCCTGCAGTTTGGAAAATAGACACAGTTACTAGAACTCCACAATCAAGACCACGAGGCAATCTTGAAAATAGAAGTCAGGCACATTTACATGCGCTTGGGGCGCACTAATAAGGAAACAAATATCCCTGGCCCTGTGAGAAGGATGGCAGAACAGAATAACAAAAGGAACCTGGGTTCCTGATGACTCTTAAAGCTGCCAGGCCAGTCCTGACCTCTGAACTTGCTTGATGTGAGACAAAAATAAATCTCTACATGATCTATTTTATTTAAGCCACTTTTATTTCCAGTCTCTATTGCTGGCAATGAACTGCATTTCCTAACTGATAACACTAAACTGGTAAGTACTTTTCTAGGAAGTCCAAAGAGACACCGTGTGCCTAGAAGTCAGGTATTTATTCCAAGAAAGCTAAGTATACAGTCTCACTTGTTTTGGGGGAACTAGCCACACATCCCAGTGGGGAAAGTCCTAGAACCAGGAGTTGCTAGTAAAAAGGTACAGTCCTTTTTTTCTCCGCCTCAACCTGTCAAAGGGTGTAAACACTTTTCCATTATATTCTGGAGAACCTGGCTGGAAGCACTAATATGTTTTTGTTTTTTAGGTTATTAGCCCTCATCCTTGTAATGACAGAAACAAATGCCTGGTGTTTCAGGACCTCTGTTTTCTCTCTGGATTCCCACCAATACCTAGGTTATTAGGAGCACCCACACCCGGCAGTATTTTGAAGAGCTGGTATGAGATGGCCTGAGATGGCCTGGATGCAGGATTTCTGACTCCCTAGACTGATACCTCTAGTGATGAAGACAGCTGAATATCAGGTGTGGCTGGTTACAGCTTACTTTTCCACAGCGTATCACTTTTAGGGGTATTCCACCTAAATGAATTTAAACTGATTCTGTGGCCTAGAAGCTGTCTTGGGGTTTGAAAAGGACATGATACACTTACCATCATCTCCCTACGCACACCCAACGAAAAACATAAAAACCTTTAAATCCTAAAATGAGACAATCCCCCTGAATGTGTGCAGTGTGATTTTTTTTTTTTAAAGAGTCCTTTTCAATGGTTAGTTTACTATATTCTCAGATGGTCCTGAAAGTCGGGGAAGGCACAGCACAACCCAGGCAATTTTTTGAATACCTGGCTTTGGACATATATGGGGCTAAGCCTGGGGACCGGAATTCCCCCACATTCTCCCCTCTCCATGATCTCTCCACCATTCCAGTTCCCACTTTCTAAGTATCCACCTGCCAAGGCACAGCAAAGCTTATCACCACAGCCCCAAAGCAAGGGTAGTGTTCTCACACTCTGAAAGCCATCCCTGGATGCCTGCTTTAGATTAGAAATTCAGTTTAGAAAAGAAAAAAAAGAAAAAGAAGAGCCTGTTTCCAGGGCCTTCAGGGAATGATCTAAACCTAGCTCTTCGCTCCTTTCATCTGCTTCACCAGGCCTGCCTTAGCGCTCTTCAAACAGCCATGGGCTCCTCCTCCCATTCTTCCCACAGTTAGCCGCCTGGCCCTCCTTCCAGCTGCTGCAGCCTCACCAACTGCTGAGCTCTGCACACTCTTCCCCCAGACTCCAGGGCTTCGGCTGATTTCCACAGAAACCAGAAAACCCTGCTTGCAGACCCAAGGCGGCCTTCTGTTCATTTTCTTGAAGTCTGACTTCCTAACCTTCTTCCATCAGCCAGTAACACGGCAGAGCGAGAGGACGGGAGCACCTCGGTGTCGCACTAACATAGTACTTTCCTTTCCAGTTTGAGGCTAACAAACTAAACTGTTCTCCAATCTTGCACACAAAAAACCACTGCAAAAACATGTGGTGATCTCTGTGAAGATGCTTCCTGATCACATGCTAAAAGGGATGAGGCCCTTAATAGGGAGGAGAGAAGGGAAGCTGCTTAAGCCTAAGAAATACTGCACTTGTGAACAAAGACTCCACGCTCTGGTTTACTAAGAGGCTATCATCAACGACTGGCAGACAGATGAAGTAGTCTGCCACCCTCACTGTCTCACACACACACACACCTCAGTGCAACCATTTTATAGTTGTTCAATAAAGAATGACAGGCCTGAGAAGTCAACGTGACTTTCCCAAGGGGTCTCTCTCAAGAGGAAAAAAGCATTTATTAGTATTATGTGCCAGGTTCCTGTGCTAGGTGCTTTACACACTCTTTCTCACTTAATATTCATGACACTCTTGGAGTAGAATATTCTTCCCATTTTACAGATGAGAAAAAATAAGGCGCATTGGGGTTATGTGCCTTACCCAAGTTCTCAGAGCTAGTGAGAGTCAGACTGATCTGACCTCAAGGCTAGCTTTTTTTTTTTTTAAAGATTTTATTTATTCGTCAGAGAGAGAGAGAGAGAGAGCGCGCAAGCACAAGCAGGGGGAGTGGCCAGCAGAGGGAGAAGCAGGCTCCCTGCCAAGCAAGGAGCCCAATGCAGGGCTCCATCCCGGGACCCCGGGATCATGACCTGAGCCAAAGGCAGATGCTTAACCGACTGGCAACCACCCAGGCAACCCCCAACAAGGCCAGTTTTCTTTCTGTCACCCCAAATATGCCTTTCTAGTGGTGAACTTAATTTACCAGTACCCAAATTTCCAGGGTACTGCTTAGCAAACTGAGTTGTGAGAAATACAAAGAGAGCCCATTTTGAACAAAGCTACAAATTGAACCGCAGATGTCCCTTTGCTTTTTATAAAACAGATGGTTTCTGGCAAAAACTGACTTCAAAGTAATTTCTGTGAAACAAATCCTACTTGTTTACCACTGTGGAACCCAAGATGCATTCCCAAGGAAAGAATTCCCTAGACTGCTTCATCATAAATATTTGGTAAAGGGGAATGATTAGTGGCTTTGGCAGACACTGGGAGTGACAGAAACTCAGCAGCAATGTGTCCTTGCTGGTCATGGTATTCCAGAACTCCCCTCAGCCTAGCCACGTGATCTTCCCTTCTCAGTGAGACACCCCCAGCTGGCCTCTGACGTCACCCTGGTAGCTCCTAGAAACTCTGTGTGGTAGAGACGGGACGCACAATGGCACAGGGACAAGGAAACATTTTCTTCTCCAGCATGATAGTCATAAGCACAGTAATACTCAGAATGCCACTCTTCCTCTCTGGGACCTCAGTTTCCCTAGCTGTCTTTTGAACAGTGCTCCCAGCTCTCAAAATCTACAAAATTCTTCTCTTTCACTATGTCAAAAGTTCTCAATGGAGAGGGGTGGGATGAGAGAAAGATTCCACTGTCGGAAGCTGTCTGCAATTTTTATGTGTGTGCTTGTGACAAATGAGGGGTGCTACCAGCATCTACTGGGTGGAGGTGAGGCATGCTGAACACCCTAAAATGCACAGGACAGCCTCCCACCACAAAGAGTTACACAGCCCAGAGTGTCAGTAGTGCCCAGGCTGAGAATCGCCACAATCTAAGCTACCTCTAACACCTAATAATATGACACTACACTTTCAACAGATCCCAATGTTAGCATATATATTCTAGCTAGAAAAATGCCTAAATCCAAGTCTCACATTCATCTAAGTTACTAATTTTGTAAATTACAAATTCCACACATACGGTGAAATTACATACTGTCTAGTGTTACCTTAAAATATTCCAGGGGAAAAAAAAGAGGGGAATGAAACAAGGGTGGCAAATGTTAATCACAGAAGTTGGGTGATGGGTATATAAAGCTCAAGGTATAATTTTCTCTACCTTGTGTTTTTGAAATCTTTCATAATATAATTTTTCTTCATCTTCTTTTTTAAAAAACATACTCTATGGCCAACATGGGGTTTGAACTCAACCCTGAGATGGAGGGTTGCTTGCTCTACTGACTGAGCCAGCCAGGTGTCCCTGAAATCTTTCATAATAAAAGTATTTTTTCTTCCAAGTGACTTTTTACTCAGAGGGATAGAAAAGATCAAAGGGATTCTATACCCCGCCCCCTGCCCTTCAGCTTAAGACATAGTCTATGCCTGGGCAGAGCTCACAAATGAATGGAAACAAGCCAGCCAAAGACTACCACATGAGGATGCTGTTGGGAGCCTAAGAAAGGGACCAGTCGAAATACAGATGTTAAAAACCAGGAAATGCTTCAAGGTGGAAGCAGGTTTGGGGGAAATTCCAAAAAGTAGGTAACCAGTCTCACAGAAAAGGAAGTAAAGGAGGGTCTCGGTCAAGGGAAAGCATCAAGTGTCAACACATGGTGGTCAAGACATGGAGGAACTACAATAGTTCAGGCTGGAGACAGGGCAGGGATGAAAATGGGGAACAGCAAGAGAAGGCCAAACGGGCAGGTTTTCGAGTCCATGCCAAACAATCTAGACTTCATCCTGGACCTGCATGAAGACGCCCTTGAGAAAGCAGCAGCCTGAGTACTGTGATCAGATACGTGTTTTAGAGGTGCCCAAGGCAGCTCACTTGTGCTTTGGAAGAAGCAAAGACAGACTGGAGAGAGGCAAGAACTCCAACAGTGAGCCCCTAAGAGGAGAAAAATGTTGTCGTCATCCGAGAAAGGAACTAAAAGGGAATGGGGGTTAGTGTGGACTTATAGGAATTATAATGAGATTAACTTCAGGAGGTATTTACGATTATAACTAATGCCATCAAATTAACTCCAAGGAGACAGAAAGAGAGGTATGCCGTAAGGATACCAAAATTGGGATTAACAGAGAAGAATCTACAAAAGGGCTAGAAAAATAAAATAAATTTAGTAGATTTATCAATGATAGCCAAGGAAGACAATTCGTGGGCTGTGGCTCTTTCCTTTCTCAGGTTTTGAAGGTTTTAGGCACATTTAAGAGCTATGACACTGCGGCTAGGAGGGTCTGCTCTGGCTGGGTTAGGAGAAGGCTGTCCTGGCCCAGGCCCTCTGCCCTCTTGGTCACCTCAACTAGCCTTGACAAATACAATCAGTCTGAATCACTGTGCATATGAGACTCTAACCCTAAGATCACAGCACTGAACGCCTGCCTCTTCCAGAGCCCCACATCACATCTTCTGGTACCTCTGTATATGCTATTACCCCTACCTCAAAGCTCCTCCCTTTCCTGTCACTTAGGACATTCCTACTCACTTTCAACCCCTGTTGGGATCGATGAAGGTAATTAATGTGCCTAAGGTTATTGTTATATTGTGATTTATAATAAGATACATACATTTGGTCTTTGCCCCCCTTTCTGGCATAAAATTCCTAAAACCCTTGGAATTTCCTGAGTGAGAGCATAAAGGTGTCTTTTGTTTTGTTAATTAGGTGACTTCCGGAATACCCTAAGGGTGAGGGCTGATTGCCAGGAAAACCAGTCATGTGATTAGAGGGCTGTAACTTTCAGTCCCACCCCTAGACCTCCGGGGAGGGGAGAAAGGTTGTAGGTTCAATCCTCCCTATGTATAGAAAGAAGCCTCCCTAACACCCAAAAGGACAGGTCTGGAGAGGTTCTAGGCTGGTCAACACATGGAGGCGCTGGGAGAGTGGCAGCTGGAGAGGGCACGAAAGCTCCACGCCCCTTCCCCATAACTTGCCCGGTACAGCTCTTCCATCTGTTGTTCCTCACTCATCCTTTCATAATTAACTGGTAACCTAGTACGTAAAATGTTTCTCTGAGTTTTTTGAACTGCTCTAACAAATTCATCGAACCTGAGGAGGGGGTCCTGAGAACCTCTGATTTTATAGCCACTTGGTCGGAAGAACAGGTAATAACCTGGGCTTGCGAATGGTATCCGAAGGGGGGAGTACTCTTGTAGGACGGAGCCCCCAATCTGTGGGATATGAAGCTATCTCTGGGTAGATAGTGTCAGAACTGAGCTGAATTGTTGGAGACCATGCTGGTGTCCATGACTTGCTTGTTGCTGTGGGGAACCCCTTCCATCACATTGGAAACTGAGTCTCAAAACACAACTGGTGAGGGATTTGAATTCGAGTCTGCATTATGTTCTTTCTTTTTTTTTTTTTTTAAAGATTTTATTTATTTATTTCACAGAGGGAGAGAGATCACAAGGAGGCAGAGAGGCAGGCAGAGAGAGAGGGGGAAGCAGGCTCTCTGCCGAGCAGAGAGCCCGATGCGGGCCTCGATCCCAGGACCCTGAGATCATGACCTGAGNTCTTTCTTTTTTTTTTTTTTAAAGATTTTATTTATTTATTTCACAGAGGGAGAGAGATCACAAGGAGGCAGAGAGGCAGGCAGAGAGAGAGGGGGAAGCAGGCTCTCTGCCGAGCAGAGAGCCCGATGCGGGCCTCGATCCCAGGACCCTGAGATCATGACCTGAGCCGAAAGCAGAGGCTTTAACCCACTGAGCCACCCAGGCGCCCTGCATTATGTTCTTTCTATAAGGCTGTGCTATTCTGCTATTAAGAACCATGCCAAGCTTTCGGCTTAGAAAAACACATCCAACTTAATATAAAATGTACAGAAAAAACTTCATTATAACAAGGTTCATTATTTCAAAAATTCAGATTGAAGTTAAAAAAATTTCACGTCCCACATTACAAAATAGATTTGGCCCTAAGAAAAAAAAGAAAAAGAGAAATAAAAAGAAAAAATTCCCAATCCACATTACCAATAAAAAACTTGTAAACAGAACTTTCCTGCCCTGCCAGTATTATAAATTTTCCTATTTTATTTCTAGAAATAACTAAAGTTATTGGATTGTTGCTTTGGTGATTAAAAGTCATTTAACTTTTTGGTTTTCAGATGTCTCCTTAGGAAACTGAAGCACAGGATCAAGAACATGGGCTTTGGGTTCCAGCAGATGTTAATTTAAATGGTGTGCATGATTTGAAAAAGTACTTAACTTCTTTGGGGCTGGTTCCCCAGTAATGAAACAGGCTAATGACACCCCACACGGGGCTGATGGTAGGGATACGGACATCAGGTATACACGGGAACACAGCAAATACTCCATAAACAGGACACCACTGCTGCCTTCGTCAGCAGGAGTAACCTCACACTGGCTGACACATCATCAGGAAAATCAGCCTGTTACCGAGGCTAGCAAACATTGTTATTCCGTAAGTTTGCCAGCCAGCAGGCGTACTTAACAGAGACATGATTTATTAGTAATCAATACATTTAAGAAAGTTGTAGGCATATTTTTTAGTGATTATCAAAATGATACGCTTAATTTATTTTATGGTAACCCTACAGCAAATAGGGAACAAATGAACAATCATTTTCTTTCTATTTTGGAGCCAGGGGCAAGGAAGAAAAGTGTTAAAAGAAAAAAACATATAAGCAATGTAGAAGAGACCAGGGAAAGACCATGTAACACACACTACCACACTAGACACTGCATAATTTTACGGTGTACAAAGCACTCCCCCATACATTACCTCTTCCAACTCTCACACATTGAAATGTTACTGTTTCCTTCTTAAAGGTGGGGAAACAGGTTGGAAGGGGGCAAACTACTTAACCCAAGTCACAGAGCCCGAGCCTGAGTTATGGCAGAAACATAAACACAATTCCCCTGAACCCAGCCCAGGGAGCCTTTCTAATAGTCTACTTAAGGGATTTAAAGTTACTATGCTCACAGAGGCACTCAGCTGCAGAAAATCACCCCCATGCCCTGTGATGGTTCACAGCAAGACTCTCCAGCCCCATTCTCAGTGGTGATCTCCTCAGCCAACACTCCTATACTTTAATAGACCCACACCTAAAAGAGAAAAGAGCTGCTTCTCTTGGACCTGATACCTGAGAATAATTTCTGTTTGGGGATCTTTGTTTGGCTACCAGAGAAGAATGTTCAACATCTTTCCAACCTCCTTCTTATGCTAATTACAGCTCATCAGCATCTGGACACTCACAAGCAAAATCAATCTGACTATAAAAGCAAGCCAAAGACATTTTCTTACTATAAAAAACAACAACAAAAAAATACAAACAAGTAAGACTGCAACATGATTAAATACACAGAGCATTTCCCCAGCAACCTGCAGGCTGCTGCACATAAAAATCACATCCAATATCACAAGAGTCCGGGAAGGTGGACACTAACAAACATCTCACACATGTAATTGTGTTCTTTGTAACCAGTGAAATGTATACAAGTTTATTTTCAGTTTATCCCCTTCTACATGATGTCTACTGCTAGGTGCCAAGGTGTCTAACACATTCCAATAGTCACACGATAAAAAAAATTCCATTTGAAAGGCCTCTTCACCTCCCCTTACACTGTAACCAAGGGACCTCAGACACATTAGCCTTCAGTCAACGCCTCATTTCCTCACCATCCTGAAGTCCCAGCACATTCACAATACTTGGAAAAGCCAACATCACCAACCAAGCACAGCTTACCTTTCCAAACTATCACCTCCACAAGCTGATCATGAAACCTAAAATCTAGCTTGCCTTCTACAAATATCGTCTAGCTTCCTAACTGTATTAAAAGACTCACCCCCACAAATATCCCCAAGACACACCAAGTAAAAACAGCAGGTTACAAAACAGCACACACACCATGAATCCATTTATTCAAAACTATATGCACATATACACAACCCCTACTCCTAACATAGATGTCTCAGTGGATGGTGTCCATGATGCTTCCAGTAATTAACTCTGGGTGGTGAGAGTGGGGTGATTTTTACTTTCCCTCCATCCTGTCGACAATGCTTGAATTTTCTACCTTAGGTTATCCTATTCACACTCAGAAAAAGCAACAAAGCCATTTCTGGCAAGCCTCCTCCTAAGACCCACCATGTCAAGAATCTTCACTTGGCACAGAGAAAAAGCAAAAAGGATACTTATTTATGCTTCTACTCTGAACATTCTAGCCAGTGGTTCTCAGAACTAGCTAAGCAACAGGCTCTGAAGCTGTTTAAAAATATAGATGCTCGGAGTCCCAGTCCTCAGAAATTCTGGAAGTGGGGCCCAGGCATGTGTATTTTGTCAAAGCTCTTCGAGTGATACTGATCAGTGGGGGGTCAAAAACTACGGATTTATGTCTCATTCTCAAAAGGGGCCCCACGGAGGGAGAAAACAGACCAGTGCTGAGTGAAGTGTTTAAAGGCAGGCAATTGCAAGGGAAGCGGACAGGACTGTTTAGGAACCGAAACCAAAGGCTGAAGCAGTGTTTGAGCTTCAGGTCTGGGAGGCCAAGAGGAGAGAGGAGGCTATCAGTAGGTAGATACACTTAAAGTTGGAAGCCAAGAAGAGGTGAATAAAGTGTGATAGGGCAGAATGTTCGGGACTAAGAGATAGAGGTTATTTATGCAATAGTGGGAGGCAGGACTACTGAGGACTTAAAGAAACTGAATAGGAAAAGAGAGCGGGCAGTTTAAATTAGGTCCACTATAGGTGAGCAGCCCTGATTTATGATTAAAAGAAGAACACTGGGCCACCTGGGTGGCTCAGTGGGTTAAAGCCTCTGCCTTCGGCTCAGGTCATGATCTCAGGGTCCTGGAATCGAGGCTGGCATCAGGCTCTCTGCTCAGCAGGGAGCCTGCTTCCTCCTTTCTCTTTGCCTGCCTCTCTGCCTACTTGTATCTCTCTCTCTGTGTCATATAAATAAATAAAATCTTAAAAAAGAAAAAAAAGAAGAACACTGCTTATGATTCAATTTTTAGAAGCCACAGAAAAATCCTAGTAAAGGCCACGTACTAGCTGTTTGATTTTTCGAGACAACTTCTCTGTGCCTCAGTGTTCTCACCTGTAAAATGTGGGTAATTACACACGTTTCATGGGGTTATTGGGGGGATTAGGTGAATGAGATAATGAATGTAAAAACCTTACAGAGTACTCAGAACAAGAAACGCTCACAAATGATAACATTGGAAGCACATCTGAGTAAAGATTATGTTTTGAATTCTAAGAAACCAGAGCCCACAGTGCCTGGCCCCTAGGTTACTTCCTCATTTTGGTACCACCTAAAAATGCTGAAGAAATAGCCTAGAAAGGTTTGGCTACTTCTCCACTGTTGCTTCTACATTCCTGGTATTTGTCTTACTTCTATAAAGGAGATGCACTGCATATAAAACTAGTTCTATAAAATTTAATCAACACTATAAATGAAAACTAACAGAGTTATATTGACAAAATAATAAATGTACTGGTGGAAAATTCTATATCCAAAAATACAAATTCAGCTAATGCTGTCACTAGAGAACTAAGTTTCTACCTGGCAAAATGAAAAACACAAAAGAAAAACAGNTGCACTGCATATAAAACTAGTTCTATAAAATTTAATCAACACTATAAATGAAAACTAACAGAGTTATATTGACAAAATAATAAATGTACTGGTGGAAAATTCTATATCCAAAAATACAAATTCAGCTAATGCTGTCACTAGAGAACTAAGTTTCTACCTGGCAAAATGAAAAACACAAAAGAAAAACAGGAGTGACTGTTTCTCCTTCATCCTCTCCACTCAGATTTGTGCCAAATTAGCTGAGATAGTCAAGCAACTAAAATTATTACTATACCATGATCTGTAAAAATTTGGGGGAGTCCGTTTCTTAGTATAACATAATGAAATAATATAAGAACAGCAATAACCACCAATATCAATGAATGCTTACTATGTGCCAGATACTGTCCTAAGCATCTTACACAAATTTACTAAGTCAGTCTTCACAACAGCTCTGCAGGATCCTTCAAGGTCTGGCTTCTGCTTAACTACCTCATCTCTGGCTCTATGCTCTTCTCACCAAGGGCTGGTGCCAGACTGGTCTCAGAGGGTACTCCTGGGAAGCCTAATAAAAATATAGATCTTCAGACATCATGTAGACTGGTGAAACCGGAAAGTGTGAGAAGGTGTCCCAGAAGAATACATTTGAAACAAGATTCCAGATGATTCTTATAGGCAGCTAGGTTTAAGGCTCAGTACAGTCTATCCCTTCCAACTTCTATTTATACATGCTACTTTATTCTTTCACCTGGCTAACTCAGACTGAACACTGGCTCAAGAGCCATGTATCTGAGGTGGAGTGAGTTCTAATCTCCACTTGTTCTCTCACCACCCTGGACAGATGGGAAGCCCCTGGTCCCTGTTCCCACAGTGCTTCATGCTTGCTTCCGCCTTTTACCTTGCAATATAAATACAGGTTTCTATGTCTCTGTAATTGAGCTGTGAGCTTGTTCACCCTCCAACTACAGCACCAAGCCTGGCACAAAACAGGGGCTAGTGATCTGTTAATAAAAGAATGAATGAAGCCTCATTAATCTACCTTCAGGGCTCTTATCCATAGAAACAGACCCTGTGAGTCAAACTCACATAGAAGGGTCTAGTACCTCATTCAAGACATGATATATTTTGATGGGGCTAGCATGATCAGGATTATAGCTGAGGGCCCACATTAACAGGCCATCGAGATAAATAGTGGCTGTCCTATTTCTTTGGAAGACTTGCTATGACCCAGCCTGTCCATACGTGAAGTCCTGGTCCACAACTGGGCTTCACACCCACAAAAGTTAATGAACTGGCATCCTACACGTAAACGTGAAAACTGGAAGAGGTTGACAGGATTATTTTTGAAAGGAGACTGATATGTAGTATCTATATTATCATTTATTAAACTGTCATGCTAGGCTATGTAGGATGCTCATGATTGTTATTCTTCCCACAGCTTTTTGAGAAAGGTTTTATCAGGCTTGTTGATCGAAGAGGAATTCAAAATCCAGACAGAATAACTTGCCCAAGGCTACCTGCTAGTTTGGGGGTAGAGCTGGGATTTGAAGCCAGGTCTATCTGCCTCAAAGACAATCCCTCCCTCCACTACTGTATGTTGCCTCTGCATGCCAACCAGAAGACCACTGGAGCCACCTTGGTGTGGGAAGGAGCTTTGGAAGCAGACCAAGGCTCAAATTCTGCTTTTGTTACTTACTTGCTAAAAGTGTTTGGTAATTAACAAACTTTCTAAGACTCATCTCTAAAAAGAAGATTAAACTGCCTAATTCATAAACTATGTATACCTGTAAAGCCCTGAGTCTCTTAGTAGACGCCTAATAAATGTGAGCTGGCCATGAGTCTACTTTCCCTCTTCCCCTACACAAAAGAGCAGTTTCTTCCAGGATGGCAAATAAATCCTTTGCTTCACCGTCTTCCTCACTGGCAAACAACTATGTTGTGCTCTAGTTGGGAAAGGCCTGTGGGTAAATCCTTAATATGACTGGAACCAGTTAGCAAGCCAGATGTGCAACACTCAAAATCATCCCCTCAAGCATGATGAAAGGAACACACACACATTGCTTATTTCAGCATCCCTACATTTTGTCATCTGAGGTCAGGAATGAGACAAGCAGCTGGAGGGAGAGAAAAGGAATTGATCCAGAAACTGTTCAATTATGAGGTTTTCAAATAGCAACAAAAACAACAGCAAGACATTTCCATCCTTGTTTAACATAAAGTGCCTGTTAGTACATGACTTAATGCTATTCTTAAAATTAAATATCGTTTGCTCTTCACTTGCTCACTGTTCTGACCACTATAACCAACCCTCTGTAATTTTCAAGCTTGGGGAATATAAAAAGGGGGACAAAAATCTTTGACGTTTCTGTTTATGGATGATATGGAGAAGTGGGGACACAGGCTCCCTGGTATGTCCTCTCTGGGGAAGGATTTTGTTACCTTCCACATGAGACCGCCATGTTTACAGTACACAGCTATTAATGGCAGACTCTGGGAGGGAAAGCATTTCTTTAGGCAGATACTTTAAAAATCACCAACAGAGTAGAAAGAAGAGGAACACAAATGGAAAATCCGTCTTCATCCCAGCCACTAATATTAAGGAAGCAGTCACTGTGCTAATAAGCACTTGATCTGTCTTATTTCACTTAATCCTTGCATAGCATCCCTATTAGATAGATTCCAATATCATCCCAATTTTACAAGGGAAATATAGGTTCAGAGAGGTTAAGCAACTTTCCCAAAGTCACACAGCTTATAAACAACAAGACCAACATAAGTCTTGTTTTAATCAAAAGCCTATATTCTTAATCATCCATATCACAATAACTAGCTATATATGCTTTAGTGCCCACTGTCCCCGCTGCCATTTCCCTCACTGGTATAAGAAGGAATACTATGTATCTTTCAAGGAACACTCAAATGCCATCTCTTTTCTTAAGTGTTCCCAGAATCCCTAGAATACTCCTTCCTCTAGGCTTTTACAACCTTTAGTACAACAAGTATTAGTATAGTATGATGCCTAGTCAGTACTAAAATACTAATCAGTACTAAAATAATAATCTATAAAAAGCTAACATTTATCAACCCCCCACATGATGCTGGACCTGCATTAAGCCAGTCACCTCACAGTAATAATTCTCACACTAACCCAAGGAGGTAAGGTATTAATCCTATTCTTACAGATCAATAAACAAATCTGTTTTATTATTATTTTTTTTAACAAATCTGTTTTAAACACTACTGTAGCTGAGTGGAACAGAAGCTGAGTGGCCTTGTGGGAGAACCACACATTGGTTACCATGGTAAGAATCCCCTGAATTGTGCAATGCTTTTAACTACTGACATATGCCTTGATCCTAACTGTCGATGGTTAATGCTACACTGGTGTTAAATAAATTCATCTGTACATTCCACCAATATTCACTGAGCACGTACCATAAGTGTTTACTAGAATTGCCTAGACAATAACTTGTGCAATTTGAAAGGGTAAGTAATTAGAGTTTCCACCATCATAATGACCTGCCCTGGGTCAAAGCACCAAGATAAGAATCAAGGTCTTCCGGTTAAGAACTTTTGATTTCACGAGCAACCCAGAGAAGAGCAAGCTGGCTTGGATCCAGAAGAACACACACTGATAGCCTGGTTTCATGAAATGAGTGTGGGATTTGTGGTCAGAAGCTGAGGGTGTTAAGTCTTAGTTTAGACAGTTACCCACTAGATGACTTGAAGTCACTACAATTTCCCCATTTTCAGAATGAGAAATGCCACCACCCTTGTGGGTTAGCTGTAAGACTCAAACATGATCAGATGTGTAAAGACACTCTATGGGTGCTGAATACAGGTAATGACAAACTGGTAAGTTGAAATCCTGGCACTGTTATTAGCCTATACCCCTCCTCTCCCTTCCACCAGAAGTGCCCTCCTCTCTGAGCATTCCTATTCTCCCGTTCCCTTTAATAATGAAGTAATTCTTGTTTGGTATGATTTTGTATTTGCTAATAGGTTTTCTGGTAAATACATGTGAAATTGCTTTATTCCCTATGTTTATTCCTCCCCTTCTGTAAACTGCATTTTTACAGTTGTGGGCTGGGAGTGTCTCTCTCATTTGAGTGGGGACATGCAGGACAGATTTTGAGGGGACAGGAGAGCTGCGAGGCTAGGGCAGAGAGACTTACTAAGTCTATAGTGATAGTTAGGAAAGGTGATAAGGGCAGAGTCACCGGTACTGGAGAGGACTGACTTACTAACAATGTAATCAATTACATGTGGGGACTATGAGACTTAAGCATGGCGCGTGGATCTCTGCCTTGGGTGGCGGGGTGGAGGGTGGTGCCGTGACCATTACCCAGACAGGAAAAGCAGATAAGCCTTGGGCAATGAAGGAATGAGTATGGTTTTGAATGAGCTGAGTTGGCCTGTTTAATGGGAGTAGTCTATTGGTTAATTAGCTGGACTAGAGCCTGGGAGAGACACAAGGTTGAAGATTTGGGGATCAACAGCAAAGAGATGTGGGTTAAAACTGCAGGAAGTAAATGAAATCAAGGAAAGTATATACAGTAAAACACAAAAACAACTGAGGGGAAGACACTGCTAACCCATGCAAAAATGAATGCTTGAGGAACAGGGACAGGCCAAGGAAAAGGATCTGGAGATGGAATACCAGGGAAGAGCAGCATCCCCCAGGATTTCATCCTGTCTTTGTTTAATTTTGAACATAGCAGGAGCCCTGATAAAAGGCAGCCCCAAATGATGCCATGTCATTGGCACGATCCACTGTGGAGGCATGTATTCCTTTTTCACTAATGCCGACCAAACTTGGTTCTCTTCTGATGGTAGGAAAGGTTTTGCCATTTCCCTCTTCTAACTCGGGTAGGTGGCAGGAGCTCTCTGGTCTGCACCTCCTGGCTGCTGGGAGTCCGAGAAGCACCAGGCAACTACATACTTCCTGATGCATGGAGTCCACTGGAATCACTTACAATTCTTCGCAGATGACAGAAAAGTATTCTTTAAAACACTGACCTGTTAGCAACTGCTGTCACTGTTGATGAGGTAGAATGTGTGCATATGCCTAGCATGCACACCACACACCTACAGACTGCTTCGTAGCTCACCCCCTTAAAGATTGTAACAGGCTCCAGGGGAACCATGTTAAAACAGCGCAATTAACTAGAACTGCTACAAACTCAATAACTCACCTACCTAATGAAGCAATACAAGGAAAATTGGACCTCTTTTAATAAGAATTTTAAAAGAGACAAGAAGTAAAGGTCAAATGCCATTTCTGGATCCCAGCTCTTTTCTTCCCTCCCATTCTGAAGCAATTAATACCAAGGAGACATCCATACTGTACTAATCCTTATAAAACCAAGGAGGCAGCCAATCATGCTATTATACCCAAGGGCAAATTTTTTTCTTTCCAACCCAACCCCCAAACTAAGTGCCTCCCCTGGTCTATTTCTGAAGGTTTTATTATGCAAACCTGAAAGGATTTCAATTACAATAATTCTTGTCCTCCTCCAGCCCAACTCACAAAAGCGCAACTAAATTACCAGCAATTCTAGGCCAGAAGGGTGGTTTTTGCTTCCCACCTTCCCTCTAGAGTCACCTTAATCTAGAGAGTCTCCTCTCTCAACCCCTTTCGTCGGCTTGGGGAACACAGCTGTTTCTATGTCACCCCACTACTTAGCATATCATGGCACCTGACATGCCCATTGACAAGCAGTCTGCCCAGTCTCATGCGGCTATCATGGAGCAATTGCACCGCAGGCTAGTAAAATCCACTCACTCTCCTAGTCACATGCCACCACCAGCCCCAACCCCCAGGTATGGGCAGCCTGGCTTCCCGGTGACCTCTCAGGATGGGTGCACAGGACAAAGGCCATGATGGGCAGAACTGGAAACAGGGTCAGTAGAGGTGAGAACTTATACTTCTTAATGTACCTACTCTATTCTGGGGTCCACGCTGAGTTTACACAGGTCATTTCACCCGACACTCACAACCACCCCATGTGGTAGATCTAGCACTTCACAGACAGGGCAACTAAGGCTCAGAGAGTTTAGGAAGACACATGTTTGTAAGCAGTGGGGCCATCTGTATCACACCAGTATATACCGCTACCCTAGGAGTTTAGAGGAAGGTGTTGAGAAGTGACAAGTGCTGAGATTAGACCAAGATGAACTTTATGGCAGTTCACTTTCACATGTGACAAGTCCCTGAAGTTTCACAAGATAAGGGAGGAGCTCAGGGCAGCCCTCGAGAGGTTCTGGACTGGCAAGCTAATTCCCAGCCTACAGTGCTTAATTAGGAGTTGTTGGATTACCAAAAGAAGCTTGTCATAGGAGGGCCTCACTTATATAAGGAATTTCTATCCATAATGTATGTTAATCTTAAAAATAAAACTTAGTTATTTTACCAGCAAAAATGGGTTCTCTCAGGATTAGGAGAGAATTACAATTCAGGCCATTCAAGCTATGACAAACTATAAGCAAGTCCAGAGAACAAAGGAGAAGACTCTTTTACGGGCCGGGGGGCGGTTTCTGAGGAGATGTTATAAGCAAAAGTACACCTGAATAAACCGGGAGTTCAAAGTGTAGTGGCTTGTCATTGGCTAGGCTATCGCTGGGCAAGGGGAAAATCTTTCTTCCTCCTGATGGGGTAGTAAAGTATAAGCTTCTTCCTGTGGGGAGTGCAAGCTATGTCTCTTCCTGGTGGGGTCTGCAATTGACAGCAAGTGTTAGGGGGTGAGAGCTCCCCCTTCTGGCCTCTTCACTCCATATTAAATGAGGTTTTCTTTAAACAATTTCAGAGGTGGTTCTTAAGGGCATGGCTTTGAAGGGATGGGCGGGGGGGGGGCTTCTGCCATGATTTCAAAGCCAATGAGACAAAGCAAAACTTATGACTAGCGACCCCTTTTCTTCTTTTTTTGCTTTCAAACAATCTATAGAGTCAACTGCATTGACTTCAACCATGCAGGGTTCTAGGGAGAGTCCCAAATCCATGTTTGTGCTTAACCATCAGTCCTGTAAAGAAGTGGCTACTCATTTCTGCTGTCAGTTAATGTTTACTGTGCATCCCCCACATGCGGAGCACCAGGCTGAGCCCTGGGTCCCAGAGGTGACAACGGCATCGGTTCCATAATCTTAGGGCTAGGGAGGAAAAGTCCTAGGACCAAGACTCCATGTAATAGGAGGCTCTATTCTAATCTAAGGGCCCATCTTTATGATTTCCTGAGAAAGTGACACCAAAACTAAGGACCTGAAGTGGTGCCTGGGTGGCACAGTCAGTTGAGCATCAGACTCTTGGTTTCGGCTCAGGCTGTGATTACATGGCCGTGAGATGGAGATCTGTGCTGGGCTCTGCACTCAGCCCAGAGGCTGCTCTGGGGATTCTCTCTCCCTCTCATGCTCTATCTCTCTCTCTAAAATGAATAAGTAAGTCCTAAGAAGACACAAAAAACAAAAAACTAAGGACCTGAAGGATGACTGAAAGGTATCCAAACAGACACATCAGAGAAAACTGTTGCGGATGGAAGGGAGAGCATGGTAGAAGCCTGGGAGCCAGAATGAGCTAGGCACGTCTGCAGATACTCCTGGTGGTCTGAGGCTGCTGAGCTCCAGATTACTACACAAACCTGGTCCACTTGCATCAGAAAGGCCAGCAGAGGGAGAAGAACCCAGAGGACAGGACAGGACAGGACAAAGAAACATTGCACCATATGCCCCTGCCCTGCTCTGCTCTGCCTCCATTCCCACACTCCCATCAAGGCCTGAGGGCCAATGTGCCAGGAGCAGCAGCAGCCGGCAGGGGCAGGAGGAGGCCCAGGACTGCATTTTCTCCTTGGGGTTCACTTCTTCTGTCTGGGTTCTGGTGTATTCAGAATGCAGAGCTCATCCGCACCAGCCATTACAGGCCAAACATGCCTTCCAGGAGCTGTCTTACCAAGCCATTGCCCTCACTAATATAATGTTATCAAATTTCTAATGCGGGTACTCTAAAGCAAATGTACTGTTACCAGCACGCCACTGGGCACATTTTTCAGAAGGAAACAGCTGCTCACTGAATCTGTCAGTTTTCCTCTACTCAGTACCATGAGCACAGAGCACGAGCCAACTGAGGGCTGTTTTTCTACCGTACCTTCCTACAAGCATGCTCAAGATGCAGCATCAGGTCTTTCAACAGAACCTAGTGGGTCAGCCACAGCACAGCTCCTGAGGAGTTTCCTGGATGCTAGGACAAAGCCTTGACAACTAAGGCCTGTGCCTCAGAATTGTACGGTACAGACATCAGAGTTTCTAGTTCACTAGTCTAGTTTCCTCATTTTACAGACCTGAAAATGCAGTCCAGAGAAGTTAAGTAAAAGGTTTGCCATCACACAGCCAGTGCACTGTAGAACCACAGGTTGGTTCCTTTCTCAGATGATTTCCTTACCTAAAAAACAGATTTACTTCATAGGTTGTGAGGCCTAAATAAGAGAACTCATAACCCAGCAGTGCCAGAAATGTGGCAAGTGTCCAGTGACTAGTGACTGTCTGCAAAACTTTGTCTCTTAGATCTCCGAAACAACTCATTCCCTTTCCCGGGTCCTAATTTTGCTGAATTCCCATTGAGGAGAGAAAACAGCCTGGCAGCGGAGTTAATGTGTTCACAGCTAGTGTGTGGCCAATAACTGACCGGGGGTGAACCAAACTCTCTCCTTGATCTCAGATCTCAAGTCCAGTTCTTTACCCTGCCAGTTCCACGCCTGCCAGACTTTCTGTTGTCTCTGAAGGGATGATGTGATCAGAGAAGACACCACTGGAAGTGACCACTGAAGACAGTCACATCTCCTTCCCTTTAGCTACTCTGAGCTGGAAGAGGCTAATAAGCCAAGTCCATTTGAGAAGGCATAGACAGGAACTCTCAAACTTCTACCTAGGAGGGTGAGGAGTGCAAAAGATCCTGTAGCTATCCATGCCAATCCTACCAATCACCAACAAAAAAATCACCCAAACCATGGAACAAACATTAACTTCTGACAAGACAACCAAATGGGCCCATCAGCTCCACACACCAGCTCCTCAGCCCCCTCTCTGTTCCCTCCCCACACTTTAAAATAACCATCCAACCATGTAAATTCCCTGGTGCAAGTGTCTGTTAGTCTCCAGAAGAACTGTCAATGCTCATAAATTCCTGGCCTTCCAGATTACACTGCAGCTACTTACTCGGGGGAGGGATGCAGCAGGCCACCAGACAATAGCAGGAGGAGACTGGCCGAGCAATAACTACTCTGGTTACAGCATCGCAATTCATGGCAGCATTTTGCTGGGAGTGTGCACCACCAGGGAGGAGAAACATAAAAAGGGGAACCTGGGCTGTAAATAGTTTATTTCGGCAATTCCTGATGTTGGCTGAATCATACTTTAATACAGAAATACACGAAAGCACCACTCTCGAGGTGACATGTGTTGCCACCTCATTACTCTTTTCAAAAGGGTCTTCCATCAGAGAGACACCTCACTACAAATTACAGTGAAGAAAACAAAACCCTCACGCACAGACTTATTAATAGACCAGAAGGAAATGGAACCACAGGATTTAGGGAAGCAGAGAACCAGTGCAACAAAGACCATCAGTGATCTGGGGTCTCCGGGCTGCATTTCCATGCAGAGAAAATGGGAAGAAAAAAACAGGTGGCACTCAGAGCCCGCTCCTCAACCGCACATCACCGTTTTTCAGAGTAGCTCTCTCCACCCCCCACTCCTCCTAATGCACCTAAAGTAGGCTGACTTCTCCAGTGAACCCTACCTTCATGTTCCTTCTCAGTGGTTCCCACTTTCTTGATCTTCCTGGGAGATTTCATAAAGAGGGGAAAGATGGTTCGTAAGCCAAGAATATCAACAAACTTATGGCAATTGTCTGTGCCCTCGGGTCCAATCATGGCATGGTCCAGCACTTTCAGGGCACTGCTCCGGGAGATCTTCTTTTCTCTGGGAACAAAAGAGGTTTCATATAAGGCATATCATGGGGATGTTCTAGTCTCCGAAAAAAGAAGGGGGGTACTCATTATAATGGGGGAAAAAGAAAGAGAGAAAAAACAAAACAACTTAACCGTTCACCAGTGAGAAAATTACTACATAATGACAGATTTACACAGAATATTATACACTTGTTAATAATTAGGAAAGTCCATAATAGAATGAATGAATTCCTATGGTCAGAATGATAAGCACAAAAGGTAATATTCAAAATTCTGTATGAAGCATTACCTCAATTATGTGAAAAATACGCATTAAAAAAGACTGGGAAGAAATGGATCAAAATGTTAACAGGTTATTTCAGGGTGGTGGGATTATGAATTGCCTTATTATTCCTTTTTCTTTCTTTTAACAGCTTTATCAAAATATAATTCACATACCATACAATTCACCCATTTAAAATGTACAAGTCAATGAATTTTAGTATATTCACAGATAATGTGCAACCATCACCATAGTCAATTATAGAACATTTTTATTATCCTGACAAGAAATCCCCTACTCTTTAGCTGTCACTGCCCTCCCCTCCCCATCCCACTCTAGTGACCACTGATCTACTTTCTGTTTCTATGGCTTTGCCTATTCTGGACATGTCAAGTAAAGGGTATCATACAATATGTGGTCTTTTGTGACTGGCTTCCTTCCCTTAGCATGTTTTCAAGATTCATCCAAGCTGTAGCATGCGTCAGTACTTCCTTCTTTTCTGTGGCCGAGTAACAGCTCATTGTATGCCACAATTTGTCTATCTGTTCATCCACTAATGAACATTTGGGGTGTTTCTACCTTTTGGCTATTATGAATAATGATGCTAAAAACACTGATGTACAAGGTTCTGAGTTGATGTATGTTTTCATTTCTCTTGGGTGTATGTATACCTAAAAGTGGAATTGCTGGGGCATATGGTAACTCTATGTTTAACTTTCTGAGGAACCATCAGATTTTTTTCCAGATTGGCTGCATCATTTGACATGCCCACCAGCAGTACGTAAGTGTCCTGACTTCTCCACATATTTACCAATACTAGTCAGCTGACTTACTGGTTCTGGCCGTCCTAGTGGATATGAAATGTGATCTCACTGTAGTTTTAATGTGCATTTCCCTGATAACTAATGCTGTCAAGCATCTTTTCAAGCACTTATTATGCATTTGTATATCTTCTTCAGAGAAATGTCTATTCAGATCCTTTGCCCATTTTTCAATTAGCTTAATTCTTTTTATTACTTAGTTGTAAGAGCTCTTTATTCTGGATACAAGTGCCTGATATATGATTTGTAAATATTTTCTTCTATTCTAGGGGTCATCTTCTCATTTTCCTGATGGTATCCTTTGAAGCACACCAGTTTTTTTTTTTTTTTTAAGATTTTATTTATTTATTTGACACAGAGGAGAGAGTTTACAAGGAGGCAGAGAGGCAGGTAGAGGGAGAGGGGGAAGCAGGCTCCCCGCCAAGCAGAGAGCCCGATGCGGGCCTCGATCCCAGGACCCTGAGATCATGACCTGAGCCGAAGGCAGAGGCTTTAACCCACTGAGCCACCCAGGCGCCCAGCACACCAGTTTTTAATTTTGATGAAATCCAACTCATTTGTTTTGTCTTGTTACCTGCGTTTTTGGTGTCAGAGCTAAGAAACCACTCCCAAATCCAATGTCATAAAGATGTACACCTACATTTGCTTTTAATAGTTTAATAGTTTAAGTTCCAATATTTAATTCTTTGATTCATTTTCAGTTAATCTTTGTATGTGGTGTGAAATAATGGTACAACTTCATTCATTTGCATGGGGATATGCAAGGGTCCCAGCATCATTTGTTGAAAACTATTCCATGGTCTTGGTATTCTTGTTGCAAATCAGCTGACCAGACACACAGTTTTATCTCTGGATTCTCAAATACAGTCTACTAATTTATGCCAGTACCACACTGTCTTGATTACCAACCACTGCTCTGTAGTAAGTTTTAAAATTGGGAATCCTATATTGTTCTTCTTTTTTCAAGACTGTCTGGCTATCCTAGGTCCCCTGAAACTCCATATAAATTTTAGGATCAGTTTGTCAATTTCTACAATGAAGTCAGCTGGCTTTCCGAAAGGGACTGTGGTGGATCTGTGTATCATTGTGGAGAGTACTGCCATCTTCAGAATATAAAGCCTTTGATCCATGAATATGAAATATTTTTTCCATTTATCAGCTCTCCATTAATTTCTTTCAACAATGTTTTGTAGTTTTCAGAGTATAAATTTTGTACTTCTTTTGTTAAATTTATTCCTAGGTATTGTATTCTTGATGATACTGTAAATGGAACTGTCTTCATAGTTTCATTTTTGGAATGTTCATTCTAAGTATACAGAAAAACAACTGCTTTTTATACACTGATCTTTACATTATTCTGCAACCTTGCTGAACTCACTTATTAGTTCTAATAATTTTTCGGTGGATTCTTTAGGATTGTCTAAAGACCAGATAACGTCATTTGCAAATAGAAATAGTTTTACTTCTTCCTTTCCAATCATGATGCCTTTAATTTCATTTCCTTGTCTAACTGCCCTGGCTAGAACCTCCAGTACAATGATGAATGTAAGTGGTGAAGGAGGACATCCTTGTCTTGTTGGGGATCAAAGGGGAAAAGCATGCAGTCTTTCACCATTAAGCATGATATTAGCTGTGGATCTTTTGTGGATGCTCTAATACGAAAGGTTGGAGAAGTTCTCTTCTATTCCTAGTTTAGATATTTTTATCATGAAAGGTGTCGGGTTTTGGCAAATGTTTTCTGCATCTTATTATTTCTTTCTCTATTTTTCAGTATCTTTCATTTTTCCATAATGAACACACATTACTTTTTAGACCTAGGAAAGTTAAATTGTTTTCAAGAAAAAACAAAGGTGATTTTCCCCTGCCACTGGCTACTGTTCTTACAAACAGTTCTCTAAGGAGTATGATTTTCTATAACCTTACAGTGTTTTCTTTAGCACTCTATGAGGTAGAGAGGAATAAGACAATTGTTTCATATCTTAGTATACCTGGTCAATCAACCAACCAAGCCAATATTCAGTATTTACTGAGGACTTAGTACTGTAGTAGACACAAGAGAAAAACAAAAATTAAGACATGGCTTCTGCTTTCAAAAACTTGAATATCTATTTAGGGAGACTAAATTAATATGAAATAATCAGGCAAAAGTAGAAGTTGGCAAGTAACTTTCCCCCCATGTATTATTCAATCTACAAATATTTACTGGCTGCATCTCATGTGAATAAGACAGATCACGTTCCAGTCCTCACGGAGCTTACATTCTAACTGCAAGAGATGAATGGAAAGTCAAGATACTTGATAGTGTTAAGTGTCATGGAAATAATGCAATGTAAAAGAATGAATGGAGAGGATATTTTAGGTTAGGTTAGTAAGGAAGGCCTCTTTAGGGGTAACATCTGTATTGAGATCTGAGTGTTGAGATGAATCGGTCTTGTACATTTTAGGGGCAAAACATTAAAGGCAGAAGGAATAGCATGTGCAAAGGCCTTAAGGTGGAAATGGGCTGGCATGGTGAAAGAACAGACAGAAAGCTGGCTTTTGAAGCAAAAAGGAACAGTATCCCTAGCTTAGATCTGAGGGGAAAACATGGGCTATACCAAGGCCAAGCCACCTTGTCTTGTGTGACACAATAAGACCTCCAAGTAAAGAACTGGTTCTAGGAGTTGGAGATATAGTTCAACATACTTGTTCTGAGACCACTATGTTTTAGTTACTTTAAAGGGAGAGAAATTATATGTATTTGGGGGAGTACTTTAGGAAAAGACAGGTATATAAATATTTGAAAGCAGGTGAGAGAGTAAGAGGGATGAGTGTGGGCTACTGCTAGTAAAGCCTGGAGAGGAGTCCATCAGTTTGAGAAGGAAACCAGAGTCAGATTTTTTAAGATTATTATCTTTAAGAATACGGACAATTGAATCATATCTTTAGAGTGTCGAGAAGCCAGTGATGCTAAGATACTAAAGGTATAAAAGGGAAGAATGGACAGATGGAGTAAGGTATTATCAGGCAAGGGGAGGCAAGCCTGACCAAAAAGGTGGTAATAACGTAACCCAAGCCCTTCACCCAATTTCTCACCTGAAAGCCAAAGAAAAGGAATCAGAAATAACATCCCTTTGGCTAGTTTTTTGTAGTGGAAATAATATTAAAACATTGCATTATTAAAGTGCTACAGATGACATGGCATGCTTATCCTAGGTGAGACTAGCCAGCCAAAAGTGAGTCCCAGTAAGGGGAAAACAAGGGGAGTACGTAAAAATCTTGTTGCCAGTGCCCCTTGTTGTTAGCCCATCCTGGTTTACCTGGGACTGTTCCATTTTTGGCACTGAAAGTACCACATCCTAGGAAACCTCTTAGTCCCAGGCAAACCGAGACAGTTGGACATCTTACTTGGTGTCAACCTCAAAAGACCAAGGATGTATTGTAAATATTCCTATCTTTAATCTCCTTAACCACAGAATTAATCAAAACAACCCACAGATACTCACAAATGACATCTAACATAACTACTGAGTTTAAAAGGAAAAAAAAGGTTCCTACTGAGCACGTGCCTTCATGTAGGAGGCACTATACTAGCTGCTGGAAATTCTAAGCTCCCTGTCTTTAAGCAATTTAAGGACAATTAAAAATAATTTCAAAAGCCCAAAGCAATGGAAATTAAGTCCAAGGAGGTGAGAGGGAGAGAAAATTAATTTTATCTGGGAGAAGTCAGTGAAGGTGTCACATGGACGGCAGGTAACATCTGAACACAGCCTGAAGAATGAGCATTTGCCAAGGAGAGAGGAGAGAGTGATGCCACTGGTGACAGTGTGTGTACACAGCACGTGCAAAGGTACAGGAGACTGTAAGAGTATGCCACCTAGGGGAAGGAGCGGTAGCTGTGAATGACCGGGGTTGGCAGATGACTAAGAAGAGGTGGGCAGAGGTGACAACAGGCCCTAGATGTGCTGCCGGGACCCCTGGGCTCCATGCCACAAATGTTGAGAAGCCATGAGATGTTGAAGAAAAGGAGGGCACTAGATGGATACATTCTAGAAAGTTTACTCTAGCAGCTGTGTCATGAAGGCACTAGAGCAAAGACAGAGCTGGGGAGCAGGGAGGACAGTCAGGAGACCATGACAATGGTGAAAAATGACAAAGAGTTTGCCTACCATACTGGTATAAAAAAAGACATATTTGTGAGACATGAAATCTTAAATATCAGGTAAACAAGAGTAAGGGTAAACAAGGTTCCAAAACCAGGAGAAAAGGGTTTTTTGCACTAAGCTGGAATTCTAACAGGAAACAGGGCAAATGATACATTTGTTTTCATTGCAGCTGGATTTGAGCATCCTACTTCACAAATCTGAATTTGCAAAGGTTATGACGAGGGCACATAATGCGATATGAGCAGAAATTAGGAAGCCGAGCTATAATATCCTCATTGTTTAGTCACTAGGAAAAGGCCTCCTGAAATGAAGGATAGTTGTGTGTACCAGGGCACCTTCAGTTACCATGCAGCATACGTTCAAACCATCTCACAAATAACACAGAAATCTTGGAAATACGAAAGGTATTAGCCAAGGCTCCCTCTCTCTTTTTTCCTGCCTAAGCAAATTCAGCAAACAAAAGATTTAAAAAGTAAAACCCTTCTTCACGTAGGCAGTGTAAGACACGTTTAAAGGGGGCAGTAATTGCATATTGATCACCATTTAGGCAAGCTGCATGGAGGTGAACTTTGGAATATTCATTGGGCTTAAGTTCAGGCTTTTAGCAATCAATAGCTGTTTGGCCTGACTTTCTTGGGTTGACTTTATCTGAAATATTTATTCTACTGGAGGACAAGTAGTTTATCTTAGTCTTGTCTGGGTCCATCAGGCTGTCGATCATGCCAGGACCAAAGTGAATGCTAGCCTCTATAAAAGTGGGTGGTTGTGGGAAACGACACAGAGTCATCTATCGCTCCTTATTCTGCCAAAATGAACCTTACGATGAGGAGGAAGAGATGGGGAGAGGGAAGTTTCCATGGCTGTTTTAATTAGCTTGTTTTTCTTTATTATACAAAACCACTTTTGCAATAAACACATACTTTGACGATAATTTTTTTGTTCATTTGTTCTTTTCATCAAATATATGAGGTACTTAACAGGTGCCAGATATAAGTTGAGGGCATAAAGGCAGGCACAGCTCATGTGTGTCAGGAACTTGGCTCACAGGTGAGAAGTATATGCAGACAATGGGCGTACTGAGAAAAGCCAAGCACCACAGTGAAGGTTTTGTTCTACAAAGTAGAATATGACCACAGGAAGGAGGACTGACTGTATCTGAGTCAGAGAGTCCTTCACAAAAGAGATGATGCCTGAACCATCATCCATTCACGGGATGTCTTTCCCAGAGAGGTGAAAAGGGAGAAGCTGTTTCAAGCACACGGAAACAACAGCACATGCAAAAACACAGGTAAGCTGGGAACATTCAGGAAAGCGGTGCACGGTACAGTTAGAATACAAACAGCAAGAGGGGCAGCAGCAAAACATGAAGCCTGCTGATTCTGTGTCTTAGAAAGATTACACCTGCCATAGGGGATTGAATAGTACTTGGTGGTAGTGGGGGGAGCAGAAGACAGAGGGAAAATATCTTAGAGGCAGAGAGATTGTGGGTGGGGGAAAGGCAAAGTAATGGTAGACTAGGAGCGAAAAGGACTGAATTCAGATTGAACCTGAGGTGCCTATGAGATGAAGCATTGATGTCCAGCTTAAACTTAAGGGTCTGAAGTCTAGGAATAGATTAAAAATAGGGGCAAATTTGGAAGAATTATTCAATCTATGGGCAGTGTCTCAATCAATGGTGTAAATACGACTACCCTGAAAGGGTACAGAAAAAAAGGAAAGAACCCTGGAGGAAAGTGACTTGAAGAACAAGTAAAAGAGGTAAAGTCTACTCCCTCCATAAGCAAAAGGGACTGGCGAATGGCGAAAAAATAAAGTGACAGGCAGTCTTTAAAAGATACTGGGAACCACAAATTAATCCTGGCAAGAAACTTGGATAATGCCATATGAAATCATTTTTGTTTGCTTTACAATGTACACAATAAAGTTCACTTCCTTTTAGCTCCCAGAATAGAAGATCACTTTCCAGGATCCAGGATTTCTATGAATGAGACAGTGAGATCAATGTAACTAAATTCATAACTGCTCTCAAACTATTGTGCCAAAAAGAGCACCGGTGCTCCGGGAGATGCTAAGAGACACTCCACCGCTAAAACACAATAATGGTGATCTTCTATGTTGCTAGACATAGTTTTTCAATTTTCCATTTCTATCCCCATCCATTTTTCATAAACTAGTAGTACCAACCACTGCTTGACTAACTGCCAGAGAATAAAACAAATATGTAGAAAACAGAGGTTAAGATTTTGGCGTATAGAGCACTAGGGTGGGCCAGATATATAGAGAAACCACTCACAGCAAGGCTGAGTTGACAGTAAAGTAAGATGAGCAATCAGTGACCAAAAACCAGGGCTCTGAAAAGCACAGGCTGGCAAACCTCATGTAAAGGGCCAGACAGAAAATACCGTAGGTTTCACGGGCCATATGTGGTTTCTGCAGCATCTTTTTCTTTGTGTGTGTTTTACAATATATGTGACACTTCTAAGGTAAAAAAACCATTCTTAGCTTGTTGGTCACAGAAAAATAGGCCTCAGCCAAATTTGTTCCACAGGCCTTAGTGCCAGTCCCTAATAAAGAGGATCAACAAAGCTCAAATCTGGTTCTTCAAAAAGACAAATAAAATGGACAAACCTTTGGCAAGAGTGATTAAGAAACAGAAAAAAAGCACACACAAAAAACCAGTAACGGGTATGATAAGAGAGGAAGAGAACTACACATACAGCAGATATTAAGACAACAGAGCATAAGGAGTAATTTTATGCCAAGAATTTGGAAAACAGGTGAGATGGACAAATACCTAGGAAAATATAAATTTCCCCAACTGACTCAGCAAAAAGAAAAAACAAAACCTGAATGGGTGTATAGCCCTTCAGAAAACTCAATCAGTAGTTAAAATCTTCTCTCAAAGATAATCAGTCCAGAGCAATCACTATCAAGTTCAATCAAATATTTAAGAAGGAAGTAATTCCAGTATTACTTTAACTCCTATATTATTCAACTCATTTAATAAAGCTAAGACAAACAAAACCTTTCTGAGAGTAAAGTTATAGACCAAACTCACTCAGGTATAGGTATCAAATTCCTAAATAAAATACGGAATCCTAAAAAACATAAAAAAGATGGGCTTCTCCCAGGAAAGCAAGGTTAGTTCAACATTAGAAAATCCATTAGTGCAATTTTCACTATATTAACTTTAAAAAAATCTCAATAAATGCAGAAAAAGCATTCGATACAATTGGTTGATCAATTATGTAAAATCTGTGACATCAATAAAAGAAGAAATTCCCTTAATTTGATAAATGCTATCTCCAAAAAACTCAAAACAAATGTTATACTCAATAAAATGCATTACCTTTAATACCAGGAATAAGAAAAGTCTGCCCTTGATCACTACTCCTTCCTATTTAACCCCACATTAGAAGTCATAGCTAGTAAAATGTAAATATACTCCCACATGAACTAGTAAATTATTGAAATGAAATGTGACAGAAAATAATCTTGCTCCTACCTATTAATTGCTACTTCCTAATAGGGGCATATACCAGGGGTTTCCTAGTAAAAGTTCAACAACTAGCTCTCCAGGAAAAAAGTGCTGATTTGCCTTATTTTCCAATTTACATGGTGAAAATACTCCCACTATACCAGATTTCAAGTTACCAACGTGATCCCACTAACATGGTATTGGAAAGAGAGGTGTACAGTGAGCTTTCATGAGCCTGTATAAGCTACCTCAAACATATCACTGTTTATACTTCCCTCCCCACACCACAGACATCAGGCTTGGCCATGTGACTTTTTATGGCCAATAAAATGTGAGCATAAGTAATATATGTGTCTTCAGAGAAGAAGTTTAAAGATTTATTGCATTATTCAGCCTTTTCTCTCTGCTATGAGAAAGTCACATCCCATTGAACACTGTTCCTTTAGTATGAATTCCAAAACAAAGATGTGGAGCAGAACTCAGATGGCCAGTGATGGATGTATCAGGAGTGAAAAATAAACATCTGTTACTGAAAGTCCTTGAGGTTGCAGAGTTGCTACTGCAACAAAACCAGACTGATACGTGACATAGCAAAGTTGCTTAGTATAAGATCAATACATAAAAGTTATTTGTACTACTGTCCACTAGCACTGAATAGTAAGAAAATGTATACTAGAAAGTATTTTTTTAAAGATTTTATTTATTTATTTGACAGAGAGAGAGAGAGAACACAAGCAGGGGCAGAGGCAGATGGAGAAGCAGACTCCCTACTGAGTAGGGAGCCCAGTGGGCGCTCGATCCCAGGATCCTGGGATCATGACCTGAGCTAAAGGCAGAAACCCAACCGACTGATCCGCCCAGGCGCCCCAACCAGAAAGTATTTTTAAAAATAGATAATACGCTCTTGGACTTCCACTTTGGGCCAAGATGGAGTAATAGGGACTAAATTTATAACCCCCTCCCCCAAACAAACTAATAAACAAAAGGACAAAACATATAAAACGATGCTTTTATTTTATTATAAAACAACTGATCAACACTTGACAATCAGGTAGCACAAGACAGTGATCCCCGAGAGAGGGAAACACATGCAATGAGCCCAACTGGCAGTTTGGAGAGTCTCCAGGCCTCAGAGCAAGGTGGAGACACAGCAGAGTAGGGGAGACCAGTGCAGCTGGAGCTCACAGGGCAGACTGCCAGACCACGAGCCACACAGAGATGCGCACAGGGTCTCTTTGAGTTTTCAGCTGAGTGCTAATTAGGATGTGCATGTGATGAAACTAACCAAGGCTGCAGAAAGGAGCTACCTGAAAGAAGGGGAAGCAATGCCTAGAACTCACCCAGGGTCAGAAATGGTTTGTGTTCCCACCAGCTGGAGTGGAAAAACTTTGTGAATTCACAGTGCATCCGCTGGAGTCCTCAGGAGGGTACTGCTTCAGTCCTGAGGCAAAATTAACCAGAGACTAAAGGCTAGTCTGTTCCCACCTAACAGAGCTTAAAAGTAGGCCTCCAAAGGAACGAACTACTCCCAGTAATTTAACTATATTCTAGAAAAAGGCTCAAGAATATTTATAAGGAGACACACACACACACACACACACACACACACACACACACACGCACATACATCCAGCATCCAACGGGAAAAATTCACAGTATTTAAATTTCAGAAAAAAATTTTATTTTATTTTATTTTAAAGATTTTATTTATTCATTTGACACAGAGAGAGAGATTACAAGTAGGCAGAGAGGCAGGCAGAGAGAGAGGAGAGAGGAGGAAGCAGGCTCCCTGCTGAGCAGAGAGCCTGATGTGGGCCTCGATCCCAGGACCCTGGGATCATGACCTGAGCCGAAGGCAGCGGCTTTAACCCACTGAGCCACCCAGGCGCCCGCATTTCAGAAAAAAATTAACAGGCATTTAAAGAGGCAGGAAAATATGAACCATAAAGAGGAGAAAAATCATAAAAATAACATAGATGACAGAATCAGAATATTTGATTTATTCAAGAAGGTTATAAAAAGCTTCACTATGCTAACTAGAAACAGGGAAGATATCTACAGAAGAAAAATATAATGTCTGGTGAACAATACACTAGATGAAATTAAGTGCAGAAGAAGAGAGTGAGCTTGAATATATAACAGTAGAAACTAAAATAAAACACAGAAAGAAAAAAAGACTGAAATTAATTAATAGGTTACCAGTGAACAGTGGTTGGACAACTTCAAATAGCGTAACATACATGTAACTGGAGTTCTTGACAGGAGGACGGGGACAGGAAAAGAAAACTGAAAATGCAATTTCAAAAATTTCCACATTTGATGAAAACTATAAGCCCATAGATCCAAGAAGCTCAGTGAAGCCCAAACACAAGAGACATGAAGGAAACTACATCAAGATACCTTATAACCAGACTGTTCAAAATCAGCAAGAGAGAGGATCCTAAAAACATCCAGACAAAAGAGGACACATTACATACAGAAGAACTAACGTAAGAATGACAGCAGAGTTCTCATGGCTAACCAAGCAATCCAGAAGACAGTGAAGCAATGCTGTTAAGAGAACTGAAAGAAAAAAACAAAACAAAACAAAAAACCCTTTTAACATGGAATTCTATACCTGCTGAAAATATCATTCAAAGGTGAAGGCAAATATTTTTTCAGACATACCCAAGTTGATGAAAGTCATCACCAATAGGCCAGCACTACAAGAGATGTTGAAGGAAATCGTTTGGGAAGAAAGAAACTGATACCAGATGAAAATCTGAATCTATACAAAAGAATTCTCAAAGAGCACTGGCGATGGCAAATGTGTTGGTAAAAATAAAATATTTTTTTCTAACTTTAAAAACATTATATCAAAAACATATATTGATATAAAAGATATTGATTATTTAAACAAAAAGATAAACAATAGGTATTGATATTTATAACATATACGGAAGTAAAATATATGACAACAATAGCACAAAAACCAGGAGGGAGAAATGGAAGTTTATTGTTGCAAAGTTCTTACACTATAGATGAAAAGGCATACTACTACCTGAAGAAAGACTGTAATAAGTTAAAGATGTATAGTATAAATTTGAAAACAACCACTAAAAAAGCAAAGAGAAAAGAGCTAAGAAGCCACCTAAGAAAATAACATGGAATAATAAAAAATGATGTTAATCTAAAGGAAGGCAGATGTGGGGTACCTGGCTGGCTCAGTTAGTAGAGCAAGTGACTCTTGATCTCAGGGTTGTGAGTTCGAGCCCCAAGTTGGGTGTAGAGATTACTTAGAAAACAAAATCTTAAAAAAATAAAATTAAAAAAAAATAAAAGAGGGCAAAGAAAGCAAAAATGTAAATGGCATAAACATCTCAATTAAAAGGCAGAAATTGTTACAGAAGACTTCAATGTATATTGCCCACAAAAAAAACCCCCCACAAAATTAAATATAAAGACACATAGGCTCGCAGATGGCTAGTTTCTCAACATGTCCTCACACAGCCTTTTCTCTGTGTACCCATATTCCTGATGATGTCTCTTTCCCTTCTCATAAAACCACTAATTCTATTGGGTTAGAGACCTATCCTTATGACCGCATTTAACCTTAATTACCATCTTAAAGGCCCTGTTTCTGAATACAGCCACCTTGGGAATTAGGGCTTCAAATACGAATAGAGGAGGGGACAAAATTTATTGCATGATGTAGTAAAAAGATGTAGATAAAAGATGTAGTATGTCTACACTAATCAAGAGGAAGTTGTGGTGGCTATATTAATATCAAACAAAGTAGATTTCAGGATCAAGGAACATTATCAGAGATAAAGAGAGTTATTTCATAATGACAAAAGAGTCAATAAAACAAGATAGCATATACTCCTAAATGTTTAAGTACCTAAAAGAATTTCAAAATACATAAAGTAAAAACTGACAGAACTCAAAGGAGAAACAGATATATTAATAATTATAGTCAGAGGTTTCAACACCCCTTTTATAACTGATAGAATAAGTAGACAGAAAATTTGAAAGGATATAGAGGACTTAAACATCACCATTAATTTAACCTAGTTGACATTTACAGAACATTCTTTTCAGATGCATATGGAATATTTAGCAACATAGACTATGTTCTGGGCCAAAAACAAGTCTTAATAAATTTAAAAGGATTCAAATCATATAAAGTATGTTCTCTGACCACAATGGTATTAAAGTAGAAATAAAAAACAGATCATCTGGGAAATCCCCAAATATTTGGAAACTAAATAACACACTTCTAAATAACTCATGGGTCAAGAATGAATGAAAAGATAAATCAGAAAGTATTTTGAAATGAATAACATTATTTTTTTTAAGATTTTATTTATTCATTTGACAGAGAGAGCAAGAGAGCACAAGCAGAAGGAGCATCAGAGGGAGAGGGAAAAGCAAGCTCTCTGCTGAGCAGGGAGCCCGACTCGGGGCTTGATCCCAGGACCCTGGGATCAAGACCTGAGCCGAAGGCAGATGTTTAACCATATGAGCCACCCAGGTGCCCCTAAATAAAAGTACTTTGAACTGAAAATACAACACATCAAAATGTGTGTGACAAGGCTTAAGGCAGCAATTAGAGGGAAATTTACAGCATCAAACATATTAAAAAATGAGATCTCGGGGCTCCTGAGTGGTTCAATTGGTTAAGCAGTCAACTCCTGATTTGGGCTTAGGTCATGATCTCAGGGTGGTGAGATCGAGCCCCACATCAGGCTCTGCGCTCACCATAAGTCTGTTTGAGTCTCTCTCCCTCTCTCTCTGTCCCACCCCCTGCTTGCGTGCTCTCTCTCTCTAAAATAAATAAATAAATCTTAAAAAAATAAGATCTCAATTAAATGATCTTCAATTCCCACCTTGAGAAATCAGAAGAAGAGCAAATTAAATCCCCACGTAATCAGAAGAAAAAAAGTAGTGATCATAGAAAAAAAAAACCCAGGAGATAAATCAGTAAGAAAAACGTGATTCTCTGAAAAGATCAACAAAATGGATAGCCAGCCTGATTAGGAAAAAAAGAAGACATCAATGGCCAACACTGGGAATAAGGGAGAGCATTCACTACAGATTCTACAGATATTAAAGAATAAAGGAACACTCGTGAACAACTTTATGCCAAATGGTTCGACCACTAAGAAAATGAATTCCTTGAAAGACACTGACTACCTAAGTTCACTCAAATGGAAAAAAAAAATCACTGGAATAAATTTAAAACCTTTCAAAAAACTATGAAAATGAAAAGGCAAGTTATGGGCTCAGATACGTAAAACATGTATCTGACAATAGATTGTATCTGTGATATACAAAGAACTGTTATAATTCAACAATAAGACAAACAACTCCCCCTCCTCCCACCAAAATGGGCAAGAAATTAAATAGACACCACCAAAGAAGATGTATGAGTGGCAAATAAGCACATGGAAAAAGCCCATTATCATTAGCTATAGGGGAAATGAAAATTAAAAGCACAAGACACCTATACATACCCACTAGAATGACTAAAACAAAAAAACACTGACCACACCAAGAATTAGTGAAGATATGGAGCAAATGGAAACTTCATACACTGCTGGTAAGAATATAAAATGGTATGGCATAACAATTTTGTAAGAACAGATTGATAGTGTCTTAAAAAGTTAACCATATACCTATCATATGACCCAAACATTCAACTCATAGGCATTTATCCAAGAGAAATGAAAAAGATGTCTACCCAAAGATACGTACCTAATTATTCATAACTTTGTTCATTAGAGCAAAAAACTAGAAACCCAAATGTCTATTAACAAGTGAATAAACTGTGATATATTCATAAAATGGAATGCTACCCAGCAAAGAAAAAGAAACAAACTATTGATACACATGGAATGAATCTCAAAATAATTATAGTTAATATGCCAGATCAAAACATAGAGTACATACTGTATGACTTCATTTACATAAAGTTCTAGAAAATGCAAACTAACCTATAATGGACAGAAAGCAAATCAATGGTTGCCTAGAGACTTGAAAGGGAGGGAGAGGAGTTATGGATTACCACGGGCCCAAGGAAACATCTGGGTACAATAAATACGTTTGTTGTCATGTTGGCAGTGATGGTATGATAGGTCGACACACACTGCAAAACCCATCAACTTGTGTACTTTAAATATGTACAATTTAGCAGCCCTGGAAAGATAAATAGCTATGAAGTCTGATGGAAGGACTCCGACAGGTCCCCCACCATTTCCTGCCAAGTAATCTTGCTTCAGTTTTCATCTGCCTTCCCAGCCACAGCACTTTCCATTTATGAAGAGGTAACGCCAGCCTGGAGGGTTGTTGGAAGGATTACTTTGTGCTTTGAAGCGTTTTTCTGGTTCCCAGAGAACAGGTGCAAGCTACTATTATCCATCTAAGAAAGAATGATAATATTCAGTGAGTGGGGAAAGGGAACGCTTGCTCGTTGGACAAACAAGCAAGATGTGTGTGTGCAGATTGGAGCACAAATGGTATACAACCCCATCAGGAAGCTCAACTGATTTCTAAAATGTTTGCATTATTATTTTGCTTTTTCAGTTAAATCCCACAGACTTAAAAGTCAAAAGAAAAGGCTATAGCTCTTAAAACAACAACAAAAACCTGAAAAGGACCACAAGAATAAAAATGCAATCAAGTTTGGACCTTCCCATGTTCATTAGGAACAAAACCAACAAAGCACAAGGTAAAAACAAAGGGAAAAAAATTTCAAGATATAAAAGTTCCCCAGGCTGGCCTGCCTACCCTTACACTTTGTTCAAGCCCACGATCCAGAACTGGGCCTACAAAAGCTGATTTTGCAGATGGTATACCACGTCATTTTTTTGTTTTCTCTGCCAGAGACACTTTTCTTTAGATTAAGGAAAATCTTACAGAGAAACCTCAGGGGAAAAAAAATTGGTGGTTCCTAAAGGGATGTGTCTATGTACCCTTCTCTTTCTCCCCGCCGCCGCCCCCCGTCTATACAGTTAATAACCAAGATGGGTTCACTGTGTTTCTGCTACACAACCCCAAGCTGCATTTGTACACATCCCTTGGGATCTCAGTGGTCTCTTCTCTTTCTAACTGGAACAGGGTTTTACAACAGAAGTAATAAGCTTCATGTCAACATTTTCAAGGAAACTGACAATGTAATTCTTCTGTCTCCCACTGGCTTTGTTGTTTCTTAAAGAACACTGAACCATTTGAAACAAGGACATACCGTTAAAAAAAGTGCTTTGTGGTGGCAGGAATCAAATGATCTGGAGTACAGTCTATAATTAAACCCGATATATTGAAATCTTCTATTTGCAGCAACCATCTTACCAGAGAGACATCTATAACCAAGAGTGTAAAAATGTCAAATCAGTCTCCATCCAGGGGAAAAGAGGACTTTGTATAGCTCTACCCTCACATCTGGCTAAATTCTATAATGGCTGTTCCCCTGTAAGTTTAAGTTAGTTTTATTTCTGTGAATTGGACTCTCTGAATCTGATCCTTCTGTTAAACTTCACAATAAATTGTGACTTTCCCAAATTTTCTTTTTCTCTCCACTATCCCTAATTACAAAAATAATACTTGGTTCACAGCTGTATTTTAACTCTTCTGCTGCTAGCCAAAGACCATGCAAACATCCTCTTTGTACAGTAACTCTTGACACTCAAAGCAAAAGAATGAGTACGGATAAGGAGCAGTATTTTCTCCATTAGGGCGCGCGCATACACCCACCCCACCCACCCCGCCACCCACACAAACACACAGTATATACTGACCAAGAGGTTTTGCATCTTCTACCCTCACCCTCTCTTTTCTCTTTCCTTATCGAAACACTATGCCCAAATAAGAAATTCCTTGGGGGGGGGGTGTTCCTAGATGCTAGGATGGCTATCTGTTGTTTTTTCTGAAGCATAAGGTCCATTTCTAAATATCACCTCAACAGTCTTTTCTTCCTTTCCAAAATGTCTTCATCCGTCCTTTGACAGAGGAAAAACAAAAAATGAAAAGCTTTTTTTTTTTCTTATTGATTCTGTCGAGTACTATAAAATCCAAACACTTTTAACAGAGGAGTGCAAAAAAGTCACCTGACAACTAAACTAACACCTGGGTGGGAGGGTAAAGCAGAGGAGAAAGGCCTGTCTGGTAAAGGCGAAGAAGTAGTAGACCTCCTTACAGTCCCTATAAACAAATGCTGACAGACTGCAAATCTGCATGAAGGAATTTTCTGGACCGTGAGTAGAAAGGTTACAAGAAATGAATGCCTAAACCATAACCCTGAAATACCTTGGAGGATGATGGAGGGAGAGTGTTGAAAGGTTCAAGTGTCCCAAAGGGGTATAAAGTGAAGTGTGGACACTTGTGTTGGCTTTTCAGCAACAGCATAGCATGAGCATGGGCCAAACAGGGCAGCAAGCCCAGGACTGCAGCTGACACCTGGCTTCCCCAGAGCCTTGAAGAGCAAGTTCAAAACCTGATCTGATAGGGAAGAGCGCCTGGGTGGTTCAGTCGGTTGAGCAGCTGACTCCTGATTTTGGCTCAGGTCATGATCTCAGGGTCCTGGGATGGAGCCCTGCATCCGGCCCTGCGCTCAGCATGGAAACTGCTTGAGGATTTTCTCTCTCCCTTTGCCCCTCCCCCTGCATACATGCTCTCTCTCTAAAATAAATAAATCTTAAAAAAAAAACTGACAGGGAAAACTAGGATGAAATATATCTAGGCAGAAGACTGAGCTCTCAACTATATGGCTTTTAATAAATCACTCCTCATTCTTTGGGTCTATGAATGGGATTTGCTAGAAATTCTATAACCCAATGATTTAAAACATCAAAAATGTTTCTCAGATCCTTCTCTCATTCATTTAGAAAATATTTACTGGGAACCTAATGTGTATCTATTGCTAGGTATTAGGGATAAAAGAGAAAGACCTGGTTTCTGTTCTCAGGAATCTTATAGCATAGTCAGAGACAAACAGATGCTTACCACACAGAATGGTAAATGCTCCCACAGTGGAAAGCAAAGGATGCTAGAACCTAATCCTCAACATTTGGGAGTGGGTGAGTGGGTGTAAGGACAGGGCTGAGGAAATGACATAGGGGGAGAAGATTCTTAAAGAAATTTAGCCTAATCATCAAGTGTTAAGGAGGATACGCTAGAATTCTCATGCCTTGCTGGGGTGGCGGGAAGGTGGGGAGTAGAAAATGATACAACCACTTTGGAAAACAGCTTGGTAGTTTCTAATAGTGAACTTACATTTCCAATATGACCTAGTCATTCCACTCCTAGGTATTTACCCTAGAGAAATGGAAATATATGTTCATCTAAAGACTTTTAAGAAGCTTTATTAATAATAGCAAGACACTGGAAACAATGCAAATGTTCATCAATAGGTGAATAAATTAAAAAACGGATACACTGGAATGTAAAAATATAATGGAATACTGCTAAAAGTGAACAAGAACCAAATTACTGATACATGCAAAATAAATGAATCTCAAAAACAATCTGTTGAGTGACACAAGCTAAACAAAACATTGACTAAAATTTAAATTTAAAAACTGATACTTGATTCAGTTATTAGGAAACAAGTATGTTTGGAGAAACTTAGGTATGGGAATCTACTTTTCAACTATAAATCTTATGAAATCTAGATACAAAGCAAGTACTTTATGAAAATTTAGCACTGAATTGAGATGTAAATACGCACAGGGGTTCAAAGACTTAGTAGGAAAAAAAGTAAAATGGCTCAGTAATATTTTTGTATTGATTACCTATTGAGATGATTTTTATTATACTGGGTTAAATAAAAAGTATTATTAAAATTAATTTTGTTTCTTTTAACCTTTTCTACCATGCTACCACAAAATATAAAGCTATATACCTTGCTTGCATTACATTTCTATTGGACATTGCCATTTTATATCTTCATTGTGTTGAAAACAAAGATGGATACATTTGTCAAAATTAAAACTGTACACTTAAAATGGGCGTGTTTTATTATAAATAAATTATGCTTCAATAAAGTTGATAAATATTAAATTGGGTAATATATATGTGTGTGATAATGTGTGCATGTAAATGACTATCTTGCTAATAACCTTTGCTTATCAATAATCAGAAATGTAAAAAAAAAATTCACAGACATGTAAACCCTTAAGAGGAACAGTTCATTTAACATATTAAATCATATTGCAGTTACTGAACATCGGCCTCCTTCACCAGCTACTGAGTTTCTCAAAGGCAAGAATCCTATTCTTGTTCCTCTCTGTATTAAGCCTAGCACTTAACATAGTGAGTTAACATGGTACTTTATCAGTGTTTTAACAACTGCAGAATTGTCCCAGGCACATTACATATAGTTTAATTTCCATAAAATCCCTGCAAATTTGGCACTGTTACTCCCATTTTTCAGATGAAAAACTGAGGGTCAGAGGTCAGAAATGTTAGAGTAACTCACCAAATATCCACTAATAACTGAAAGAGCTTTGTTCCAAACCCACATTACCTCAACTCCCAAAGCCCACTTCTCCATGCTGTACCACACTGCCACCGTTCCAGGAGGGCATTTCATGACTGCTCAGTGTCTGAATCACAGTAAAGACTAATACTTAGGAGCAGTGGAACCATAGGAACTTTCCTGAACTTCTAGTGCTACAGCTTCCAACCCCTGAACGGACTTCTCTCTAGACAGAGAGCAACTTGGCAGCTCTTGCTAGAAGATCAGGATGAATCTAGTAGGAGAGAAAAAATTCCCTCCCAATTAAACTTTCCATTTGGAAAATGGAAAATAACACAGAACAAAGAAGCATGGGAAAGAGAAAAAAGGGAATGCTGAATCTGCTAAAATAGCTAGTTAATGCAAAAGAATTAATCTAACAGTAACTTCAGCATTCAGAAATGAAAAGTTAAGAGATCCTACAGAGGTACAGTTTCTAAGGCTTTTGGAGCACCTTTTTAATTAGGCTCCCAGAATCTCAGCGTTCTTGTTTGAATAATCCATATTTCTGGTTATTTATTCAGCTCCCCACTGCTGCACATTACCAAGCCATATGCCACAGGAATACATCACTTCATATTTGCGCTCAACCATCCAAAGACACTGGCAGTTCAGACCTTTAAGAAGCTTAGGGAAAAGTCCCCATAGAGTACAGTTTTAAGGTTAGAAGGCCCAGGAAGCCAAATGCATCTTCTTTATATGCTATTTACTCGAGAGAAGGTGGGTCATTTCAACAAAAGGACAGGCAATTAGAAGGGTAAAGGAGATAAACAAACAAAAGACTCAAGAGAGTAAAGCTAGCAAAAATCAGCTGAACACTAAAGGCCTCCGAATAATTCCAATGCCCCTCTCTGCACTTTAAAAGATTTTTTAGAGCAATTCCACAAAGAAATATTTTCAATCAATCCAAGGTCTAGTATGCACTAGACAAACATAGAGGTCTACTGTACCCCCAGCCCTACACAGGCCTAAAGAGAAGACATTTTAGAAACATACACCTTGATAAGCTTAAATACAAAAATAGTTTTAAACAAAAACATGATCATTGTAGAATTTGCTACAATATCAAAACAATGGAAATAGTCTCAATATTACCAACAGAATACTAAGTAAGCTGCATTTCCTTAGAGTCCATTATGCAGTTATTGAAAACTCCCACAAAAATTATGTCACCACATGGAAAATGTCATGTTAAGTTTAAAAAGAAACAGTATAGGGCGCCTGGGTGGCTCAGTGGGTTAAAGCCTCTGCTTTCGGCTCAGGTCATGATCTCAGGGTCCTGGGATCGAGGTCCACATCGGGCTCTCTGCTCGGCAGGGAGCCTGCTTCCTCCTCTCTCTGTCTGCCTCTCTGCCTACTTGTGATCTCTCTCTCTCTGTGTCAAATAAATAAATAAAATCTTAAAAAAAAAAAAAAAGAAACAGTATAGAAAATTACATGTGTGACAGGACTAAAAAGCTGGTTAAAGAAAAGGAAATAATTACAGGAAAAAAAGAGTGAAAGAAATCTACACCCAAAGTTGGGCTGTGTTTACGTGACAAGAGCTGTTTTTTTAGCTTCTTAGAGACAAGAATCCTATCTTACTCATTTCTTTATAAGCACAGCACTTAACATAGTACCTTATCAGCATTTTAACAGCAGTTTTGCATGTCTATATTCTAAATTATATTTAATATATTTATTGAATTTATAAAATCTTTTTCAAAGAACTAGTTTAACAGAGTTTTACATGTACATGAACAGAAGTTTCAAGAATGCAGACTCTAGCTCAATTTCATGAAGAATAATAATGATTAGTGTCTCCCAGTCACACAAGCATGCTCTAGTGGCTCTCAGTTTAAAAAATGGTCCCTTGACCCCGCACCACACTCTGGTCACCACACCCCCTGTCCCATTTCTCTACCTTCGCCTTCCAAGCCATATTTCTCAAGAGTTACTGACACAACCTACCTCCCGTTTACTTCCAACATTAGGATTCTATGAAATATACTAAACATGATATCCATTTCAAATACCTTAAGGAATTAGAACATAAATAATAAGATCTATAAGGAAAGTACTATAAAGAAAAGTTCTAGAACTCTCTTGCACATTTTCATATCTCCTATGCTAGCCACATAGCACATGTGTAATTTATAGAAAAATATATATAATGAAAAAAATATACAAATAAAAAATGATATTCTGTTGTCAATAAGAAAAATACAAACATATGATACAGATAGGTCTATGTGGGATATAAAGTTTAGAAATTAGTTACATTTAGAAGATCATGACTAGATTTTCCCAAAACCAACACAGTAAAAAAAGGAGCAAAAAGACATTTCCCTTCAATGGAGTAGTCTTATCACCAACTGACACAACAGGGGACAAACAGACCAAAACGTACTTTCTATTCACCCACTCTAACTTGAGAGAAGACCACACACACACACACACACACACCACCACCACCACCACCACCACCACCACCACCACNCCGTCCCCGCCCCGCCCTGGCCTCTGAAGGCCTTACTGTTTTTCATATCTAAGAAACTCAATGGACTCAAAGACCATGGAAATGTGTTCTAGAATTTGGGCTAACAGTGAGGAGCTGGACAAAAAAAAACAGAGCACTAGGAGATAAGAAACGTACCTGAGCATAAGATTCATCAGCTGCAGACCCTCACCCTTCAGGAAGCGCTCACGATTGGAACTGAGCATTAGGCAGGAACAGAGTGAATCAAACAGATTCTCCATCATCTCTTGCTCCTCAGCGGTGCTAGGATTGTGTCTTTTAAACACCTGTCAAGTGAAGACACCAGAAAGCACAGAGCCATAAGAGAATATCTTTTCATCAGCTAGCACTCAACAATTTCCGAAGTCTGACTGTCCTGATTACCCCAACAATTGAGGAAGCAGAAGCTCACCAAACAAAATTCTCGGCAGCTTCCATGTTAGAAAAACTGGACTTTCTGAGTCACAGGTATTAGACAGTTATCAGTTCAAACAAAAAACCAAAACACTCAACTGACCAGGGGGTCCATGAGTGACTGATAGCTCCAAGGAGGGAGATTAAAAAAAATAAAAAATAAAAAAACCCAAAAAACCCAAACCAACAAAACCCTTTTACTGTGAAAGAGAACACAGATATAGACAATTCCATAAAAGGCATATACCGCTGAAACCACCATCTCCAGGTCAAAAAACAACTTTGCCAGCTACCTCCAAAGCCCTCTACTTGCCCAGCCAAACCACGACTCATTTTACTCTTTCTAAAAGAAACCACGATCTGGAAGGGCCACAACCTAAAGAAGAGTTTCCTAACCATCGGGGCTACTGAAATGCCTCACACAGCCGTTGTGGCTCTAAGTCATGGGAATAGTTGAACGCAGACATTCTGTCTCTGCCAGAGGTATACGGCACGTTAAGAGGAAAGCCTTTTAGCAGTATATGCATACCCATAGACTCAACTACAAAATGATCAATAATCTCGCAGGAACAGGACTAAGCACCTTCCCAGAAAACTGGAAAACAGATTCACATTTCAAAGCTCTATTTTTTGGGGTGAGGGCCAAGCCACTCACGCTGCTGGCACCAAGATGGCAGCTGTATGCAAACTGACATCTCAGACACTCCCAACACTCAAGATTTTATCCAAATGGTCTATTTTCAGTCTGGGTTTTGGAATAGCACAGATGAGATTTGTTAGAAGAAATCTTAACAGTATTTCCAGAATGCCAGCAGAACATTTCAACTAGATTTTACATTTCCTACAATGAGAAAATGGCATTTTCTAATTTCTTATTCTAGCCTCTAGAACCACATCCTTCCCTATCCTCCTCTGTGACCTCTATCCCACTGCACTGGAACTTGTACTCCTTGAGCTTATCTGGATTCTAAATGAAGAGAATCCATTTTACTGGCAGACTGAAAGGAAAGGAAGTGAATAATGTTGGGGGTGGGTCAACTGGAAATAATTTGGTATTCTCAGCCCAAGAATATACACTTACACAGGAAGCACACCTCTTCTGCATTGACAAATATCAGAAGATGGAGAAAATCCATAGCAGATACACAATGATATCTGGTCATAAAGAACAAATGACTAAGAAAAGGAGGCAAACTATGTAGCTCCACTGTAACCTCAAACCTGCCAACATACTCCATATGGCTTGCATCACATGGCCTATTTCTTCCCACAATTCCAGCTCCACCTCCCATTTAAAGCAGGCCATGTATCTTCATGGCAGACAGGAAGCATGAGAATTACTCACGGATAACTGCTGAAGAAGCACATCGATCCCATCCAGCTCCCCCAGCAATTCCCTGTTTTCTAAAAGGGGAAAAAATAGAGGAAGAAAAAAATGAAGCTAACTGTCAGATTTTACAGCCGTCTAACACTGATACATCAGCAAACAAAATCAATACAGCTTGACAGAGTACAAAAGCTGCACAGAGAGCGAGAGGGAGAGGAAGGGGATGCCAAAGGCAAGAGAGCTTGCTGTCATGATCTGAAACAAGCCTGGCTCCTATCCTAACAGAATATCAATACCGAGAGGAGCCTCACCATCATTGTCCTGGAGCAATATGGCCAGCACTTCACTACAATACAGTTTGTTGGCATCGAAAGGCATCTTTGCCTGTGGGGAAAGAGGAGAAATGAGAAAAAACGTTAAGGGCCCTTGCTTCCTTCCCCAGGACGAATTTTTCACAAGAACTAGGATCTGAGTTAGAAAGAAGTAGAAGTTAGAAAGCAAAAAGGCAGGTTAAGGGTAAAAAAAAAAAAAAAAAAAAGGTCTGCCTCTGTTCTCAAGAGATCAGACTTAAATACTACATAGTAAAACCATAAATGGCAGATGTACACAATGGCTCTCACATTGCTAATGCCCAGGTATGAAAATCACCTCCTCAGTGAAGCCTTCCCAGATTCCCCATTTTGAGTCCAGGAACTGTTGTCTAGCACATAGTATCTACTCAAATGTGAACTAGAGGAATGATTGAAAGTTTTGAAATTTTAAGACTAAAATCCATTATGAAGTTTTGTTCACATATTACAATCATAAAATTAGGCTGTGAATGATCAGAGAAAGTGAAAAGAAAGCAAGTTCTTGTTTAGATTAGTTGAATGTATTTATAACAAAGTAGTTCCTTCCGGATTTTTTTAATGCTTAAAATTTAATTCGAAATCATAAACCTATCTGCTCGTGTGCCATAATCTGCCTACTATTTAAAAAGGAAACCACATTAAAAATGTAGAAATGTGTTAATATTTTAACACCCAAATTACTACCCACAATTCTTTCCCTGCTGCATGCTCTGCTACTTGGTGTTTCAGAGGGGACGTATCTACTGCAGAGACTATCTTTTATGGCTGTCCACAGTGTTGCTTCAGTAGCAAGACTCAAATATCTCACCACTAATAAGGCCCCTTTGAATAAAGGTGCACAGAGAGGAGCAAACCTCATCGACATGTTTTTATTTACTGTCCCTTGATCCTTAAAATGCAGGCACATATACAACGATTGTTAATCAGCAGCAGCCTTACTATCTACCCAGGTTTTTGAAATGACAAATCATCTCTGTACCTGGAAAGGACGGGGAAGTGTTCATCTTAGAGCTAACACTTCCAAAACCTTAGAGCTATTCACAGTTCTGTTTGGACATTGATTTTGTACTTAAGAAGGAAGAGTGGCCCCTAATGAAGCAACACCCAGGAACTTTTCAGTTTTCTATGCACGTCTTTCTCGTCAAGCCTAAGTGCACCCCACAGGGTTTCAGGAAGCTGACCATCTTAGGTTAAAAGATCTGTTAATGCAAAGTCTTACGTGTACTGACTGCAGGGTATGCTTCCTGGGCAAGCTTGAGGCCTTCTTTCAAGAAATTCAGTATAAGAGCCAAGGTTTAAATGTAATCTGTAGTGTGTTTCACTTTAAAGAAAGCAGTTTTATAAAAATCAAAACACAGTGATAAGCCAAGGGGTAAGCATCTCTATCAGAATCAAGGATTTGCTAATAAAATTACTTACCCAAATTATTTAAATTAAAGTACTGGTATTTTAAATGATTTAAGCCACACTACTTCACTTATCTGCAGCTTTTCAAGGACCAGGGTTCTTGTTTGAAACAAGACACACTTAACTAAAAGAAGTCAAAAGACATCATAGCCTGTCTGTGGTTTCAATGCCTCTTGTCCTTTATTTGATTTTATAAATCTTATCTCCAAGATAAGGGGGAGATTTCCTTTTTTTTTTCAACGAATATTTATTGGGCATCTGCTATATGCAAGACAAAGAACTAAACACGAAAGCACACAGGTGAATTAGACATGAACTTTGTCCACTGTTAATGGCATTTGAAAATATTACACTGAATTAAAATTAATTTTAATAAGCAATATGGTCATGTTAAAAAAAAGAATATGAATCTAGGATTGATGCATCTAGGTTTGACTCATGAGCATGTGCTACCTATATGACACAAAGTCTGCAGTTCCCAAACTGTGTGCCAAGGTACCTAGGGTGTCAAACTCAATTCACTGGGGCACTGCAGGATACTTTAAAATTTCCAAAGAAAGCACGGTGACATCTGACATCTGTTGAACACTACATTAACTACTAGCTCCAGGTATACTCTTTTTTTTTTTTTTAANTTTTTTTTTTTTTAAAGATTTTATTTATTTATTTGACACAGAGAGAGAGATTACAAGTAGGCAGAGAGGCAGGCAGAGAGACAGGGAGAGGAGGAAGCAGGCTCCCTGCTGAGCAGAGAGCCCGATGTGGGCCTCGATCCCAGGACACTGAGATCATGACCGAGCGGAAAGCAGAGGCTTTAACCCACTGAGCCACCCAGGCGCCCTCCAGGTATACTCTTTTGATGACATCCTGTCTTTGTGAAGCTGGTTTTTGGTGGTTGCTGTAATAAAAGAACTGTGTGAAAATCAATATGGAGCAGAAATGAGGGTGGTGGCATTCAACTGTATCCCAAGGTTTTAGAAGTTGTGCAGCACTCAAAAGGCTCACACGTCTTATTAGTAAGTAACTGTGATCTTTAAGTATAAAATAAAAATATTTTTTCTTCTAATTCATGTGTATTACTTTTTCAAGTGACTACTAAATTGTTAGGACATAAATATGTATTAAATCGTTTGGATTTAACTACTTAATAAACATGATGGTCCTCTCTGGTATAGGCGCACTGTAAAAACGAAATTAGTAAGACATCCAGGGCACCATGAACTGAGACTGGGCATCTATGACCTAAGAAACATACCTCGGTCTTAAGTTTCCTTATCTGTAAAAAGCAAATAATAAAATAACATCCTAATAAAAATAAAACAATAAAATAAATAATATTAATATCAGGAGAGTTACTATGAGAAATAAATAAGGTAATATGGAAGTACCTAACACAAATTAGGTACTAGAAGTTTTTCTCATGACTGGAATCAGAAATATCCAGGCTTAGAATCTCAGCTCTAATGGTTTCCAGCTACGTGATCTTGGCCAAATTATTTTGCCTCTCTTGCCCGATTTCTCTTATGTTAAGTAAAAATAAGTAATAATTTCCTCATGGGGTAGTTAGATTAAATTAATTAGTATATACATTGCAGGTACCCAACGGCTAGTAACCCTCTACTGAGAATTCCTGATTCCCCCAGGAAATCTCCAGCTTTTGCTGTGACACTTCAGGAAGTTTCCAATTTGCCCAAAGTAAATTCTTAAAAATCAAAATCATAATTTCATCACCTTTTCTGTTAAAATATAGGTTCTTTGAAAAACTGGCATGAAGGAGGAATCTAATCAGAAAGACAAAATGATTAGACCCCATAACTCTCCAACACTGAGCCCTAAAATGCTTCAGAGCCTGAAAGGGGTACCAGCTGGAAGGTACCTTGGCAAGACGGGGAGGCTTTGGGGATACCCAGGCCCAACTGTCACAGGCTCTGCCACATAATTCCCATAGGGTTAGGGCAATCACTTCCCCTCCATGGAATTCTTCCCATATCTGTAAACTGAAGATAGCAGCACCCACTTGGAAGGTTGTTAGGATCAGAAATAATTTATGTGAGGTATCCAGAGTAACACTTCCCACATAATCAACAGCCAACACATGACACTCATATCAGATGGGGAAAACTTAATGGTGATGATAATGAAAACCAAGTATTTCAATCTTGTGGAAAAGAAATAAAGGAAACTGTGGGTCCAGTGGGAAGGAAGGAGCCTAATCTTTCACGTCTAGCCAAAGACAAAAAGTAACCAAGGAAGTTTTATTTCTATTTAATATCAGCCAGAGATGATGGCCTCCAAGCTTACAAAATATCAAACTGCCAAATTACAAGGATATTTAGTCAAAATCAGGAGACAGGAGAATTTATTTAGGAGGTATGGTCTCTTGGAGTTTGCAAAGTTAACCAATGGGACTTCAAGCTTCTGGGGGCTCTCTTCTATCCAGGAGCCTGGTGATCCTAAATCTTTCAGCTGTCAGAGTAATTACAGAGTCAAGCATAGGTTTGTACTCAGCATGTACTAGCCCTGAATAAAATTAAACTTCACCTTTTTGGGAACTGCTGCTTTTTTGGAAAGTACAAAACAATTATGCTACCACCCACAGCCAGAAGCTGCAGGTTATTTCTGCAGTTCACCTCTGGTACCTGGAACACATGGGGCAAGTTCAGATACATCCACAGCTCTGTACAATTGCTGAAGCAGATTGTGCCCTGTAAAATCCCAGCTCCTGGTCATAGGAGGCTAAGAACTTCCCATCAACCAGTTGTACATGTAGTATCATGTAGCCAATTCTCAATTCATTAGCTCATATGCTGAATGCTGCAACTGTTTCTGGAACACTGACTTCACTGGGAAACAAAGGGAATCTTAATTTTGTTTCTTTAGAAAAGGAAAAATAAAACTTTGTGTTTTGGTGTTATTTCCAATAGTACACAACATCCTAATAAGCTTGTATTCCCCATAAAAATGAACTGTGATGGTCTCACTCACAGTCCTGTTATCTGCTCACCTGCTAATCCACTTAATGCAATCGTCTGCAATTGGTTTCATCCTCATTAGCACAAATTAGTGACATTTCATTTAGTGGATGAAGAAATCCGTATCTCCATATACCACTAGGCTACCAGCATAAAAAGAGGACTCATCAAGGTGCCACTCACTGAAGAATTACTCAAAGACTACTGAATAAATATGGGATGATCAGTTAAACAGCAAGGCTGAACAGGCAACATAAACTATGGTGTTCTCAGATGTTAACCTGCCTCTAACTCACCTGGAGCACTTCTTAAAACTGATTGCCAGTCCCACTCAATATGGGTGGAGTCAGTGGGTCAAGGGGTAGGTTCAATAATTTGCATTTTTAACATGTTTTCAGGGGATCCACACCTTGAGAACAATTGGGAGACGCAAAAATAACGGAGACCCAGTCCTTGCTTTTAAAGAGTTGAAGGATACTTAAAGAGAGACAATAAGCACATATACCAAGAAGGTCTGCTGGGTGATGAAGAAAAAATGCTTCATGAGGATAAATGTCACACAGTTACAGGTATATGTCAGAAGCCAGATCTGCTGCCTCCCACAAGAGTACCAGTATGGAGAAAGTAAAATGGCTGATACTCAGACAAGAAAGAGGGTGTTATGGGCTGGGGGCAAAGTAGTGCCATGGAAAGGGTGCATGAAGAAAGGCTGGAGTCTTGGATTTAATTCCAGCTTTATCTCTAACCAGCTGTACGAATGTGGGCAACGCACACTTAATCTCTATAGGTCTTGGGCTTTTTTTTTTTTTAATCTGCAGTAGAAGTTATAAATTTCCTTTCAGTTCTAAAAAGGATGGTGGCTACATGGAAGATTAGGGATTTAAACTGGTTAATGAGGGCTGTGTATAACTGAGAAGTATATAAGAAAGACAGGAGTCATTCCTGGTAAAAGGTTCATGTTGTTATCATGAACAACAGATACAGAGGTCAAAATCATTCTGACCTTTGCAGAGCAGGGGCTAGGTACAAGAGATGTCTGAAAGGTAATAAGGCTAACATAAAAAGTGAGAAATGAAAAAGTCAGACTAGGCCAGGTATAAGGAGACTTTAAAAGTAGGCAGAGAAGGTGGGTTCTGTTGGAGAGGTCATCAGCATCTTGTAGAGGGAGGTTCTTGAACAGGGAACGGCACGCTGAAAATGGAGTGTTAAACCTAGTGCAGGGGTAGCGCAGAATAAAAATGGCTAACAGTAATTTTCACAACTCCAGAGAGCAGAGGATATCAGTGAGGGTTGTCCATTAGCATCATAGGTGGAACTTCTCTAAAATATACCAAAGATAGAGACTGAGACAATGGGTCTGGAAAACTGGTTTTGTTTTGTTTTTTTAGAGTTTATTTATTTGAGAGAGAGCAAGAGTATGTGTGAGAGAATGTGCACAAGACAGGGAGGGTCAGAGGGAGAAGCAGACTCCCCGCTGAGCAGGGAGCCTGATGCAGGGCTGGATCCTGGGACTCTGGGATCATGACCTCAGCTGAAGGCAGATGCTTAACCGACTGAGCCACCCAGACGCCCCATGGAAATCTGTATTTTTTTAGAGTTCCACTGGTGAAAGTGAGGATCTATGACCAGCACTCAGATTCAATATATTTATGATGATGAAAATTATAACAAGCACTTTCCCAGATGATGAGAAAAAAGAGCAAGGCATTGTTTTTTTAAAAACATGCCTTCTTGGGCGCCTGGGTGGCTCAGTGGGTTAAAGCCTCTGCCTTTGGCTCAGGTCATGATCTCAGGGTCCTGGGATCGAGGCCCACATCAGGCTCTCTGCTCAGCAGGGAGCCTGCTTCCTCCTCTCTCTGTCTCTCTGCCTGCCTCTCTGCCTACTTGTAATCTCTCTCTCTGTGTCAAATAAATAAATAAAATCTTAAAAAAACAAACAAACAAAAACATGCCTTCTTGCTGGCCTCACCCGTAAGCAGGATTCTTTATTAATGATCTGGGCAGCACAGGATTTTTCTAAGGGCACTTGCTTACTAGTAACATAACCGAATAGCATTTTAATGTTTAGATACCCCGAAACCTTGAAAAAGGACCTGTTTCAGAGACAGCAACATGGCTATTTATGCCCTGAGGATTACATAAACGCTGTGCCTAAAAAGCAAGAGTCACTAGCTTGCTAGACTATCAAGTGGGATTCTTTATTACTCTCATTAGGGAAATGTAATCCAAGCCAAACCCCCAAAGGTCTCAATTTCCCTTCCTGTTACCAAAACAAAAAAGGACTGGCAAGTTTCAACACCTTTCAAAGGGCAGAGGAGGACTGACATTCTGGTTTAATGAAGGATCCCTGAAGTAGTATCAAGTGTCAGGGAACTGAAAGAAATTGGTCTTGACTTCAGAGACAAAAGCTACTGGATTGTTTTATATATTTTAAGGTGGCCTCCCCCATGAACAGCTCAGGTCCCTGTAATCTATCCCATCCCCTCAACTCTGTGTCCTACTTTCCTACCCTCCACTCCTCACTCCCAGAATGTTTTAAGGCTTTGGAGAATAAAAATGTGTTGAATGGTGAGGAAAGAAAAAACTGAGAATTACATGGGGAAACAAGTCTAGTCCTAAAACCAAAGGACATTAAGACTCACGAGAAAAGGAAGTTCCAAAGATGACAATGCATGAATTAACCAGATCTGATTTTTTTCCCCCTGAAAGGGGTGTGTGTGTGTGTGTGTGTGTGTGTGTGTGTATGGAGGGAGTTACAGTCTACTGAACTAGGCAATAAGTTTATACTCTGCCAGGCAAATGTGCCCATACCCACTGATGGTAGTATCTGGACTAGCTGAATATGAATATGTTCAAGTCATGCTATATAAGTCTGTGCTATAGATTTCATGGGAACAAATGGTTAAATAAGTAGGATTGGGGAAGACTTAGATTGTCAGAAAGAAGGGTAATCATGGGGCATATGCTATCTTAGGCAGAACATTCTTCCTAAGCCCTGCCAAGACAGTGGGAAGTAAACCTGACCTGACGTCCTGATGTACCTCAGACTTTCTGGATCTCTGTGATGCTCTGAAGCATAGCAAGGCCATGAACACTTAGAGAACCACTCTATCTATGAACAAATGCCTCCTTCTCACAGAAAAGCTGGGAATCCTTGCTTGCTGACTATTTTGGTAGCATAAAAACAGTCCCAAACTGCCTCACATCACAACTTTGGTTAAAACTACTCTTTTAAGAGAAGCTCTTGCCTCTCTTTTTCCTCATTTACTCTATGGGACAGCACTAATTGTTAAAAAGATAGTCAAAAGGGATATACTAAGAAGAAAAGAGAATAAACAATCCAACAGAAATATAAATATGAACAAAGGATATAAACAGTAAATTAAAAGAGATGAATACAAATAGCTAACAAACAAGTAGAAGCCAATATTCTTTCCCTGATTTTAAAATTCCAAAATAAAATACTGGTTTTCATTTAGCAGATTAACAAAACTTTAAGTTTGATAGTACCCAGTGTTGCTAGGGGAAATAAGGTACTCTCCTATCAGTGGGGCAGCCTTTATGCAGAACAACTTTGCAATACCCACCAAAAATGTTAATGTGTACATCCTTTGATCTCCATCAATTCTACTTCTAGGAATTTATCCTACAGATAAACTAACAGAAGTGTACAAGAGAAAAGTGTGTATGTGTATATGAGAAGAGTCACTGCAGCAACTGCTTATAACAGTGAAAATTGTTATACAGCAGTGAGTAAGTGTTATAAAAAGGGAGAATGGTTAAATTAATTTCGGTGTATGCATAAAACAAACTACTAGGCAGCTAATAGTTCAGTGAAAATGCCAACTTGCAAAATAAAATATTATATAATTCTGTTTGTGAAACACACACCCTCCTAGTTACACAGAAAACTTCTGGAAGGATAGGTAAAATATTCTTAACAGTGGCTGCCTCTGGCAAATGGAAATAGAAGGACTCTGCTGAGGGGAGCTTTTACTTTTATACCTTCTGTACCACATGAATTTATTTGTATTTACAAAATGTCTTTAATATTCTCAGAGGTGTTAAAGGCTAATTTTAAAGCCTCTTCTTTTAAAACAAACAGAGGAAAAGCAAAGAAAGACACAAGAGATCTTCCAGTGAAGATTCCCAAACTAGATCCCACAGCAAAAGGGACAAACATCCGTGCCGGAGACCCAGCTTCAACCAGGCCCAGAGCAAAGGGCAGTGTGAGCTACAGTCCCACAGCACGAAACTGACCTTCAGCCTCTTTAACAGCCATTGCAGAAGACCCTGCTGGGCAGCCTCAGTACACATCTCAGGTCGGAACTCTGCCATGTTTTCCACAATAGCTAAAGGGAGACAGACACCAGTCATTTGGGAGGCCAATTTTGTTTCCATCTGCAACAAGCTTGCTTCCCTTCCCATGACAGACATCATATTCCTCTTCCCACTTCCCGTGTTCCTCCTAGCAGATGCTGTGTTGTCATTATTAGATTAACTAGGGAGATGCTATGGTTTGTTTTTAATTCAAGGAATGTTGCAAGTAAAACTCATACTGCAAATGAAGAAATTCACAAAATGAATGTGATAGATGTTCTGTGCTAATAGGGAACAACCCTAGAGCAGAACACAGAGAAAGGTAGATATCTGCCCAGGAAGGCCTTCTTAGTCCTCGTTGCACTAGAGTCCCAGAGACCTGTACCTGAAGAGACAAGACTAGGCAGGAAACCTAGGAAAAAATCAGGGGATGGTGAATTCAGTCTCTTCCCTTCCTGATTCATTCACTTGCAGTTCTCTTTCTCTGGATACTGCAAGGAAGGCAAGCATGATCCTCTTAATTGAACAAAATAATGTGCATAGAGGGGAAAGGCCATGCTGGCAGAGGTAACTGTCAGGTACTCGGAAGCAAATATAATTGGTCCTGCTATCTCCTACATTGGTCAAATTGCTGCTTAATAGAAAAATTAAGACTTAGGAGGCCAAAGGAAAAAAAGTTATTACATGACCACGATACTAAAAAGGGGGACATTTTTAAAAAACTCCCTATAGTTCCATTCTAACACATCCAATGTTTTCATTTCCTTCAGGGCCCCTTCTGCTCCATATCCTAGAATATGTTGCTATTATAAAAGAGATAGAGTTAGTTTCAGCTTCTCTAAGCCCAATGCCCAGAACATATCAGATGTGAGTTCTGAAGGAGAAAGGGATAAAGAAATCACCATGCCTCCTACGTTCACCCTCACTCCTCTGCCCGAGTCAGCCAGTGGCAAGTTAGACTCAGTGGGCAGCCCCCTCAGGGAGTGGAATACAAAGCCATGTTAGCAGAAGAGTGAGAGACCCCTGAGAGGTGAGGATCACCACAATATGCTAAGTTACTTTCTCACATTTCCTAGGAAAATCAACTCATTCATTTTAATCTCCAATGGCCTAATTTTATTCCTCTGCTTACACTTCAGATGGCTTCCTGTTGCTCACCAGAGTCAAATCCAATCATTTTGCCTCGTTTACAAGGTCTTCCACATCTGGGCAAACTCACACCTCCAGCCTCATCTCCCACTACTGCTACCTCCCACTGCCACAGTAAATCTCTACTCTTTCCCCAAGCCCACGCCCACTCACGGCTTGGCAACTATGACTCTCTCCCACCCAAGGGTCCTTCTCACATTTCTTGGTCAAAACACACCCATATTCATATTCAGCCCCAATCAGCTGCCTTTGGAGACCCTTCCTCACTTCACACTGCTCTCCACTGACTATTACCCCATTTGTCACCCTGTATTATCTTTTGTTTCCGATTAAGACTCTCCCAGAGTTAAGACCATGCCCAATTCATCTTTAATCTACTCCAGTGCCTAGCATGGTGCCTCATAAACAGCAAGTGCTCAATAAATGAGAGAGGGATAGACCTCCTGAGCTGCTGGTAGGTGACTGTGCTACAACTAGATGGGTCTCTACAGATGGCCAGCCTGGTGCTTTTCTCATTATACCAGACCCTTTTTATTAAGAGTCAGTTAAGACTTTTGATAAGCTTTCTATTCAGCAAAACCTAGCATCAGGCCAACAGATGGTAATGACAAATTCTAGCTCTAGACTAAAGCCACCCCCAAATTACACACTGTTGTGTTCTCTCTTTTCTTACTCCCTTGGTGCTATGTCTTCCCTCTTCTTTAGGATAATGCTCATGGAAGAGAGTGTAAAACTACAAGAGAAATCTGTGGGAGACAAAAAGAGCTGAGAGAAAAATCTAATCTCATCAAAATTTTTGCTTCAGCTGGGCCTCATTCATTTCTCAAGCTCTGCTTAAGATATGTCACCTTTGGTTTTTTTATAAGACAATGACCAGTGATAAAGAGGACTACAAAAAAAGCACAATTTTAAATAGGCTAATGGTTCGGCAACTTTGCAGGGAGAAAGACCTAGAAGATTTGAGGAGGAGGAAAGGAAATACTGTAAAGACACCCACTTAAATTAACATATTATGAAAGTGCATCCAAGTTAACAGCAATATTTCAATTCAGTTCACATGGCAAACTACACATAAGAAGACAAAGAAACACTTAACTCTTTTTCAAATAAACTGTGTTATAAAGGTATTCCGCTTTTCCAAAGTGTGTAGTCCCACTGAAGGGAGGAAGAAGAAAACCAATATAGAGGGATTAAAAATTGTAAAATACGTACTTTCTAAAGCTAAAAAAATTAAAAAATAAGTAAATAAATCACCCTGCACAGACATGACCCTAACATTTGGAGGCAAAGGCCTGCTAAAAGGAGCCAGTTTTTGTCCAGGAAGTTACCCTACTTAGTGGATTTCTGCTCTTACTACTTGCAAGCCAAACCAAAGCTGCAGTTATATGAAATTTACACAAGGGTCTTCATTTCTGGAAAGGCAGTCTGGGACTAGAAGGAAAGAAAACAGCACTGCTGTTGACTCTATTATGAAGGCAGGAAGAAATAAGCACCAAGCCCCAAAACAAACACGAAGGTCTCAGCTCACTGGTTGCCCTGCCCCTCACCGAGAGTGTTGTGGACCCCATCCGCCTCTTCTTTCACAGACTCATCCAGGCGCTCCAGATTCTGCACTAGCAGGGCCACCACCTGCCCATCCACCTTCAGCGACAGGGCAGCAAAAGGAGAGAGGGATACACGTCACAAAACAGTTCCAAAATGTTCCCATTCCCACTTTCTTCTCACCTGCATGAATAAAAGAACTAATCGACCACCCATGGTTTACAGTGTGCTCTCCTGTCCCATTACGTCTTTGAGTCTTGAAGTGACCCCAAGGCAAAGAAAGGGCAGGCTTCATTATCCCTAACTTAAGATGAGTAAATCTAAGCTTAAAGAGACAAAGTAAAATTCAAGGTTACAAAGCTGGTGAGTACCAGCACGAGCACTTGAACCTAGGCCTTCTGAAATCAAGTTCACTGCTCTTTCTACTTCCCTGTGGAATTGAAACAAACACCTTGCAAAAGCACCATCTTACATCAGGTCAATAGTTTGTTCAAGTCAAAAGCATGTTTCTAGACCACAGCACCAAGAGATGTTTAGTTGGGAAGTTTACTTGCCATATTTTACACTGACCTCAAAATTTAGGGTTAAACTCAGAACATTCCTAATGTTCTGTGCTAAGCTTTTATGAAACTATTAACTTCTGATGAATTTCTAATTCCTTCTTGAGAATAGTATTAACATAATAAAATGCCTGACATTTGTATTACACTTAACGCATAGAACAGCAATTAAATCTCTCTAATTTGATTCATACAACCTTTTAGGAAACTTTCAGTAGCCATGTCATAGAGCTGATACTCAGAGATTAACGGCTTAGCCAAGACCAAATGGCTACTGGGCAGTGGCAGAAAAGCAAAAACCAACCTTCCTTCTTTGGTGAAATAATGCTTATACTACTTCATGTTTCCCTCTGCACACAATCTGTACTCCTAGGGAGACTGCCCTTTGGGTAACCCTTATGCAAACCCAGGAAGGTAACTAAGGAAACGCCGCATAATCAAGAAGTGATTATCCACCTGGTAATAACTTTCTCATCAGTAGCCAGTCAGTAACCTGTGTAGGAAGATAAAACCTGCCGTGTGTCTGTGGTATATCCTCTCTGACTGCCTCACTTAGGAAATGGAAAAAAAGTTATCAAGATTAAATAAAATTATGTGGCATGCCTTACCCTGGGTCTAGATTGAAAATTGAGTAGAGTTTGAATCTAGTTCTAGACCCCTTCTGACATCTGATCATTCACTACTCGCATCTCCCACAGACCAAGGAAAAACTCCAATCCTTTGAAGGCAGTCACCAAACCCTCGTTCATCCTGGCATACTCTTCCAAGGGTAGGGCAATGCTATGGTACATGACAGACAGTCATTTTGCTAAATTCAAATAAACTGACAAAACACTTACTTAGTGTACTGCAATCAGGTCTTTTAAAGAAACTGTTCCGTTTACTATCACACATCCTCACAGCTTTTATAGGTGAGCAAACGAAGGTCCAGAGAGGATAACTAGCCTGGCCAAAGTTACAAAGGTTGTGGCAGAAGTGACTGACTCTAAGCATCTATTTTTTCCAATCATAACCTTTCACTTTGGGGAGGGGAAAAGAAAGGAGATAAGGAAACATGTCAGTTTGTTCGACTGACACTGCCTGAGCACTTGTGTGTAAGATACCCTACAACACAGTTCAAACTGAGCAGGAAGACAGAACAATGGCAAGAGAGATAGATCTTGAAATAAGGCCTCCCCTCTTTTTTGGTGACACTTAAAGGAAGCATCTGGCAAGGGGGAAAAGCTGAAATTATTGACTAATTTGCGAACCTGAATCGTAAATGAGGTAGCATTTTCTAGGGTCTGCCCTTTATACTATGAAGAAAAATGCAGATCTGAGGGGACACTGATGCCGGAATTGAGGAGGCCCGTAAATACGAGAATGAGCTGTTTTCCCCTCTTATCCCAAGGAGATATACAATCTCACTCTCAAATCTCCAAGCCAGCAAAAGCTTCACCAAAGAAATCCACTGCAATGTTTTCCTTAATTAATTGGACAATTTGAGTATGTGAGAGGAAACAGAAAAACATCTGGGGGGGAAATATGAACCATGTCACAGTTTGTTTTTCCCTAAATCACCCTGATTGACTTATAATCTCCCTGAATCCTAAAGCAGCAGATACTGCAAATCCACTGGGTATCACACTGCTTGTCGGTTCTGCAAACTGCTTCACCCGTTTCAATTGCTTATTGCTGCTTTATCTGCATCATTTTTCCCCCTTTCCCTGATGCTTAGTTATGTTTCCCATCTCTGCTGTCTGGAAAATGGTGGGGGGACAGTGGCAGTATGCAATGCATTCAAATCCCAGAACTGAATGGGTATCTGGCTGGAGGAAATTTTTTTTTGCCACAGAAATCTAACTTCTAACACACAGCCTTTTCAAGCTTGTAAAGTATGAAAGTTTATGTTTAGCTGGGCTAAATGCAATTTTATCTGATTGTAGGAGGGCCAAAGCAGTCAAAATACATTTAACTCAGAAAACCCTTGGAAAAATATTTATATTATGCATAGCTCTGGATATCACCTAGTAAGAAGCACAAATTAGCATTCTGTCTTAACTCGCTCTAGCCCCTTGGGTCTACCACCTTCATGCCAATTCTTTGGACCTGTGACTAAACATGAAACCAAAAACAAATCCTGGTCAGGGACCAAAGTGTCAGCCAGAGCAACCCTGGCCTTGGAAATCACGACTGTCTTAAGCTTGATGTTTTCTGGTAAGTCACCGGATACTTCTCCTTTAGGTCTCCTAAACAATATTCTGGCAGGTTCTACTAAGACAAAGTTCAAGGGCATGTTCAGAAATCCTTTTCCACCTCCCCAGGGAAGATGGATACAAGAGAAAAGGAGAACATTTTTAAAAAGGACAGATGAGAAGGTTTGAAGGATTCTTTTTCTATCTTGTATAATCTGCCAATAACCTTTCTTAAGAGTGTGGAGTGAAATTTTCTACCTGCCATGAGTTCTGTAAATTTCATATTTAAAAAACTAAGAAAAAGCCTCCCCCATACACTGAATATTGATTGAGCAGTAAATTTTGAGAATACAAATGGTAATATGGTCAGAATTCAAAACTTATGCCTGTTGCCACCTATCTAATATTTTAGCTTCTCCTCTTGCTCTTCCAATTCATTATCCATACAGCTGCCAAGAATGGTCTTCCTAAAATGTTAGGTCAGACTATGTTATACTCTCTTGCCCAAGATACTCCAGTTACTCCCCTTCACACCGGCAATTCCACCCCAGCTTCCTACCATGGCCTACAAGACCCTGAGCAATCTGGCCCTGACCGCGTTCTCTCCCCTCCCGCAACCGTGCTCAGTTTTTCTGTTCCTCGAATCTGTCAAGCTCATTCCTGCCTTAGGTCATCCTTTGTACTTGTCCCATCTTGCCCTCGATCATTCTGAATGGCTGGTTTCTTCACATCGTACCGAACTCAGGCCTTGCCCGACTATCTAATCTAACGTGACTTCCCGGTCACCATACATCACATCACTCTATTTTAATTCTTTATGTAACAAAGAATCACTATTTGCTTTCTGGTTTGTTTACTGCTTCTCCCCACACTAGAATTTGAGCTCCACAAAAGCAGACTCTGTCAGTCCAGCTCACTGCTATATACCCCATTCCTAGAGTCTAGAACATACAAAGCACTCAATAAACATTCAGTGAATGAACGAACAAATGAATTTTGCTTGGGAACAAATACAAACGAGGGCGAAGACATTAATAGAAATGAGAAGGGATAAAAATGATAGGATCCAGAAATTTACATAATAAATACCTTTACAGCGACTGAAAACCTGCCAACCTCAGCCTCACCTGAGCAGCACAAATGCACTGCCAAGCAGCCCAAGCCACTATAGAACTTCAAAGCTGAATATTTACATAGGGTTAATTGAGTGCAAGAATGGGTATGGAGGGCAGTCCCCTGAGTCTCCACATCAAAGCCACTTTTGTGAAATTCTTTATAACAAAAGGTGGCTCCCAGCCACTATGGCCAATGTCATGGCCCAGCCGCATTTCTACCTCCTCTGCTGGGACACCTGCACACATCCTCCTGTTAAAGCTTCCCTTTGAGGCCATAGAAAGTACCTGCAGCTCTGCAGTCCTTCCAGATTCTTACCCTCACAAGTGATTGCTCCCTCCTCCCCACTTCCATAGAAGCTTATATCTCTCATAACTGTCCTTAATATTCCGCCTTGCATTATCATCATTACTCATTTTATCCTTTTTTTTTTTTTTTAAGCTAAACATCTATCCTCCCATGCCTTGTTTAGGTCCAGTCCCTTCAAAAAAAATTTTTGAGTAGTCATTCAAAATGTTTTTTTGAACATCTGTCAAAATGAAAAAAAAAAAATGTTTGCCCTCACTGTATGGCAGATGATACATATCATTTTAACTTGACATTTGGTAAAAACTTAGTATGTTCCAGGCCTAATATCTTTATGAAGATAATGGCCAACATTTACTGGGGGTTTGCTCTGTGTTAGACACTGAAGATTTATTAAATATCTCATTTATTCCTCACTTCAGTGTTATCCAATAGGCACTACTGTTATCCCCATTCTACAGAAGGAGAAACTGAGTACATCGAGATTAGGTAACTTTCCCAAGGACACACAGTTGGTAAATGATACAGCTAAAACCACTCTCTTGATGGGAATCACATCTCAGGAAAGACAAACTTATAAACTGATGTCTATAAGCCAATGTGACAAGTGCCAGGATATACAAAGTGCTAAAAGAACACAAATACACAAATTCTGCTGGGGGGTGGAGGGAAGAGTCTTAAAAGAAAAAAAAAACAAAAAAAACTCAGAAGAGATAAGCTTTAAGTTAAGCTTTAAATGCATAGGAAGTATTCTAGGTATAGCCCAGGAGAAGCAAGGCTTGCCAAGCTGAAGGCAGATGGGAGCAAAGGCACGGGGCTGCCAAGCACATGGCAAATTTAGGGACTAGAAAGTAGGAAATGGCTGTCATCTAATCACAACTCTCAAGAGGTCCTAAGACTTCTTTAGAGAGGTATGCCAGAGAAGTGCCATTAAAGCAATATAGCATTGCATTTACCACTCTTAGAAAAGACACTATTTTCCAGGCTACCAAATCAATTTGTTACAAAGCACAAATACTCGCCTTTTGCATAAGCAATAGCAGTGGATTGAACCAAATTTTAAGCCCCAAAGATCCCCCAAGAATGCCAGGACAGCACTCTCTTCCCACAAATGTGCTAGTCTATTGCTTAGGACTTCCAATTGGGAAAAAGACCAAGGCAATAACTGCAAACTGCACACCACAATAAATTCTGCTCCGTACCCTCTAGCTTCTGCTCATGCAATTCCAGGCCTCTGATATTGGCCCCAAATTAAAACTACAAAGACCTCAACCCTTGTAATATGAGAATACTTATCAAACTTCTTCCTGAGTGCAGCACAAGGGTAAAAAAAAAAAAAAAATGAATGAATGAATGACCACCCACCAGTTCTGTTCTGTTATTTACTGGTGGCTTCTGACTGGCTGCAGACAAGCAAATAATATATAGGAGTCTAGGAATGTTCAATTGTGATTCACACCAGCCCCACCAGTATGAAGCTGTAAGAGTCAAAAATCTTAAAATGATAATAAAAAAACCTAAACAAACAGAAAACCTTGTATAGCAGCTACCTAATGGCTCCCCAGACTGAGGATGAACTGTTCCTTTCCAAACAAACAATAAAATCTGCATGATCCAGCTTTGGTTGGTGGGCTTAGTGACACAGAAAACACAAAGGGGGCTTTTGTGTGAATTGTTGTTTCTGGGTGCGTTTTACAGGCAGCAGCCAGGCTAGCTGCTCCTCTCTCGTCTCCCCCTATTCACACAGGCAAAGGATGGTAATTAAAATCAGCCCAGGGACCAGGCAGGAAGGCTCACTCAGGGCCACTGTAATTAACCTCTGGAAGGTAAGACTGCACAAATGACACTGTGGGGACACAGAGCAGAAGCAAGTGGCACAGCCTTCCTTCAGATGCTCCTCAAAACAAAAGGACAACCCAACATCATCCTTTCTCTCTGCACAGTGGTTCAAAGGAAAAATAAAGGTCCTGAATTCTACAAAAGTGGCAGTTCGCTCTAGGAAGGAGCTTGAAAGAAAAATGGCAATAGAAATTTTCATCAAACTCAGTCACAAATAGCCCTGCTGGACTCCAGCCTCACGCTCTGTAGGAGACAGTCCTTCATATCCAGTGGGTTCACAGCCTCTCCATTCACACCAAACGCCAGCAACAAGCATGGCGCATGGGAAATTTCCAGCGTCAAGGACCTTGAGAGAGAAAGAGCGAGGAGAGGGTGCGTGGAGCAGCGATGGGGTGTCAGAATCATTTGGGGCCCCAGTTCCAACCATTCTGATTCAGTGAGTTTGGGATGGGGCCAGAATATAGCCTAACACACACCCCAGTGCTTCTATATAAGGGACTGCAGCCATTTCTGATAAACTGTAAACTGCATCAAAACCAGTATTTACTAACATTCTTAGCAGAAAGAAAAGGCCAGACAACAGAAGACAACAGAGAGGAAGGAAAATTAACTCCCTCCTACAGGAGGGAGACAGCTTGATGGGTGGACAGAGCCCCACAGGAGATGTCAGGGTAAGAGGCTGGACTACACTCCCTCCTCCACTTGCCAGCATGGTGCCTTCCCAGTCTTGGAGGCCTCTACAATCACTGGCAAAGAGGGGAGATGGTGTGGTGGGGATATGAACACGCAGGGTCTCATCTCAGCTGTACAGGGCCTGGCTGAGTGACTCACTAGACGGCTGCCCTTCTGTATCTGGGTTTCCTCACATGTAAAGGGAGGCTACGAAAACAGACTGGTTTAACTCACATATAAACTTCTGACTGGCTGCTGCCTGGAAGACTCTGAAGCCTTACCCTGGCTCCACAAAAAAAGACACACAGAAATCCACCGGCCCTGTCTCCACAAGCAGGGGCTGCAACTCTGGATGGATGAGCTGGAAGGTTTGTTCTTGCTTTTAACATTCTCTGATTCCCTATCTATAAAATAATAACGGTATATGTCCTCAGTGGTGCTTGCAGAGGAGAGAAGAAACATTTGTGAAAATGTCAGTAGCACCACAGTTGGAGGCAGAAGAACAGAAAGGTGGAGTCAAAGAGAACACAGGTTCAAATCCCAGCTGTGTGACCACAGGCAAGCCGTTTTGCCTCTCTAAGCCTCAGTGTCACAGCTGGAAATGGGAATAGTAGCAGTAATACCCATCTGAGAGGATATGGTACAGACCACATAAAGTGAAAAAAATGAGAAAAGGCCTGCCAACAGCAGATATTTAATAAATGCTAGGCCTCTATAACATCTCCTTAACACAGTTCCAGAGTATCATGTATCCCACAACCCCACAAGTTGCATTACTACTTTCTTACTCTCCTCATTCAGTGCAGCCTTGCCACAGAGCTCACACCCACTTGGTATCACTCACAGAGACAATGGTGATGATGTTAACACCTACACACACCCGCAAAACCCCAGCTAGATGTGCAACTTACCAGAGCATCGATGAGTACTTCCGCTCCCTCTTCACTCTCATGGAGGGTGTCTATATCTGTTAATTCCTGAAGCAAATCAACCACAGCTATGGACACATGTGAAAAGTGTTAAGGGTATCACGTACATACTGAAACCTTACTGACATTTTATTAAAATCTTTGCTTCCCTTCTGTTTCCTTGTCAATCATTTTATTACCATTCACCTTTAATACACGGTAGTTTTATTAACATCTCTTCAACAAGGTTCTACTCACAGTGGGTGTTCAGTAAATGTTGTTAACTGACTCTCTTTTTCCTTATGCTGCCTTCCTGGTCACTTATTCTATAGGTTCACTGCATCTTCATAAATTTCAAAATTTCACAAAATTGCTCAGGAGGTTGCTTTTGCAGTGAGAAATAGGCCAACACCCTTAACCCTATCTCACAATTTAAATTCTTGGAACTCAGTACAATCTGAACTACCCCGTACAGTTCACCTTCAAAGGCAGTAATGATTTCTGAGATGAGATGGCTAGTGCTCACCTAGAGGTCAGCAGAGAGCGGGGCAGGACAAAATCAGTTTCAGATGTAGAGGGAAGGCTTTACACGGGACTGCACTAGACCTCCCCCCACCCCTAGCTCCCTCCCCTCAAATACTGAGCTACTATGGACATAAAAGAAAGAACAATGAGAATTAAACACTAGACAAAAATAGAGACAGGAAAATATATATGAAAGAAAGAAAACATGAAAGAGAGAAAAAAGGAGTTATGTTTGGAAACTGGAAGGCAGAACTGAACTGCTTCCCTTCCTCACCTTGGAAACACATTCTCTTCTCTCTCTCAGTCTCTCTCTCTCTCTCTTTCTCTCTCTCTCTCTCTCTCTCTCTCACACACACACACACACACACACACACACACAGACACCATGCTCTGCTGACCTGCATTTCTGAATGTCTACGATGAAGAAAGCACTGTGACGGTGACAAAAGCAAATCCACTATTCATTCTGGGCCTCAGTTTCCTCATCTACAAAATGAGGATGTTCAATCAGAGATATTTAAAAAATTATACACCATAGGCAACTGCCAACATGTAACAAATGAGGAATACAGACGTCCTGAAAAAGGCAATCAAACTGAACTCGGAAATTGGCAATGATTTGCTAGGGGAAAACTAGTCAGAAAACAGGCAACTAAAAAGGATGAGGGCAGAGGGGTAAGAAAGCCGAGCCGTGGGAATGAGAGTAAGGAGACTGGAATGTACAAATGCACATGCAGAGGAGAACACAGAGGATCAGGGGAGGGAAGAAAGGACCGAAGAAAAGGGAGAAAAGAGAGGAAATTACAATTTCCTCTCTACGAAGAAAATAATATTTTGAAAGAATAACCTAAGAGCTATGTACAGACTTGCACTCAAGCGTAGAGTGCCAGGCGTGGGGGTGGGCACATGGGAGGCAGGATGAGCAGGTAGCTGGAGGGGGAGAGCTGGGCAGGGAGCCAGGTCTGGAGGAAAAGATCCCACACACTAGAGTCCCGAGTGAGACAAAGTCAGAATCAGGGCAGTTTCACTAGAACTGGAAAGAAAAAAATAAAAGGAAGATAAAGGACATAGTAACAGGAATGATAGGACTTGCTAACTACCAGCTAATGTTCCAGTTATTTCATGAACATCTTTTACTGAAAGAAAAACTATTTGGAGGGTTGGTTTTATTCATTTATAATTCACTAGCTGATCATCATGCACAAGTAACTAAGCTTTCAGTGTCATCTTCTTTCACTCTTTAAAGTGCTAATTACCCAAAACACGAGAGTGCTACAAAACTTAATATATAAAAGAGCTTAAAGGTCTTTGGACAAAACTCCTTTATGTGTCTAGTCTAGTCTTCATTAACCAAGTAACCAGAAAGCAGTCGACACAAAAGACCACATATCAACTTGACATACAGTAAACCAAAACACGGAAGTTGTTGAATTAATTTTAAAAAACAAAAACTGGGGGCACCTGGGTGGCTCAGTGGGTTAAAGCCTCTGCCTTCAGTTCAGGTCATAATCTCAGGGTCCTGGCATCGAGCCCCACTTCGGGCTCCCTGCTAAGCAGGGAGCCTGCTTCCTCCTCTCTCTCTGCTTCTCTGCCTACTTGTAATCTCTCTCTCTATGTCAAATAAATAAAATCTTAAAAAAAAATAAAAAAATAAAAAACAAAAACTGGCTACCAAATTAACACCTAGAAACCCCAGAGCTATCCCTGAGTAGTAGGAATTAAAGACTGCAGTGGTTGCCATTGTAATAACCACCATGTCTAAAAGTCATCATTACACGAAGAGCTGTGCTACCAAATTCTCACATGGGCATTATAAGATATGTGTGATCCCATTTTACAGGTCAGAAAGTTAAAAGCTCAAAGTGGTTAAGTAATTTAGCTAAAGGCACTCCTATAGTAAGGGAGAATGTTTAGTCCATCTGATTCCAAAAATGATACTTTTGCTACTACACTTCATATTAATGCACAGGAAAATACATACCAGCTTTAAACAGGGCTAAGTTCCGGTAAGGTCTAGCTAATGACCCTACTGTAATTACAAAGATCTGTCACGTATTTCCACCAAAACTTATTAAAAGTTTCAGGAAGAAACAAGATGCTGAAAACTCCCCCTCATCCTCCTCATCTAAGAAACTCCCAAAAATATTCTCTTGAAAAGTTCTTACATATATACTGCAAAAATCTTACTATCTATTCACATGCTTATTTAATATATATGACATTTCGGGCGCCTGGTGGCTCAGTCGGTTAAGCATCTGCCTTCAGCTCAGGTCATAATCCCAGGGTCCTGGGATTGAGTCCTGCGTCGGGCTCCCTGCTTGGCGGAGAGCCTGCTTCTCCCTCTCCTTCTGCCTGCCACTCTGCCTACTTGTACTCTCTCTCTGTCAAATAAATAAATAAAATTAAAAAAAATTATATATATGACATTTCATCTATGTATCCATCCATCCATCCACTGTGGACTCAGACGTCTATAGGACAAGAATGTGAATCAGGCATGTAATAAGCACTATCACTACCTCCTTTGAACAACGCCATGCAGAACTCAGTATTTATTAACTCATATGTGGTAACTGCTTATTAAATAACAGCCTCAAGTGGCGCCTGGGTGGCTCAGTTGGTTAAGCACCTGCCTTTGGCTCAGGTCATGATCCCAGGGTCCTGGGATCAAGCCCCACAATAGGCTTCTTGCTCAGCGGGGAGCCTGCTTGTCCCTTGCCTGCTGTTACCCCTGCTTGTGCTTGCTGTCTCTCTCACTTGCTCTCTCTGTGTCAAATAAGTAAATAAAATCTAAAAAAACAAAAACAAAAAACCCAGCCTCAAGAGACAGGTGGGGTATATTTGAAAGAACAACAGATGAAGAGTCAGAGCAAATACGAGGACAGGAGTCATGTCGTATTCATCTCTGCTTCCTATCTTTAGTGAACTGAACTATCCCCAAATTATCACTAGCTGTGATATCACTGTCCAAGCCCTTTTTATTTCTTTATAGCTTAGTTTCCTCGCCTATAAAATGGTGGCAATGGTCTCTGCCCAGCCCATCTCACTGAATAGCTAAAAGGAATAAATAAGGTCACGTATGTCGAAGGCCAAGCAAATCAAAGTACTAAGAAAATATGAAAGCGTTTTATAATAAAGATTGTTAGTCAAGTCTTCCCACAGAATGGCCAAGGCCCTCACTGTTGCCTTCACTTTTTCCTGAAGCCTCTAAAATCTAAAATGTAAGCTAACAACAGCATGGTCTCCCTTTCTGGGTCACAATGGGTTGGAGGATCTAATTTTATATTTCTCTATGCTGCAAACATTCAGATTGATCAAGTCCTTTTTCAGCCTCTAAGGTCTATGGGCCAGGTATCATATTTTTCTTTCATTAGTCTTATACCATGCTCACAGATGTGCCACATTAAACCTCGGAACTTTTTTTAAAAAGGAAAAAAATTGACAATGGTGATAGTTTTATGTAGGACAGGATAAATGTCTCACTTTTACCAAGGAAAGTCATTTTTAGAAATGTTCCAGTGGTTATCTCCTTGCCTACCCTCCTGCCTCAGTTGAGAAGTCAAACATGAAATGAGTTACCAGCTACCGGGTCTGGTAAACACCTCATCAATTCTACCACTAACTGATTTTACATAAATTCCTAACTTTCACCAAATAACAATTCAGCAAGGCAGTAACGAGTCCATAATTGTAATCAGAAACTCCTGGGTAATATAATATGACCCAGAAGACAGAGGTCATTTGAAGAACAGAAAGAGGAATGAGAACCAAAACTAAAGATAGACAGGCGGACTCTCAATCTTGATGAGAAAATTCAGCATGGTCTGCCACCCATCCAGCATTTCTTCACAAGCAGACTCCGGGCATGGGTGATAGGTTTTTCCACTGTAGTTACAATTTCATTTCACAAGGTAAAAGGCTCTCCCGTCCAAGTATAATAGGAAAACAGAGAGCCTGTCTCTCTGTGAATTACTAAAACACAGTTTTTGATAGCCTATTTTGTCATGTCGAGTAGAAAGGCCACCCCACACACTCCCTCTGTACCTGTCCACTACTGGGGCAATAAGCTAGTGTAATAAGAGGTGAAGTAGAAAAGACCAGCTGGGCACAAAATGGTCCATAATACAAAGGCTCTTGGAAAAAGAGGGGTATTTACTTCCACTTTTTGGCATTAGATACTTGCTTTTGGGTATGATCCATGTAGAGTTTTGGTACAGAAACTGAACGTTAATCTCATTAATCTGTATTAAGATGTGTCCATAAAGAACAAAGTTATTAAAAAGAAAAACAGGTAAGAACAAGATGCAGTAAGCAGATGGCTTTTTTTAAAAAGTCATTTCAAAAAGGATTCCTTAAGAAAAATGAACCAATCTAGATTCAGGGACTATAACTGATTTAATGGAACAAATGTGGGTTAAAAAAAAAACAACTTTTTTCTTTTACTCCTAGATTAGGACATTGATTGGATATGGCTCGATTAATACAGATGAATTTCAAAAAACAGACACAATGGTCTTTTCCTCCTTTTAAAACAGGTGGCACAGAGCTACCTAGAATAAACCTGGCCTCTTAATTTTCTCCCAATCCTAGATCAAACTAATACGAGGGAGAAAATGCACTCATTCAAGATCCATTAAGTACTTACTAAATACTAATGGGCACTATTAGGCCACAGGGGAGATGTCCAAAACACACTACAACCACACTAACATTCCAGGGGCATGGAATTCACCTAAAACTCATAAACAAGAACAAAAGCTACATTAAGAGGTCCTTTTCCTATATCGCCACTTGGCACTTTTTATCTGACCTGACTTTCTTCAGAGCATATTTATTTATTTTTATTTTTTTTAATGATTTTATTTATTTGACACAGAGAGAGAGAGAGAGAGAGAGAGAGAGAGAGAGAGA
>LNAC01000052.1:2631219-2687726 GCA_002007465.1 Ailurus styani
TTACATGCCATGTTGCCACTCACCTTTCTGGGTTAAAGACACAGTATATACTCTATCTCCCCCACTGGAAAGAAGGTTAAGGGTCTAGATCACATGCTACTTTGTATCACTGTCTCACAACTAGTTCTGGAAGCTCAGTTTAAGGTTTTAAAGATACCTCATTCAACAAATATTTCTTGAGCACACTGTATGGCATGGAATAAGCAACAATATTAGATAGTATTACTTAATACCTACCTGTCCTTCTCCTTGTTGTACAGGTAAGATAACACTCAGGTTTAAAAGAACCTGTTCAAGGTCAAACCCTGAGTCAGTGACAGTGGACCTCAATCTTTTCCCCCAGCCAGGGGTTGGCAAAATCCAGTCCACAGGCCAAATCCAACTCACAGCCTATTTCTGTACAGTCCATACCATAAGAATGCTTGTTAACTAGCAACAGTCACAGCTTTGTGTTTTTTACATATTACTGTTTCAGGTCCTTACTAGCTGCTGAGAAGGAAATCAGTGAGGCCCGATACAGCATCAAGAATTTAGTAACCTCACTCAGGGGAGGCATAAAAAACTAGTAGACTATATAGTTTTCTTATTTCAAACACTGGAATAGTAACTACAAAGGTAAATAAAATGAATTTTTGTAAATGGAATAATTTCCTCCAAAAAAATCTACACTAAAATTTCCGGAATGTTTTCTCCTCAGTTTCTTTTCAAGGTTAGAGTCACATGCTGCAGAGCACTCTGCCTCTCCGACAGGCAACTCCTGGCTTCACAGCTTTTGTGACCACTGACCACAACTTACATCTAAAAGCAATACAAACACTGCTATTAAGAGAACCAGGAACAGATCCTTTTGGAAAGCACTGAATCATTGCATAATTATGTAAGCACTCAAAAGTGGTAGCTATTTTTTAATTAAATTTCAATGTTCAATGTTCATATGCTGGGGTTTTTTTGTTTGTTTTCTTTTATGTTCAGTTAGCCAACATATATTGGGTTTTAATAGGAGTTATTTATAAATTTGTTTTGGGCACGACAGATTTCTTAGATTTTATCAATGACTCCTGGGCTCTGAGGGCCTCTGTTGGGCCTCCCATCCTGTGCCCAGTTATCTGTAGCTTAAAGAGAAATTTCACAAACTGAACTCAGTGCCCGGCTCAGTCAGGACTCAGAGTCGAGCTTCACTACTCATTAGCCACGTGGCGATGTTACTTTGCTGAATATAATCCTCAGACCCTCATCAAGTCCAATTGACTCTACCTCACAACTCTTTCTTGAATTCATCCACTTGGCGTTCAGAATAAAATTCTAAATCCTTCACGTGACCCATGTAAAGAAGGTCTGGCAGGATCTAGCCCAGACAATTTCTCCAACCCCAGACCAGGGTAAACATCCCTTTTGGTGGCCCATGTCTACTTGCTCACTGCTGACTCTCCAGTGCCCATCACAGTGCACAGCAAGAGCCCAGGAAGGAAGGAAGGCAGGCAGAGAGGAGGGGGAAAATATTACCTGTCTCTTTCAAGGTCATGGAGATGACCTATAGAGATGAGGTCCATAAAACTGTTTTACTAACTAAAGGACACTGCATTAATATAAACCTTTATCATTACTACCAGCAACAGGCACAATGTACCCAATGTGCCACATGGATTTTACTACGTAATCTAAATTTTTAGGAAGGGTTAAATCACTTTCAAATAACCTCAATCTCTACTTTTTTTCATTCCCTTAGCTAACATCTTACCCATCTTGTAGAAAAAAATGGTAATAGTGTTAATACAGCTCTCAAAGGATCCCCCAAATCTTAGCCTCTCCAGGGTTTGGCCTTCCCTCCTTTAATTTCCCTCCAACGCCGGGGGAAAACTGAATTATCAGTCTTAGTCATCGACCACAGCAGTATCTCCAATAGCTCAACGTCAGAAACCAGAAGGAGATTTCAGAAAGATGAATGCTGGTGATGTAGCACAAAAAGGACAATAATATTTTACAAGTCCACGTGACTTTATAGGGGCAAACATCACTTGTTTTTCATCAAATGGGACTTTGGTGGCAGTGAGAAAATAACTCCCGGACTTGTAGTCTTCCATGTGTCATTTTTACAAAGCGATCTCTTTTTCCCTTGTCCCTTAACAGAAGGCCTGGTCCCACACTACATTTCTGTCTCCCAGGCTAGAAACCACTTACCCATGACAGCTACTATCCTAATCCTCCAGTACCAGCCTTGCCCTACATGGGAATTATACCTGCCAATTAACTGCTGCTGCAGGGCTAACAGATTGAGCCAAAGCTAGTGAGGAGGGCGGGAGGGAGAGAAGGAGGAAGGGGGAGCGGAGAGGGAAGGAAGAAGGGAGGATGTGCCACCCGCACTGTTTGTCTAAGCCAGAAGGGCTACTGCCCTCAGAGAGGAAATTCAGGACTGTCTCCCACCATAGATTTCCAAAGTGTCACCATCTTTTAGGGGCAGACCCCCAAATTAGCACTGGTACAAATCCTAATGAGGAGAGAGTTACTGTCACAACACAGCAAAGACCTTTCTGGAATATGAATCCATTTTTTTTTCCTTCTCAGATTCACACTCTAGCTTCATTTTTTAAATCCAAACTTAGCATCATGTCTTTCAGGGAACCAAAAAACAGCTGGCTCTTAAGAATCTATTTCCATAATTTATATTGAACAAAATGCCAGAGTGAAATAACATACAAGTTAACACTTAAGGATATAAAAAGACACTTAGGTAAGGTCATTTTATTTTTAATCACTGGTATTTTACCTCTACTCTTTTTAGCTTCATTTACTCATTCAATAAATATTTATTAAGGGCCTGCCAAGAGCTAGGCACTGCATGAGTGCTGGAGATACAGCTGTGAACGAAACAGAGCCAGTGTCTGGTTGCCTAAGAGGTAGAGGAGAGGATAGCAAATGAGGAAAACAAACCAGGATTTCAGATCATGGTAAGTGCTGTGAAGACAATATACTGACCAAAGTGTAAGAGAGTGACTTACAGGCTACCTCAGAGACAAGAAAAGCTTCTCTGAGGAGGAAACATCTGAACTGAGACCCAAATGAGAAGAAAGAAACCCTCCATGCAAAGCCTTAGGGGAAGAACATTCCACAAAGGGCACAGAAGTAAAAAGGTCCAGAGGTAGGAATGAGTATGCCTTAAGGCATCTTGAGGAATAGCAAATAGCACCTCTTTTCCAAAACTACATTTTTTCAGTTACACCTGAATACCTAATCTCTTAGCTCCACCTTGAACTTCTCTACCTTTGTTGCTTTGCTAATGACATCTTAACTGAAAAGCCTTCTTCCACCAATTTGATACAATTCTACTCCTTTTTCAAAGACTAATGACTACATTAAAAAATGGAAGTGCCTTCAATATGTCCAGTTTAGGAAGCCTCCCTGACCCTCCTCATTCAACGGTAAGAGTCCCACAGTTCAGTGCTTGGGCCTTGATTATGATACATAATCCAGAATAATTTAAAAACTCTACCTATAATGATCTTACAATTTGAAAATGCTTCCCAACTCTATTATCACACTTCACCTTCATGTCAATACTGTGCAGTTAGTATTCTTAACCCTTTTTTACAGACGAAGCTGCAAAGCTCAGAGAAATTAAGTATTTGACCTAAAATGACAGTCTACAGCTACTCCTTCAGGCCAGCCTAGCCTGCCACCTTACCTCCTCCTCTTCCTCCTCACCCTCTCTGTCAATAATCTGCAGCAGTCTCTTTTTGTCATCGTCTGCTTCTTCTACCACTGTCATTTCCTCTTCCCGATAGCGGCCACGGTCTCGGGGACCAGCCTGCCTCCGACGCATTTTCAGCTCTTCCTCTTCATCATCCCGGGGACGTTTTGTGCCTCTGTTTGGCTGAGAAAGAAAAAAAAAAGAAACATAGGATTCCAGAGCTGGAAAAGACCTAGAAGGGCACACATAGCAGACATTCTAAAAGCTTTCAAGGATTCACCGATGAAAAGCTCCACAATACGATTTCTCCCACAAAATGAAGCTCCAACTGGTCATTTTTTCAGACCCACAGTGATTCTATAAATATATGACTGAAGTCTCCCACAAGGTAGCTGGCTTTTTTTTTTCTTTTACAGAACTATTTTAATATGCAAAGTTTTATCACTTCACAAAAATTGCTGTGTATACAGAAATCACAGGGAACACAGACACTCTGAGATGGGTTAGGCTCAATTTACTAGTTATGATACAACCCCCGACACCAATCCCTTCGTATGGTTTTAATTCGTGTCTAAGAAAGACTACACTCACAAGTACTTTGTACAGAGAAGATTACATATGTAACATCCAAGGGTCTACTGCACTCTGAAGTCCTACTTTATGGAAGAGCAGGGTAGGGTAAGGGCCAGAGGTAGTATTACTCAAAGTCACAAAGCCAGCAGCAGCACTGAAAACACAATCAGCACTTCCTGACTTCTGGTCCACGGCTCTGGCCTCCACACTGTTAGGTCCTCGTTTTGCCTTTGACACTGCAGTCCACGGAGGAGTTCTTAACAGCAGCCTTCCATTAAATTGGAATAAAATGAAACACTACTGAAATGGGCTTCAGAGTTGAGGAGAAACAGCACTGCACCAGAAATCAAACAGCCCAATGTCTCCAAGAAGCTCAGGTTACTACTGATGCAGCTCTGGGCACGTCATTAACCTCCCTAAACCTTCATTTCCTCATCTTCAAATGGCAAATGGAAATTATAACCCTTTTCCCTGTGAATTTCAAAGGATGCTTCTATATGTGTGTGTTTTTACCATTTTCCCCCAGCTTCACTGAGATATAATTGATATATACCATTGTGTACAATGTGATTAGTTGATTCATGTATATATCACAAAATGATTACTACATTTGTTAGTTAACACCTCCATCACCTTGTAAAATTACCTTTTTTTTTTGGTAGTGAGAACATTTATGATCTACTCTCTTAGCAACTTTCAAGTATATTATACAGTACTGCTAACTATAGTCACTCTGCTATACATTGGGTTCCCAGAACTTATTCATAACTGATTGTTTGTATTAAAAGGTTGCGAACTTTAGTGAAAGAATGCTTGCTAAACGAGGGGCATCTGGGTGGCTCAGTTAAGCGTCTGCCTTCAGCTCAGGTCATGATCCCAGAGTCCTGGGAATGGAGCTCCACATTGGGCTCCTTGATCAGCGAGGAGTCTGCTTCTCCTTCTCCCTCTGCCCCCCACCGCCCTGACCCCAGGCTCACACATCCTCTTTCTTAAATAAAGTCTTAAAAAAAAAAAAAAAAAGAATGCTAAACATCAATAATACTAAACAAATATAAACGATTACTATAAGAAAATCCACATGATTCTGTCTTCCTCAACACAAGACATCTGTGTTAGGTTCAATGAGCTTTTCTTTATATGTTATGATAACTAAACACACTAATAGTGTGCTAGGTGCAACATGGTCTATTAGGACCAACAGAAGAGAATCCCAACCTGTCAAGCTGCTAAGTTATTTGGTGGTGATAAGAGACAAATTTCTACTATACACATTATACATCTCACCTTGTGACTTATAACCCACACTGCTACTGAACTCCGCTATCCCAGTGGTGAAAAGACATTTCCCTCTATAGTCACATACCCTGCTGGCTCCACATACCAGGTGTGCCAGTAAGTCTAAGCATATGACATTGCTTAGAAAACTCACATTAGACAATTTGGTTTGTAGGTTACCACCTGCTATTTTTCACTCTGTTCCTAGCCTCCGTGAGATAGATTATAATTTCATATGATAACGCTCCATTCCACAAATACAAAAATAAGAATCTATTGTCATCATCACTGGTCTGCACTTGGAAAAAGAAGGAAATCAACATGCCAGTTACCATGGACCACAAGCAAAAAGAGGTGGTGGTTTTCATGTGAGAAAGGAAGGAAAGGTAGCTTGATCCTACAGGAGGGCAGGCTTCAAACCAGAATCTGTAGCTCCCCAGCAGGTAAGGAACTTCAGCCCCCTGGGAGCACTAATTCTTTCAGGCTCATAAAACGAGGCCTGCTGCGATTCTGATTAGCGTGAGGCTGCTGCTGCAGTCAAATCAAAGCATTAGCTCCATAGTTCTCCACGGAGAGGAGATTTCTGGATTGTTTATCTCTGAGGGCGGAGAGAAAAGGCAGTGGACCACAATTAAAAGGAGAAAGCTAAATACTACCACGGTTAAGAAATGCAAACCTGAAAGAATACTGGTAGTGTCTCTTTGGAATGTTCCAATCTACTTTTTTAAAACAAACATTTCAGAGGTAGGGGAGGAGTTTCACTTTTACCTCTAATAATTGTCCCTGAAATAGCACTTTCTTCCTGCAGAACTTAAAGCACCTCTCTTAATCTTCACATCTCTGGGTAAGAGAAGTAGGTTAACAGTTCTATTTTCTAAGAAGGGAGACGGGATGCCTGAGAGCCTTTAATAAATTCTTGCAAAAGACAACCTGGTCCCTCCTCAAAGTTGAACCTGATCTCTGGGAAGTTTGCTAATGTATCATGATTCCAGGACCCTAAGTGAGAGAGGTCCGAGGGACTTTCAGTCAAGAATATATGACTTGGCCAAGTTAAAATAATATTTGTTAAACCATTCATTCAACAAACAATGTATTAAAGAACTGTAAGACTTGAAGGGTCTTCAAGTAATAAGGTAGCCCAGTGGCAGTCCCAGGCTTCCATTTGGGTCATGTCTAAATGGGGAAACGAGGACAGACAGGGCCAAGATGGATTCTTGAGATAAGAATAGCTCTGTTAATCTTTAGGAACAGTCTTAACAGAACATCCCTAAGAGGGCAAATTTCAGGTTCACTAACTGTTTCTACAACTCCCTCCTCCATCACACAGGACATTCAGGTTGAACTCCTCTCATGACAACTCTCCAGCAGAGCAAAGCAGAACCCATCAGGGTGCTCTGCCATGATTCCTTTACCAACATTATCTGCCCCCACCTCCAACAGACAGGTAAACCTAACCGTTCAAAGGCCCAGAGATATTTTATTTCAGCCATTTTTTTCTCCCAAGGCAAAATTTTAAGAACTTTTGTTCTTCTCAACAAGGATTGTCTCTTTTTCAGATACTAACACTTCAAAAGAGAAGTTTCTACTCATTTCTGAAATTTGACCACTCTGAAAAATAAAGGTTAGAATTCGTTTCTTTAACAAATATTTATTAAATGCCAACTATGTATAAGGTCTGTGCTGGTGACTGGGGACATAAATGTAAGACAAGCATTGCTTTGCTATCAAGGGGCTTAACAGTCTAGGACATAGCTGCTCAGTTAAAATGAAATGCAAACCATAGATGTAATTTAAAATTTTTTAGGGGCCACATTTTAAAAAGTAAAAAGCAGGTAAAATTAATTTTAGTGTTTTTTAATCCAATATATTTAAATATTATCATTTTAACACATAGTCAATATTTTTAAAATTACTAATGTGATATTTTACGGGTTTTTTTTCATACTAAACAAGTCTCTGGAATTTGGCATACTATTACATTCAGAGTATATCTCAACCCAGACCCAGCCCCATTTCACATGCCCAACAGCCATATACAGTTAGCAGCTACCATATTGGCTACCACAGGTCTCCGTAGGTCTAGAGTATTTTCATCCAAGGGCTTCCTGTTCCCTGATAAAGCCAAAATGGAACCGTCTTTCCAGCAACACTGCATAAAACATGTACTCAAAGAAAGCTGAAGTCCTATTTGTGAAAGGCCCCCACAAAAAATTATAAAGCTAACAAGATCCTGACCTGGAAATAAATGTCTATATTATATTTGCCAATATTTGCTACTGAGAGAGTGATCAGTTACACAAAACAAAGCAAGAATACATAAGTGGGGAAGACTCTCAGAGCTGTCAAATGTATTAGACTACAGAAGAGCCAAAGGGCTCTGGATTCGGGAAGGGTATATAACACTCGCAGCCTGTCAGAGAGGTCAACAGCTCAGGCACGAGCTCTCCTTGTGTCTTACAAAACCAATCCCCAAAGGATTAAGCCATTCTTACCAGTTACCTTTGGAGATTAATTTGTTTTGGTATGTGAAAGGTGTTTGGAATCCCTCAAGATGAAGGAATGACAAAAGAAACTGTTCCTCATAAAGTCATTTCTTTGTTTCTGCTGCCCACAAGACTAGAGAAAAAATGATTAACTCTTAACTTCTGATGTACCAGAACATCAGCCTTGAAGGATTTAAAAAATCTTCTATATTCCCTGCCTTACTCCCAATAGGTGGTGAATGGTATAAATGCTCACTAAGCATTTGCCACCATCCAACCACACAGCTGGTAGCCTTCCTAGGTTACATAAAGGATTTCCATTTGTTCAAAGCTTATAGTAAGCTTCAAGATTATATATGTAAGATGCTATTACTTTCCAAAAATCTTGAAGCCTATTATGTGTGTGTATGTGTGATGGATGATATATATATCCATCCCCCTGGAAACAGAAATCAAGACATCTCCATGAAAGCTTGGAAAGAGTTAAAGAATTAAATAAGTAATCTGCCTAGGATACTCCCTGCGTACCCAGACAATATCCAACCTAAGCTGTAGGTTTCATTTTTCCCTCTCTCCCTCTCTATTTTTTTTTTTAATTAAAAAGCAGTGAGAAGCTGTAGCTATAATGAGGAGCTGTGGGAAAATGCAGTTATATTGGGCTCAAAGTAATGTACCATAGGAAGAGGCTACATCACCAGAACGAATCCTAAATTAAAACTCCACTATGAAACCAACTCCATTTCCTCTGAGCATGCAATCTATATTATCGCATTTATGGTCTTGTCTCGACCTCAATTAGACTTGGGGGTGGGGGTGGGAGAAAGGGCCTTCTATAATAAGCAATAATGGCATCATTATGATAAATTATGAAAACACACAGCACAATTATTAATGTGAAGAGCATATCTATATCAGGACATAACAGTGGAGATGTGTATGGGGGTGGGGGGGCACATCTAAGTAAGTTCAATATTCCAAGTTACCTGGGTTAGGAGGAGGTGATTTTCATAAAATGTAGTTTCATGTTAATGGAAGAAAAAATATGTTCAATTCTATTAAAAAATGGAAAAAGTCAAAGGAAATCTTCTATAACCTCATAATAAGCCAGGAATTTTTCACCTAGCACCAAGAAGCTTCAGAATTTCAGAAAAGGGCCGTCCAGTTAGGGGCATGAAATACTATTTCCTAAATATCAAACAATGGGAAAGACTCAGAAATTTGAGCTCAAAGAGATAATCCAGTTTATCCCTCTCTTTATAGAAATAAGGGAATCAGAGCCCAGTGGCTTTAAGCAATTTGTCTGTAATGGGCAATAATACAAAGCTTCTAATTCCCAATATAGTGCTTTTCCTACTCTGCAATACTAAAAGTCATTGCTGACCTACTTGCAATTGGTGATACCCTATATGGAGAATGAGTTTAGAAGTCAAATTTTTCTAAATTCAAATCCTAGTCCCTCTACTTAGTTAGCAGTCCTGGAAAGTAACTTAGCCCCTCTAAGCTTGAGTTTTCTCAATCTATAAGCTAGAAACAATAACCACTTTCATACATTTATGTATATATGTACATATATGTATGTAAACACATAAAGGCCAATGTTTCTAAAGCGCCCAGCAGAGTTTGGCTCATAGAAGATAATACACGTAGCCTCCACCTCTCTTGGACACACCTAATTCAAAAATCAAAGAACCTCAAGTCTGGAAAGGGTGTTGACCATTAACAGGTTTTAAATGGAAAATATTTTTTATTTAATGTCAAAATATGACAGACCCCACCCCTTACTGTACCTTTTAATATCCAATGTCTGAGAAAGAACACAATGACAAATATATTACTATTTTGCACTTGTGTTTTTAACTCCTACATTTATGAAAGAGAGAGAGACAGAGAGATGAATTAATTTTGAGAGAGATTTTGAGAGACTGAGATTCATTCTACAGAAAATGCCTGTGTACATCTGTCTGGATTCACAACCCCCTGCAGTAATTCTGAAAAACTGGAGACATCCAGACTTTAGGAAGCCGTGAGTCCAACCCAATCATCTATCTGAGGTTTGAATCCCCTTTAAAGCATCTTCACTGGGTATAGACTGGGGCTTTCCTAATACTTCCAGTGACCAAAAACTTAACCCCTCCCTAAATCTTGCCCCTCCCATCTTTGGATCACTCAGAGAGTTTGTTAAATTGAGGAGAAACCTTCCAACTTAGAACTTTTTTCCTTGGTCCTTAATATTTCGCTTTAAAGCAATATAAACATGATTAGTCCCACTCTCACATTTAAAAAAATATTTAGATTATTACAAGACAGTAATCCTATTTCTTTCTTCCTCTATCATTGCCTTTTCTTTTTCAGAATAAACACTTTCAATATGGTGAGATGCACACAACACAGGGGCAAAAGTAGGTATACACATAATTAAATTCCTTCCTGCCATTAGGTTTCATAATTTTAAAGCATTCTGATATCTCTAAAGGTAATTAGACATATGGAATGTCACAAACCCAGGCTGTGGATGGATTGGTATAACCAACTTGAAATGCTCAGAAATCATCTGCTGTTAACCTCGCCTGATTACATTTTGTCAGAATAAAAGGGAGTTTTCAAACATTCATTTTTACCAGATGGTAGTGAGTGGCCTGACCCAGAAGTTACAGATGAGCTGCAGTAATGAGTTTTCCCTTGCCTTTGCTGGCTGCACATTCACTGGTGACATTTTACAACTAGGACTTCTGGCTCAATCAATATTTGCAGGCATGAAACCTGCCAAAGTTAACATCAGGGCTCCCTTGCAAATTTGCTTAAGGCACCAGAACTGAAAAAGCTCACAATCTCTAATGCAGCAACTACCATCAGCCAAAGTTCATAATCAGGGATCAAAGCCACCAGAGACAGAAAATTCTACCCACCTCAACTCAAAAGGTTGTTGTGATGACTAAAACTCCTTACAAAGGAGCCCTATGTAAACTATAAAGTGCTATATCAACAAGGGATTATCATACATATTTTTAAGAAATATCTGAGAAATATTCCAGGTATTCATACACAGTTACATATTATGTCTTTACAAGACTTAAAGCTTAGGAAAAAAAAAATCAATAAACCATGGCAATTTACTATCTTTTTTTTTTTTTCTGAAAGAAAACCAAGTACCAGAAACTCAAAATCTCAAAGCAAAGTTATTGCAAATATAAAACAGGACTCTCACTTATTTAATTCCCAATAAAAAAATTAACAGGTACTGAGAACACAATAATTACTGGAGAACATGGGTTTTAACTGCCCACAAGGAGGGGGGAAAAATCAATATATCAAAAATTAAAACTGGACCAATGATACATTATATGTCAATAAAAAAAAATTAAAATCACCAAGACTCTCACTTAAGATCTATAATCTGATTGGCTGACAAGTAACATGGATGTGATTTACGATTTAAACCACTAGTCATTAAGACTCTACTTAATCCATTTTTTCTACGAAAAAAATTCTTACTTCTTGTTAAATATACATTCATCTCACCTCCAAAGGGTGTGTAGATTTCTTTTTTTTAAAAGTACAAACTACACTTTAGCATCCATGATTTACTTTGACATCTTCTCTGATTAATTCTGCAGCTGCATCAGAAAGCTGAATGTTGATTCAGTTTCTTTATTTATCAAGGCTAACAGAGGCAGATACTTGTAAAATTGTTGGAAGGTAAACTACCTCCATTTTAGAAGACTTATTATGAATGTTTTGTCAGTTACACCAGAACCATCATCATTCTTTCATTCACTCAAGAAGTGTTTACTAAGCTAATAGAAGCTGAACATCACTCCATTAGGTGCTAGAGGGAATATTAGACATCAATTCAACAATAACAACAGAATTGCACTGATCTAAAGAAGAAGCATAGTACAATGCAAAGAGCAGCAAACCAATAATCAGAAAAAAAATCTAGGTTCTTGTGAAATCACTTGAGTCACATGACCTTAGATAAGTCATTTGACTTATCAGTGCAGCATTTCTAAAAAGGGCTCTGCCCTTGCTCTACATCACAGGATTGTCTTAGTAAGATAAGGGAGAATAAGATTAAATAAGATAAAGACACAGCACTTTGAAAAGAAAACAGAACCTAAGATTCAATTTCTCTTAATGATTGCTAATGCAAAGTTCTATATATACAATACTTCTAGAATTACTTAAAATCAGCGTTTGACAAGGAATATCATCACGATGATCACAAAAGAAAAAACACTGAGCACCCCACAGGGATGTAAAAAGGGACCCAATGTCACTAGAAATCAGGAAAATGCACATAAAAACCACAAGATATCAGACTGGCAAAAAAATGAAAAAATTTAAAATCTAGCAATGTGTTGAAGATGTGGAGAAACAGAAACTGCCAAAACTTGCTGATAGGAGTATAAATGAGCATAGGACTAATTGGTGATATCTAATAATACTGAAAATGCATATATTCTGACTATCCCAGCAATTCTACTCCCAGGTATATATACAAAAATTCTCAGACATATGCACAAGGAAATACTTAAAGAATGTTCACTGGAACATATCTGTAATAAGAAGAAAGAAAATTTCAACCATCACTGGCTGTACACATAATTAAAAAAATGTGTGGGAATAATAATTACCTAATTCAAGATAGCGATTGCTTCTAAAACGGGTAATAAACTGGATTAGGGAGTGGGCACACAATAAAATGGGATTAGGGAAAAGTATACAGGAGACTTCAATTGTATTGATAAAATTTTATTTCTTACAGATCTGAAGTAAATTTGGCAAGATAGTATGGTTATGCACACACATAGAGGGAGAAAAGGAGGACCACTAGAAGCTAGCAGGGAATCATGCAGAACAAGTCATGCCCAACTGGTTCCAGTTCTTTGATGTTGTTGTGGCTCACTAAGTTAAGGGTTTACAACACAGACTGGGTACCTTTATCTCAACACAATCTTTCACAGAGTTACTCAAGCAGGCCGAAAGAGAAATGGGGATGAGTGGCAGCACAGATAGGCAGAACCAAAACTGGTTGAACCAAAAGAGTAAGCACTGTGGAGTCCTTTGTTTAAACTCAAAATAGTAAATACATAAAGTCCCTGCCAAGGGAAATGTGACTTAAAAACAATTCAGTCAGAAAAGAGCTGATGGCTTCAGTAAATCTCCAATTCAATGAATCAACAGGATGACCAGCTTTAAATATTTTTAAAGCTAATGCATGTTAAGGTCACACTATCAGAAGTGTAACATCCAATTTGGCTACAGTCTCACAGCATTGAATTAGCTACCATACTTGAAAAAGAGGCATTAAATCTAGATAATGTATGAACAGGATAGTACAGGGTTTGGAAACCCTGCTATAGGAAAAATCAATACGGAAATCAGAGAAGATTCAGGGAAGGACCCAGGAGTCACCTTGGGCTATTTAAACAATGCCCTGGAATGGGGGTAAATACATACTGTGCTACCATGAAGAGCAGATCACTTTCCTTTTCTCTTTCATTCTAGAGAAATTCTACTCAGTCTTAAGCTCCAGCTCTAAGGTCACCTTCTCTAAGGGTCTTCCAAAAACTCCAGTAAGACCTCTGAGCTTCCTCAGCAGTGTATCATATCATACCTCTATCAGCACATAACACGTGCACTGATAAATCTCCACCTCCTCTACTAATTCATAAACTGGGTCCTCAAGAGCAGGAACCATAGGATCTGACCCTGCTGCTAACACCTCAGCATCCAACGGTGCCCAAAATCAGAGCAGGCACTCAACCCACGTTGCCAAATCAGTGAGTGACAGGGGAGAGGACAGCTAAACCAATGAACTACCCAGGAATCATAACTTACTACTAGCAAATGTATATAAGGTATACATAGCCTCAGAGGTCCCTGGGTCGTTAGCATGACTGCAGCCAGGCAAGATTCATTTGTGCCTACATATGTGATCATTTTATGCCATCCTGGGTTGTATTTTATGTATCGCTTATTTAATTCTCGAGTGGTGGCACCAAGCGATATAAAGAATAGGAACAGTAAAACTCAGATTCAGACAAAGAATATCAGTACTACCTCATAATTTACAGATGAATAAACCAAGACTCAAGGAAGTGACAGGACTCGAGCCTGAAGTCATAGTCAGAACTAGGTCTGAAATCTCTCACTTTCACGGGAGCAGTACACACAACTCTGGATCCCTTTCCTTTGTCACAACCCTAGAAACTATCATCTGAAAGGCATAATTTTCGTCCTCTCTCCCTTTTGCCATCATCTTTCAACTAACATTAAAATTTCTTCTGCTACTTTTCTGTGTATGGCTTTAACCAGGAAAGCTCTTTTCTGACACTGCTCCTTGCTCATCTGTAAAAGCGTAGTGCCCTCTCTGTGTATGGAGATTGCGGTAAGAACTCCCTCTCCCAGACCATCCGGGGAACCCAACCAGTCCGCTCTGAATCTTTAAACATTAAATAACAAATTAATATGGTAATGTTATTTTAAATTATTTATAATTTTAAACCAAAGCTCAGATACAATAAATTCACTTTATTATTTCGGGTGACACAAAGGTTAGATACGTTGTAAGTGCTTGTCACAGAGGCTGGGGAGAGCTGGAGTATTTATTCAGCTACCAGCAGCCCACAGAGTGGTTTTGCACATAATACGGCACACCTGTTATATGTAATTACGCTGACAGAGAAGATTCCAGCCAGCGGAATATTGCTTCTAGCAATGGACAATTTCATTAAGACTAAAGTGGGGAAGGAAATCTTTAATTACCTTTTCTGTAAGTTGCCTCTGAGGTCATTGCCAAGACTTAAAACTTCATTCCTCTTTCAAACAGAAAGAGTGGTTGGGGAGAAAGAATGTACACTCACAAAGAAGACAGGAAAGAAAAAAGTGAAGATGTTTTGAGAAAATGGGAAGGAGGGGGGATGAATAACCTGGGACTGAATTAGTGAAAACCAAATCATAAGTAAAAAATAAATAATTTTATTCATTTACATAATCAAGGTCTTTCACAGTTGCTCATTAATTCCTTAACGGTTCTAAAACGGTTTTGACCTCAGGAGCCTAGGACATTAGCTACCAACATTACTTGTTTTAAAAGTTAAAACTCATTCACGTACGCCTGTTACACAACAGCTGACACATTTATTTCAAGGAAGACAGAACTCACATCAAACTTTACCCTGAGTATCCTGTGAAAGAGAATATTTTTCAACAGTATGGGTAATACTTTAAAGTCTGAAAACATAGCATGATTATATACTTTCTTTCTAGTGCCGATCTACCTCTTTCAGCTTGAACAAAGTATCTGGTGTTATGGCCTCAATACATGCCTGTTGATGAGCCCATCAAAACCAATGAAAAGAGATGCTTTCATGTCTACTTTTGTCTAAGATGCACTTTATTTTCCTCAACTCAAAGGCTTTACTATTTCTAGAAGCTTTACAAACCACTAAAGTTAGCAAAACACTTCCATTCCCAATAAAGACAAGTATGGGAAATGAGTTATTCTTAGAGTCAGAAATATTTCTTCCACCCAGAACACAGAAAGAACACTGACCATGTGGCCACACGGAATATGATCAAAAGGAACTGTCTGGGAGCCTGAGTGAATGCCTCTTGCCACCTACAAACTCCCCCTGCGAGCTCTATCCCTACCACCACAACTCTCTTGCAAGGAGGCTATAAAATTGACTTTAAAGTGATTTTAAACTAATAACTGTTCACTTCACGAGCATTTTAGGACACTCAATTTCCTAGCAATAGCATCTAGTAGAGCAGATAAGGCAAAAACGCATATTTTGCTGGGCAGGAAGGGATTCTACCAAGGATTAAGATAATTAAATAACTGTCTTATACAGAAACATAAATAAAAGAAAAAAATAATGTGAACCATCTCTCCCCTTTCTAAAGTTTTCTTTGAAGCTTGGCAGGCTTATGGTATTAAAAAAAACAAAAACAAAACAAAACAAAAACTTAAGAATTGGCTGCGTTGAAAAATATATCTGAAAACAGCGCAAAGGCAACTGGTTTTTTTGCACAATGCAAAGACATTATTACACATTATGGTAACTTTACTTTCTGAGAAAGGAAAGGTAAGTGAATTTTCATAAGCAAGTTTCCTCTGTGGGTGAATCTAGTCAGTTACAACCAGCTCAGAGAGAGCCATCAAGGCAAACTACCCCTTAGCTGTCAATTTAGAATGACTCCAGAAAGCCAGTCCCAGAGTTCCACTGATATCTTCTCAACAACCTCTTAATCTTATTTATAACACCTGTGTTAAAGCAGCCTGACATCAATCCAACTTGTCTCAGACTGAAATTACTTAGAAACTTGAGAATCATCGCAAACATACCAAAAAACACAGAGAGACACTGGCTGCACACAAGGGAATTTGGCTACCTCTTTTAAACAAAGCTGCGTTAAGTAAGCCAGGCTGGGCCTCCATAGGCAAAGTCAGAGATAAATCTCACAAAGGGCTTTTTAGGAGGCACTGAGGTCAGAGAATCTTAGGCTTTAAAGAAACCATAAAGAATTCCTCCACCGCTTCCTCACCAAGTGATTATCCAAGCTCCATAATAGTTACCATTAACTGTGTGGTTATTATGTTCATTATCTTTTTCCTCCTCATGCACCCCTGCTAGGTAGGGAACACACATTCCCTGTTTTTTTCAAGTGAAGAAACCAAGGTTAGGGTGGCTTGCTTAGCGAATTGCCCAAGGTCAAACAGCTAGAAAATAGAGGGGCTGGGATTGACGCACTCAGAAGAGTACATCCTACTATCACCATGTGACTGGGAAATTATCCTGCCTTAACCAGTTTCTGTGCTTACTACAGACCTGTTTCCCGAGGCTACTTAAACTTAAATGAACTTTTAGCAGCCCTACTACTTTCTGTTTTAGAAAGCAATGTGTCTCAGGCTTGTACAAAACATAAAGCACGTAAGAAATTGATGCTAAACTAGTCCTATTAAAAGGGGAGATTGTCGCAGTGAGAAGAAAACGGACTTCAGTAGTCAGACATCCAAGTCTGTTACGAGAGTGTGACCCTAGGTAAATCACCACCTCATCCCCAGAAAAAAAAGCCGTCCTAGTGAGGAAGCACCTAACCCAGAAAAGTCCTTAATATGTGTTAAATAAGAAAAAAAAAATCAAATGGAAATGGGTATGCCAAATACAACAACATGAAATAAAAACTAATCTTGTTGTTTATATTATCTCTTACTTTTTGTCTCTAAGGCTGGGTAAAAAGAAAACAGCAATTCTGGCCCACAGTAGACTTGCAGCAAACCTTGGGCAAATAAATGGATCAATCTGTTGCTCTGGAGTCAGGGATAACTCCAGTCTTAAAAAAAAAAAAGGCCATCAACTCTCAGGTTACTACAGTATTAGAATCAAGCTTTTATGAAGATCATCTACTGTTTTTTAAGGAAGTGATTAGGTCACTGTCACAACTGCTTAATCTACTTTCCATTGAGAAAAAAGAGGCAAGAAGGAGAAGGCAACTGTGGAGGAGCTAAGTCTCAGCATAAAAAGATACCTTTAGAAGAGAACCAAATTCACCCACTAATCATTGATTCGCTGCTTCATTCATTTCCTTATTCCTTCTTCCTTATTATACTTCTTCTTTCCTTTCTTCAGTCAAGAGACATTTACTGAGCTTTTACTACATAGCATGCACTGATCTGGTCACTGTCCTTGAGGAACTCAAAGTCTAATGGGAAGAAAGACACACATAACTAAGTCATTTCAATACAGAACTGCTGGGAAAGGCAGTCCACGCATGCGGTATTTCCAACCCCACTCGGCTGCAGAGGAGTGGGCATCAGGTCTGGAACACTTGCTTATCAAGAGGTAAGGAGCCCACACACCTTGTGCCAAGCTTAACACCTTGTGAGGCAATATCAGTCTGTTTCTACTCAACGAGTGTTCCTTTGCTCTGCTTAAGCATGTACATCAGTGCCCCTCAGGCATACCACCAGCTTTCTGGTCAGGCTCCTTCTGCTGCAAGAGAGACAGATGCATGTAGGTCACTGCCCTGCACCAGCTTCAGAGGAAGGAGGAGGGCGCCACCAGCCACAAGGGACTGATGTGCATCCCAGGCGCTGGTCTTGCTTTGTCTCTTCTCTGTGTAAGTAAAGCATCATCCCATCCAGCACTTGACTGTGCAGTGTTTCCACTGGCAACTCCAGTACCAAGATGCAATGGGCAGAAGTGTTTGGAGTCCTCTCCAGGGACTGGTAACTGACGGGAGTGTTCTGCTCCCCTGGGTTTGATAACCAGTGCATGGTGTTCTGATGGACAAGAATGATACACGTGGTAGACTCAAGGCAGGTACAAGACTGAGTGATGGTAGCATTCTGTTGCATTCTATTTCCTAAGGCATCTCTGTTTTTAAGTTCCCTTCATCCAATAGTGCCCTCTATAGGAAAATATTCTGCCATCTACTTCCTCATGTCTTTGGGCAAGTACTAAACTTCTGTGAACTTCCTTTCCTCATCTACAAAATGGGAATAAGAATACTGACTTTTCCGGGGTTGTTTTTAGGATGAAATGCAATAAGACCTATAAATCGAAAAACACAATACCTGGTTCTCAGTAAGCTGGTGGTTCCCAGCCTTTTGTTTTGTTCTTTTGGTGTGGTGGCACAGGGAGGAGAAAACACACATTCTTTTTTACTTCATTAAAAGTATGACAATTTCTACAAGCTCCTCTATGAGTTGCTTTTCATTCACTTCAAATCAGAACCATACTATCCCTGTGACCCTTTTTTCCCCACAAACACAATCTGTCAATTAAAGGCAAATCTGCCATTAATGCAGAGGCAAGACTTCAAGCCCAGGTGCACACTGCCTCCTGATATTATCCTTTTAGGTTCAGTGTCACGCTCCTGAAAAAAGCTCTATTCATTGTACTCAGCAATCGAAAAGTTCACATGGTCAGAAGTGCCTCTGCCTCACACAAGGTGAACCATGGCCAAAATTGCTTTTTTAATTAAAGTAAGACTTCCTGAACCTCTTGCTGACAATCACAACTAGGATGTGGAGGCCAATATCAACCAGTCTCCATCTTACTCTAATGGTAAGCACACAGAGAAGGTAGGAGGAAAATTACTAATTTAAACAAAATGTTTAATCATCTAATTATGGGACAGGCTCCAAGAAGATGGAGAGTGATTTGCAGTCTTCATTATGGAACCCACATGCGACCACTGGCACAAGTGATTATCAGCCAGAAGGTAGATACTATCTCTTCTTCCCCCACTGAGTTTTCTGTGTCCTTGTAAGTTCTGTGGGAATGAAAGAAATCTTTGGGGGGAAAAAAAGTAGAAGAATCACAATTTGTCTTACCAAGTTCATTATGCTGAATGAGGTATAAGGATCCCCAGTAAGAAGCCAGGGAGATAATATTCAGTGACTTTACACTGGCAGATTGAGCAGCCCGAGGGCCTTTGAAACTCACAAGTCTTATAAAAACTGCCCAACTCAGGTGGTACTTAAGCAATTCTTTTTATTTGCTGAAAAGTCCTGTCATCCGCGGTAAGAGATGCATTGAGAATTAGGGCGGTGCCCACCAATGGCACCTTTGGTCAGAAGGAAATCTGTTCCTCTGCAGATATGCTTGTACCACTGCTAATTTGTGTTATCTCTCCCCATTCAGATCTCTGTGCTAACTCAGGAGAAAAAGTCCCTGCCAACCAAGTCTGACAAGCTGATGGCAGAACTCCCACTGGAGAATCAGCAGAGACAGCAAAGGCAGGCAATTATTCCCTTTCATTAGAGAGAGTTCTTTTTAAGTTTGGCTGGTGTTTTTTTTTTTTTTTTAATTTTGAAAACAAAAAGTAGCCATTCACAGCCACTGCTCACTGCAGTCACTTACACAACTGGCAGAAACTGAAATTTCCCCCTAAGCCAACCAGAAAGAGCTGTGCCCCTGTAATTACCCACTGTAATGTAAAACCAGACGCAAAGAGGACGGCCACAGCAGATCTGGGCAAGACAGCAGTGATATTTAATCATCAGTCCAGACCATCTGCAACTGTTTTGCAGAAGCACATAAAGTTTATGGATTCCAAAGCTCCCTACAAGTTACCAGGTGCTGAAGGTCAGGTGCACTGTCCTCAGGTCCACTGGGGCTGCTTTGTTCATTCTCTCCAGGCCAGGGTGCTCGACAAAAGGCACCATGCCCATGTTTTCTGTGCCAAGGCTGGCAAGAGGAGTGTTGCTTCTTGATTAAGCCAGAACATAGATTAAATGTTTAGAACTGGGAGATTCTGAAAACAACCTAGGTGGGAAAGCAATTGTGCTAGGGAGAGCAGAGCTTCGGCTGTGGCCCCCTGCAGCACAAAGGTGAATTCTACCCACTTTGAACACCTAAGCTGGCCAGGCTGCTTCCCTACAATCTATTCTATATTCTACATTCTGCAGATGCAGTGCTCTTTTCAAACATAAACCAAATTGTGGCACTCCACAGCTTCAAACCCCTAATGGCTTCCCACTGTACTGACAACAAAATCTAAACATTCTAAGGTTACCTCCCCTCCCCACAGCTGACTTCTGTTCTTAATTGTCTCCTTCTCACTCACCACGCTCTAGCCATTTGCTTCAAACACGACAAGCTTGTTCCCACATTAGGGCTTTTGTACTGGATTTTTCCTAGGCCTATGCTGCTATTCCCACAGCTCTTCATAGAGCTCGATCTTTTTCATCATTCAGTACTCAATTCAAATGTTACCCCCTCAGAAAGGCCTTTTAGAACCTTCTGATGTTCCACCATCACTCTATTATATCAGCCCATATTTTCCCCCTTCAATCCCTATTGAAATTATCTTGGTTTTGTGTATGTAGTATTTGTTTGCCTGTGTGGGTGTTCTTACTTATTTGTATTTGTTTTGCTTGTTTATTGTCTGCCTTGCCTCTCTGGATATAAGTTTCATAAAGACAAGGTACTGCAAATGTCTTGTGCATATCTACTCTCAGTGTCTAGTATAACAACTTGCATTTAGTAGGCATTTAATAAATATCTGTTGAATAATTAAAGAAGGGAAGGTTCAATATGTATCACTAATCTAAATGCAATTTATTAACCCTCAAAAATCTAGACTGGCTCACAGGCTGTCAGCATGTTTCACAATACCCTAGAAACACTGGTTGGTTCTTTGCCAACCCCTGGTGAATGACAAGGAAACAATGGCAAAGATAAGACCAAGATGAACTTGTAGACTCTCAAAGTTGCAGAATTTGGAAAATCTGCAAGTCTCTTGGGTAGAGTCTTGCCCAAATTGTCCTTTCACGGGAGGATCAGATGGGCTAGCAACAGTGATTACCAATGGCAGGGGCCAAGACCCTAAGGTTGGGTCTTAAAGGTCCAGCAAAGGCAGAGTTTACCGTATAAGGCAGCCCCAGCCCAGTCAGCCAGAGTCCTTCTGGATGAGGCAGCAGTTGGGAGCCAGCGAACAGATGTACACACTTGGGAGAGGGAAAAGAGAAAATGAGAGACAGAGCCAAGAGTGAAGCAAAGACAGAAATGGGGCAGAGGCATGAAAAGGTCAGGAAAAAGCACATGGGGTCTCAGGTGATTGCTACGATTTAGATTTCATGGGCTGGTGGGTGTGTGAACTTGGATATAAGACTGGCTTAAAGATATAATGTCAAGGCCATCAGATAGGTAAATGGCTCCCCTCCAGAAAGATAAGCAGCCATGAAGGAAAGGGGCATTCAACAGAAGGCCAGGTTAAGCTTCTGTTTGTAAGTGCTAGTTTCTCCTGAAAGACTCATGATTAGTGAGCACTAGTAACCGCTCAGGTATTCTTTAGTCCCCAAGACGATAGTGGTGGGCAAAGAGATCTAGAAGAAATGCTGGATGAAAAATGAAGACAGGTTATACTAATTTGATCTCTAGTACCTTACAGGCTTCAGTAACTAATAGAAGAGCCCTAAAGTTTTACAGTTCATCCAAAGATGACCAAGAATACTAATGCCTCATTCAACCAATAACCACAACTTTTCAGAAACTGTGAAAAGAAAGGAAAAGGGACCTCAGGGGTTGGATTTTACCCTATTTTATCCTAGTAAACAAACACCACCACTAAGAGAGAGGTGACACCAAAGAAAAGCAAGAAAACTGTAAACAATAGGCACAAGAACTCAAAAATTTCTCTGTAACACTCCCAATGTTTTAATACAGGAGTAAAAACTTTCCACACTTCAAAAGATCGTGAGAGAAATCTAGGCACAATTAACATGTGTTCATAATAATGGCACTAAGACAACAGTCTGACCCATTGAGAAAGGCAAGAATGCTTGTTTTAGAAAGAACTCCAAACAAAATGATGAAAAATTTAAATTCTGAATATGGAAAAAACCACTGTTCTGTTCTAAACCCCATTTTATGACCTGAGACAAGTCACTCTCCGTCCCTGTGCCAGGCCTTCCCCATTTGTAGAAGGAGGAAGTTCTGGTACTGGCACTCTTGCTGCTCTTCTAAGTTCCTGCTATGTGGAAAATCTGTTCAAGAGGAGTGCCACATTTGCCAAAGATACCAGATAAAAGAGGCGTTAGTGCAATTCAATACAGCCCACACCACCTTTCTAAAAAAGGAACCTCAGGGGCACTTGGGTGGCTCAGCTGGTTAAGCATCTGCCTTTGGCTCAGGTCACGATCTTGGGGTCCTGGGATCAAGCTCCACATGGGGTTCACTGCTCAGCGGGGAGCCTGCTTCTCCCTCTCCCGCTCCCGCTCCCCCTGCTTGTGCGCTCACATGCTCTCTCTCTTTCTCTGTGTCAAATAAAATCTTTAAAAATAATAATAAATAGGGAACCTCAATATGGGTTTCTTTTCATGAACCCCCAATTCATCAATGATAACGTCTTTTTCTTATTTCCTTTTTGCTGCATTTTAACATTCTGATGGTTCTTTGGCATCTTTACCTTCCTCTGCCCAACAGTTGCTCCTGGCCAAGTCCCCGCTCCATGTTTCAGCTTCTCTGTCAATAATTACGTACCCTTGAAATGCTCAAATTTCCCTATCATTAATGTGAGAAACTATCAGCTGTTCCCATGGAAGTATTAATGTTTGAAGAGGCCAGTAAAAGATAACAAGACAGGGCGCTTGGGTGGCTCAGTGGGTTAAAGCCTCTGCCTTCTGCTCAGGTCATGATCCCAGGGTCCTGGGATCAAGGCCCACATCGGGCTCTCTGCTCGGCAGGGAGCCTGCTTCCTCCTCTCTCCTCTCTCTCTGTCTGCCTCTCTGCCTACTTGTAATCCCTCTCTCTGTGTCAAATAAATAAATAAAATCTTTAAAAAAAAAAAAAGATAACAAGACAAACTCTAAACACAACTCTTTTATTTTATCCAAAGCTGTGAAGAAAATAGCATTCCAACATGAAACACCAGCAGAAGACTGATGTACTATTAATAATTAAGTTTATTAAAAATTCCAAAAGTAATTTTAAACTCAGTTGCTCTTAACTCGGGGGAAGGTCAAATAAAAAATTAACCCTAAATTTTATGTAGTAACAAAACAAACATATAAATAATGCCAAACACTAAAATTAACAAGTCAGGAAACAAAAGATGTTGGCAAGGATGCAGAGAAAGGGGAACCCTCCTACACTGTTGGTGGGAATGCAAACTGGTGCAGCCACTCTGGAAAACAGTATGGAGGTGTCTCAAAAAGTTGAAAATAGAGCTACCCTACAACCCAGCAATTGCGCTACTGGGTATTAACCCCAAAGATACAAATGTAGTGATCCAAAGGGGCACCTGCACCCCAATGTTTATAACAGCGATGTCCACAATCGCCAAACTATGGAAAGAGCCCAGGTGTCCACAGACAGATGAGTGGATAAAGAAGATGTGGTGCATATATATATATATGTATATATATACACATACATATATACACATATATATATACACACACACACACACATATACATACAATGGAATATTATGCAGCCATCAAAAATGAAATCTTGCCATTCGCAACAACGTGGATGGAACTAGAGGGTATCATGCTAAGCAAAATAAGTCAATCAGAGAAAGGCAATTATCATATGATCTCAATGACACGTGGAATTTAAGAAACAAGGCAGATCATAGGGAAGGGAGGAAAAAATGAAACAAGACAAAACCAGACAGGGAGACAAACCATAAGAGACTCTTAATCATAAGAAACAAACTGAGGGTTGCTGGAGGGGAAGAGGGATTGAGGGATGGGGTAACTGGGTAATGGACATTGGGGAGGGTATATGTTGTAATAAGCACTGGGTATTATATAAGACTGATGGGGCGTGCAGATTTCTTTTGCTATTATTCCTTTCTGTAGTTCCAAATGGCATGGTTTCCTTCTGGGTAGCAGGCTGAGTCCCCTGGTATTGCTCAGGTGTCCCCAAACTGTAGGGCTTCTGTGCCCGGCCTCTGGGAACAGAACCCTCAGAACTGATTAAACTATCGTCAGGGTTACGCTTAGGGGTGTAGCAGGCAAGATCTGCCTGTGCTGTTTTGAACTTTACGGGTGGCTGAGAATAGGGTATGGGATGAATCACAGACCTGTACTCCAAAACCAGTAATACATTATATGTTAATTAATGGAATTTAAATTGGAAAAAAAAAGAACACCAAACAATCTGTTCAATGAACAAGCCATACCTACCTTTGGAATATAGTCAGACACATTCAGAGGGAAGCATCATAATACTATGTGCTTGATGTCAAATCCTTCTCATTTCGGTCAATGGCTTTGAACACTGCTGGGTAGTTGAAGGGAAGTCTAAGGACCCCAAACAGATAATCTGCTCACAGGCAACTGATAAATCTAAAATGAGTTAAGAGATGAAAATGTACTACGGGCGCCTGGGTGGCTCAGTGGGTTAAGCCTCTGCCTTCAGCTCAGGTCATGATCTCAGGCATTGGGCTCTCTGCTCAGCAGGGAGCCTGCTTCCCCCTCTCTCTCTGCCTGCCTCTCTGCCTACTTGTGATATCTCTTTCTCTATCAAATAAATAAATAAAATCTTTAAAAAAAAAAAAGAAGAAAATGCGCTATGGTAGTCTCACTAGATCGTCCACTGAACTCAGGACAAAGATAATCTAGTTTCTATTTACCAACTCGCAATGGAGATGGGGTTTTAAAATTTAGGCCAACGTACTCTCAGATCAGTCACCCCTAGAACACTGCAGAAAAGAAAATGGCTTTGAACTATCCAGCTGAAATACTAGAATCAAATGGCTGACTCTAGAAAAAGTAAGAGAATCTCTGCTATACCTTTTCCTAACTCCAATTTCTCTATAGCCATACAAGACTCAAACCAAAACCAACCACTTCCTTTGGGAACCTTAGGGGGAGAAAAAAAGAAAGAAACAAAAAGAAAGGAGTAATTTGTAAATGAGATTTCTGGCACCAGGAAAGGGGAACACTGAGATATCTCAGCAATATTAAAGAGACCTGGGGAAAAGAATTACTGTGTTGATGACATAATTCTTGATATCAGTGACTGCTAACTGTGGTGGAATAGGGTTGTGCTTTAATCTATTGAGAACAGTTCTATACTGTGGCATGTGTGGGTGACAAACTGTTCTCATTTCCTTTTATAGCATTCTAAACCTTAATCTCTAAGGGACCAATGACCTTGGGAATACTGAGGCAGCTTTGTAGAATTAAAAAAAAAAACATTTTTTTTCTTTTGCTACAGCATGTGTGTTGATTGTAATTATATCAATAATTAAAAATTAACAGCTAACATTTACTGGGCGCTTACTATGTGTCAGACACTATACTACTTAGCACTATCTACCCTGTCTTATTTCAAACTGTATTTTTAAAAAGATGGTAAAATGGAGATTTTTTTTAAATGGTGGGCAGAGATACACTGTTATAAAATCTCCATTTTAAAGATGAAGACCTGAGGCTTAAAGAGGTTAATTAACTGACCCAAAGACACATAGCTAGCAAATAGCAGAGGTAGGATTCAAACGCAGGCCGCCCAAGTTAGTGCTCATTCACTACTAACATTAAAAGACACCTAGTGGGGGCGCCTGGGTGGCTCAGGTCATGATCTCAGGGTCCTGGGATCGAGGCCCGCATCGGGCTCCCTGCTCAGCGGCAAGCCTGCTTCCTCCTCTCTCTCTGCCTGCCTCTCTCCCTACTTGTGATCTCTCTCTGTCAAATAAATAAATTAAATCTTTAAAAAAAAAAAAAAAACACCTAGTGGACACCCTCAGAGGGCACATGCCTTGAATTATTCTCTCCAACAGAGCTGACAGGCTTTTCTGAGCCATCCACATTCTCAAATGTAGTTATTTTTACATTTGAAAACTTCTCTATTGGTATAAATTTTAAAATTCAATCCTCCAATTTATATTTTTAAAGTAAGCTCTACGCCCAACGTGGGGCTTGAACTCACGACCCTGAGATCCAGAGTCACATGCTCCACTGACTGAGCCAGCCAAACGTCCCTCCAACCCCCAATTTAAACGACACCTAGTGAGGGAATGCAGACAACTGACTGGCTGTCTTCCTCAAGTTCACCTCCAAAATTAGGCATCTCAATAAAACCTACCTCCAAGGAAGCTGAAATAGGTAGAACCGAAGTCTATGACCTGTGAAAACTGTTCTGTTGGCCTACAAAGGAAATAAATCCATGTTCACCATGTCGATATACAATCCACAAAAATAAAAAGTAAGACCAACCAGAATGGTACTTATTTGACAAAGTCCCAAGAGTCTAAACTATGACGGTGACAGCTGAAATAGGAAGACTGAAGAAGCAACACTTTCTCTGCAAAGATTTCCTGGTGACAGAGCTCCTCCTGCCTGTGCCACCAAACTTTGTGCATTCTTCTGTAACTGCAATGATGCTGTGTACTGGAGCATCAGTTTTCAAACCTGTGGAATGCCATCCTTAGACTGCAAGCTCCATGAGAGCAAGAACTGTGGCTTAAAGATTTTCATATCCCGACACCGTCTTGACCCCTGAGAAAAGAGGTAGACATCTTTATTCACAGGATCTTATGATCCATGAGGAAAAGAACCTTGTCTTTCATCTTTGAGAAATAGCTGCAAGACTTCTTTAAAGTCTGCTGAACAGGGCGCCTGGGTGGCTCAGTGGGTTAAAGCCTCTGCCTTCAGCTCAGGCAATGATCTCAGGGTCCTGGGATCAAGGCCCACATAGGGCTCCCTGCTCGGCAAGGAGCCTGTTTCCTCCTCTCTCTCTGCCTGCCTCTCTGCCTACTTGTGATCTCTCTCTCTCTCTGTCAAATAAATAAATAAGTAAATAAAATCTTAAAAATAAATAAATAAATAAAGTTTGCTGAACAGAGATACCCCTGACTAAAATGCAGAACTGGGGGTAGGTGGTGGAGCAGACGGAGAGATACAGAGAATTACATGACCCCAGAATATCTGGCCAGAATGTTCAGTAGACACATGAAACCTGGATCATGGCTATGGCGCTAACAGTTGTCTATATCAAGGTGCTGAAAGACAGAAGAATGGATGAGTTCATCTATGAAGAGGGACAAGATTATAGAATCAAATTCTAAGGAAGAGTCAAGAGTAATGAGGCTTAAGAAAATCTCTGGCAGAGGGTATTGGCAACCTCCAAGAATGCAGGTTTTGGACATCCTACAAAACAACTGACCAGTACTCTTCAAAAAGGTAAAGATCATAAAAGACAATGAAAATGACAATGAAAAGTAACTGTAATGTGGGACCATGGATAGGATCCTCAAACAGGAAAAGGAAATAAGTGGAAAAACTGGTGACATCTGAATGAAGTCTGTGGTTCAGTTACTAGAATTATGAATTCCTGGTTTTGATCATCGTACTATGGTTATAGAAGATGTTAACTTTAGGGGAAGCTGGGTGAGAAATATACGGAAACTCAGAAACCCTTTACTATTTTTGCAAAGTCCTGTAAATTTAACATTAATTCAAAAAAGAAATTTTTTTAAATGTAGGTTTTGCAGCAAGAGTAGCAAGAGATTAGATATGGATGAGGAAGACAATTCAGAAACTGAAGTAACACATTTGAATCAAACATTCTTGACATCTAACATGAAGACAAAGACATACCAGTCAGCAAGCAAAGAAGATTTCAGAACAAAAGTTTCCCAAAAGGGGAAATAACCAGAGCATATTTGAAGGTATATACTGGTTCACTCACTCAATCATTAAACAACCATTCATGAGGCATCAATTATGGGTTAGACACTTTGCTAGGTGCTGGTCCCTGCCTCTAAGTAAACCATGTAGTGTATGAGGAGACACATAAATATGTGTTTTGTGAGTATGAAGAGAATGCACCACGAAGAAACAGGATGAGAAAACTGCAAAGAGAGGAAATGAAATTAAGAAAGAAATCACTCAGGAGATGAAAGAGAAAACACCCTGAAATGGAAATATCAATGAAAATAGCTCTTTATCTGTTATCTATAGTCCCACCATTAACAAAAAGTAACTTTGAAAAGCCCTAAACTGTCATGCAAAAAGTGCCTATTATCATGATGCTATAAAACAACATCATGATGAGGATAATATTCTCAGGGTTATAGGTGAAATGGGCCCAGTACAGAATGAGCACGTGTGTTCAGTCTTCTAAAACGTACACCCCACCAACGACGACAAAAAAAACACAACATAAAAGCTCAATTACAAACTACAACAGTACCTTATGGAGAAAGAGGCAGATGATAAGAAATAAAAATGACAACACACACAAGGGAAAATATGCCTAGTACGGCAAACTTGAACTAATACTTTACATACCTACTAGATTAACAAGACAAAATTAAATTGTAACAACTCGTAGTATCAAGATTGTGGTAAAACTGGAACACCTACTGCTGTTAGCACAGTAAACTGATAAAGGGTTAAATCCATATGAGCACGATGAGTTCCTTAATGTATCTGCAGCTGATATGACCCCATCATCTGCCACTCCCCTCCGTTTACTCAGTGCTTTGACATTTCACTCCCATGCTTCTGCTCTCACTAATGCTAGTCAAGAATGACTTTTCCTCAGCCTCCTTCATTACCCACAGAATTCCTGTTCATTCATCGTGGCTGAGATTTCAACATCCCATTCCTTTTCTTCAGTGAGCGCATTCAAATCCACCCCCATTAATACATCCCTTCTCCAGGCATATCCAGTTGTTCCTTCCATTGTGCTCCCATACTTTATTCACACAGTTCGTTGTTGAAATGTCTGTGTCACTCCTCAAGTTATGAATTCTGTAAGTTCCAGGACCATGCCTTAATAAATTTTGTACAAGCAATACTAAGCACAGGAGATGGCACATGGTAATTTCTAGTGGCAGGTGGGAGGGGAAAAATGCCAAACAAATGATGACGTTCACTGCAATAGTATCTCCAAAAACAAACCCCTGAAGACCATTAAATAATCATAAATAATTTCTCTAAATAATTATAGAGGAACAATTTAGGGAAAAATGGTTGGTCTATCACTTGAACAAAAAGTATGAAAACATTAAAAATAACATGAGGACCATGAAGAAACACAGGAAATATTTCTGGCCCTGTTAAATTAAAAGTGTAGAACACAAAACAGTATAGACACAATGATTATTGCCATGCAATATATAATAACTGTGGGACGATAAAAATAGTTTTTAGACTAGGGTTCTTTTCCTTTTCTCAAATACTTTCTTTTAACATTATTCCTGTCAGTTCATTGTCATTAAAGTTTTTTATTTCAAAAGAAAGAAATAAGGGGAAAGGAGCAAGATTATAAATTCCTACAAGCCCCTACAATCCAAGGAAATGCTATGGTACTACTGATAGGTCAAAAGAGGAGTGGGCGTCTGCAGTATTGCTAAAACCAAGGGTCCCTGACCCCAATCTGCCTCAAAGAGAATACTTCTCATGTCACAAAGCAAGTCATTCCCACTGAGCCAAGCTCCACTAAATGTGAATTCTTTATTGCAAAACTTCGAAGGTAAGAACTTTTTCCAGACATCTGTGGAATTAGTATTAATGAGAATGCCCTGAAGTTCACATGCGCGCCTATGCAGCAGAAACTTCTCAGCCAGGGAACTGCTGGGCACACTTCTTGATGAGATGTCTAAGCCCGAAGGCATCAAAAAAGTACATTTCCATACTGAGAACATAACTGGCTTCCTCTTTAAGACTTTCTCCACCACCTCCTGTCCACATTGTAATTCTCCTGTCTTCTCAAATGAATAGTTAACATATGTCAAGGATATAAGGCATATACTGAGGCACTTACTGCCTAACTCTATTACTAGAAGAACCAATCTCAGCAGAAAATTTAAATCTTCCCACCACACTGTCCCAAAAATGAAATTTAGGAAGCACCCAAAAAATATTAAATACTTTAAATAAATATTCCTTGACATTACATATTTTTCTTGCATACCTTAATCTCTAAATTCCAAGAAAGGAAACAACAACTCTTATAGATCTAGCCCCTCATTTTACAGGTGGTAAAAAGAGATACAGAGAGGGGAAGTGACTTGTCCTGAGTCACCCACGTAAGTAATGATAAAGGGAGGATTAAAATTCAAATCTCCTAGATTTTCAGCCCCGATTCATTCTCCTACATCAAGCTTTTTTATCCCCTGAAAGCTCTAGAGCTCTTGGCCTAAATAATTAGTATCACAGAATTTAAAGTTAGAAAAGACCTCAGAGAGACTTACTTAATCCCCTCATTAGGCATATGAGGAAACTGAGGCCCAGAAAGATTAAGTGATTTACTCTCAATATCTTGGATGGCAGGGAAAAAGTATAACTTAAACTCAAAAAACTAAAACTAACAGCTATGAAAAAGGAGGAGAATCTCATCAGGGTAAAATTTTAAAAGGAATGTAGATCATTCTAGACCAGGTACACTTTCAAAATGTAGTCCCTGGACCAGAGCTTCAGCATCACCTGGGATTTGTTAGAAACACAAATTCTAAGGTCCCACAGGAGACATAATGAATCAAATTCTGGGGGTGGGGATGTTCAAATCAGAAAACATGTTTCTGAGAAATGAACTTCAGTGGTCATACTGAGTCCACTTTGTAAATCACAACTATAATCAACAACACTAAATTTTATGCATTCTTCTATAGGTTTACCATACTTCAATTTTTTAAGTTTTTAAAAAACTGAAAACAAAATGGAAAACCAGATTTGGGTATTCATTTGGTTCCAGTTCTGGCTCTGCTCCTTACTGGCTGTCCTTGGGCAGGTAACTGACTTCTCTAGCTCAAGTTTCTTTCTCTATAAAATAGGCATGCCGGGGTGCCTGGGTGGCTCAGTGGGTTAAAGCCTCTGCCTTCGGCTCAGGTCGTGATCTCAGGGTCCTGGGATCGAGCCCCCCACATCGGGTTCTCTGCTCGGCAGGGAGCTTGCTACCTCCTCTCTCTGCCTGCCTCTCTGCCTACTTGTGATCTCTCTCTCTGTCAAGTAAATAAATAAAATCTTTAAAAAAAACCATAAAATAAAATAGGCATGCCACCCATCTCAAAGGGCATGATGAGAACTAAGCATAAGAACACATCCGAAAGCACTTTAGTTCAGCATCTGGCCCAGAGTAGGCAGGTAGTACAGCACAGTTATTAGAAGCTTCAGCTATGAGGCAGGTGCTTTTCTGCACCTCAGTCCCCTCATGCGTACAACAGGGATTAAAGACAGTACCTTCCTCATTGGGTTGTTATAAAGATTTTGAGAGATGGCACAGGTAAATGGTGCAGTTTTCATATCTATAAAATGTTACTGCTTTTGAAGAGATTTGCATCCATTAATTCCAATGCTCTTCACCCATTTTCACAAGAGGAGGGGTGAATTTCATTGATTATGAACTAGATTCCAGACTGTACCATCTTTTAGGAACAGGAGGAGTGGACATCAATCCTACAGAAAAGAAACTGCATGAATACTCCATGTAGGGAATGAACAGGACTGAAAATAAGGAGATCAAGATTCTGGTTTCAACGATGCCACTACCTTAGCCCACAATCTCGGGGAACTACTTTACCAAAATGGGGTTCACTTTTCATCGGCAAATAAGTGGTCTGCGTGAGATTATCTCTAACATCTCCCCAAATAAAATTTGAACTCCTTATCATTGGCCTACAGGAAGGCTTACGTAGTCTGTCATTTGCCTACATCTCCTATTCATCATCTACCATTCTCCTACTCACTCACCGTGTTCCAGCTCCATCAATCCTCTTCCTGGTCTTCTAACAGGCTACACCGGCTTCTACCTCATAGCCTACATACTTGCTCTTCCCTCTGCCTTGATCCTCTGCCCTTTTACATGATTGGCTCCTTCTCAACCTTCAGTCCTTTAACATCCATTCCTCGGAGTCCTTCCCAGACCATATTACCAAAAGTAATAGGTCCTGTCTCCTACTGCCAGGGGTTATTTTCTTTTGCAGCATTGTCTAATAAAAATATACTGAAAGCCACAGATGAGCCACATATGTAACTTTAAATTTTCTAGTAGTCACGTTAAAAAAGTTTTAAAGAAGGTAACATTAATTTTAATAATATATTTTCTTTAAGCTAATATATCCCACATATCACCATTTCAACATGGAATCAATATAAAGATTATTTATATATGTTACATTAATTTTTTTTAAGATTTATTTATTTATTTAACAGACAGAGAGAGATCACAAGGAGGCAGAGAGGCAGGCAGAGGGGGGGGGGAAGCAGGCTTTCCGCCGAGCGGAGAGCCGGATGCGGGCCTCGATCCCAGGACCCCAAGATCATGACCCGAGCCGAAAGCAGAGGCTTTAACCCACTGAGCCACCCAGGCGCCCCTACATTAATTTTTTTCATACTAAATCCTAGAAGTCCAATGTGTATTTTACACATATTGCTCCCAATTCCAACTAGCCATATTTCAAGTGTTCAGGAGTCACAGGTACCCAGTGGCTACCGCACCAAACAGCACAGTTCCATAGTACACCCTGCTTACCCTTCAAAGTACCTATCATAATCTGAATTTCTTCTTTGTTTACACACTTATTATCCTGATACTTTCCCACCAGATGACAAGCTCCACAAAAGCAAGAACTTTGTATATTTTGCTCAATGTCCTATACTCAGAGGATTTGGTGCCTTGCACAGTAGGCATTCAATAAATGTTTTTTGAGCAAATGAATGAACTTCTTTTAGCTTTAATATTCTGAGTCAATGGGCTAGCCATTCTGCAACTCCCAAAAAGAGATACAACCACTAATTCAACAACCCTATTTCCTGTCTTCATTCATGCTCAATAACTGTCTTAAGAAGAGAAATCTCTTGGCTATATATCAACCATTGCTTAAAAGTTCTTTTCTACAATGTCTAGAGTCTCCAAGGTCCGTTCTTTGTATGTTGGCTGAGGGAGTAGCATGAATATAATTGTTAACATGTACTGAACTAATTTACTCTTTGACAAGCATTGGTCTAAGCACTTTACATTTCACAACAGCTTCAAAATAGACTTCTGTGGTAGGTGCTATCTTTGCCCCTATTTACATATGAGGAGACCAAGGCATAGAGAGGTTAGGTATTTTCTTCAAGCTTACAGCAGCCAGGTAATAGCAAAACAAAAATTCCAAGGAACATGCGGCTCCTGACACATAGCTCTTAATCACCTATTCTGTACTAGAATGGAGTATATGGAAATGGAAATATATGGAAATATATATTGAAAATATATGAATGGAAATGGAAATATATGGAGATATGTGACCATTTATATATGTAATTTTAATAGCCACACTAAAAGGCTAGTAACTACATTAAAAAGTCAACAGAAACAGTAAAATTTCTTTTAAACAGTAAAATTTATTTTCAATTTTATTTCACCCATTACCCATATGATTAATCAATATGATCAATAATCAAGGTAACTGATTAACATCTTAAAATCAGCATAAAAACGTTATTTTTCATATTGAATCTCCAAAATTCAGCATGATTTTACACTTAGAGTACTTTTCAGCTCATACCAGCTCCGCTTCTACTGGACACATGGATAGCTACCATATTGGACAGGAGGGTTCTCCTGCTTCTCACAAGGGGCCGCTGTAGGAAGTCAGAGGGGGAAACCTTTGAATTGGCAGCCAGGAGACCTCGGCTCTAATCCAGCTCTTACTTGTTGAGTGACTTTGGATAAGTCCTCTCTGCCCTCTGCACCACCAATTCCCACCAAGTCGCCTAGGCAGGGAAGACAAGAAGATTCCTAGGGTCCCATCCCATGCTAGAATTCCATATATCTCCCAACAATCGAAGTTAACATAGGAACAGCTTTTACACTTTAAAATCAGCTTTCACACCCAAAGTTAATAGAGTCCTCAAACAAACCTCCTGGGTAGTTATTATTGTCTCCGTCTTACATGTACAAAACCTGAAGCTCAAAGAGGGCAAAATGACTTGTCCAAAATCCACATGGCCAGTCAGTGGAGAAGCCAGGGCTCAAGTGCAGGGAAGACCAGTGCCCTACCACCACCACCACCACCAACTCTACGACTGCGGGACGAGAGAGTCGAAGGGAGATGGTCGTGAAGACGATCTGGGGCCTTCAGAAGAGTTGAAGGGAACCAGGCCCCAGTGCGGGGTAGGTTAAGAAGAGGCCCAGGATGGAGTTGAGAGAAAGGGGCCTGGGCTCTGAGAAGGAATGAGATGAAAGGGCCCAAGAGAGTCTCAGGGGAGTGAAGTGAATTGAGAAACTCGGACATGAGAAGTGAGGGGACGCGGGCCGGGGAAGAGGTGAGAGGAGGTGAGATGAAGGGACTCTGGTCCCGCGACCGGAGACCCCTGCCCGGGTGAGGGGACGGTAGCCCGACCCTCCTCGTCCCTCATACCTGGTAGCTCAGAAGTTCGCCCACATCCATGATTCCAGGCCCAGACAACACCTGCTACTCGGGTTCCCTCCACTCACGCCCAAACCGCGACCGCCTCCACTGCAGCTCCAGCCACACTGCCGGAAAGCGCTGTGAGCGGGTCGCAGAGCCAATGAGGTAAAAGCGCGAGTGACACGGAAGCCGGCCACACTGCGGTAAAAGGCCCCGCCACCGTAAAGCGCGCTGCATTTACGACGGTGCTGCTTCCGCCCGGAGCACGAAGGGGGCGGGGAAAAGGGGGGCGGAGACTTCAAGGAGGGCGGTATGGTGAGGGAAAAAAACCCAAAGGAGCCAAGATTTATTGGGCGCCCCCTATGTGCAGGGCGGAGTGCTGAACGTTTCACTTGTGCTCTCCTAATCCTTCCATGACCTAGCCAATTTTATCCTCACTTCACAAATAAGGAAATTGAGGCATAGAACTGCACTGTCCAGTTCTACACCCACTAACCACATGCGGCTGCTGAGGGCTTGAAATACAGCTAGTCTGAATTGAAAAGTGCCATACATGTAAATAAAATGCACAGAGAATTTCTAAATGTTCTATTGATTCCATGTTGAAATTGTATTTTGAATATATCGGGTCAAACAAAATACAAAATTAATTCTCCCGTTTCTTTTTACTTTTTAAATGTGGCTAGTAGAAAGTGTAAATTACCTATGTGGCTCTCTTTATGACTCCCTTTGTGGGTTTTGTTTTTTGGTTTTCATTTTTTTTTCTTTTGATAGTACTGACTCAGAAAGTATATTACCAAGGCCTACAACTATTACTGACTGAGAAACTGTTGGTGATCACACCAGCCTCTCTGGGCTTCTGCTTATTCATCTCTGCAAGGCCCAGTGGGAACTGGGTGATCTTCTTCTACCCCAGAGATACAAAAAGGTTTTCTGTAGGAGGAAGTTGGCTGTGATAAGAAGAGAATCATTCAAAGAGTGCATCTGAGCTCCTGAGATTTAAATAGGTGTGTTAAACCTCTCCCTTAGTCGCCTTAGCCATTTAGCCCCCTGACCTTCACATTCATGACAATTGTCTTAGTCCATTCAGTCTGCTATGAGAAAAATATCATACACATGGTGGCTTGCAAACAACAGAAATTTATTTCTCACAGTTCTGAGGCTGGGAAGTCCAAGACCAAGACACCAACAGATTTGTTGTCTGGCGAGGTTGCATATTGGTTCACAGACTTTCTCACTATGTCCTTGCAGATAGGGAGGACTAAGGGATCTTTCTACAGCCTCTTAGAAAATCACTGATCCCATTCATGAAGGCTCCACCCTTGTGATCTAATCGCCTCCTGAGAGCTCCACTTCTTGGTACCATCACCTTGAGGGTTAGGATTTCAATTTATGGATTTTGATGGGATACAAAATTCCCACCGCAGCACCCTCCCTAGCCCCTCTCCACTTGTCTCCAATTATACAGAAGTTATTCCTATAGAACTTCTCAAAGAGCCAAGTCCTCTCCTCTTCTCCTTGGCCACCAGCCCCATACTTCATCCAACTCCTTCTCATCCTTCAGGTCTCAAAGGTCACTTTCTTAGAGTAACCTTCCTCAACCCTTTTCAGTCCAAGTCAGCAGCCCTTTCTCATTCCTCATAATTCTCTTTCACATATCTTCATCTGTAATTTTCTACTTAATAGCTGATCACTTGTTTATTGGCAGCCATGTTTATTGGACACAGGCTTCATGAGAGCAGGAACTGTGTCTGTCATGTTCACCGTTATATCCCGGTACAAAAAACCTACTACCATGTTTGGCACAGAAAGAGGTTTCATGATGGGCTTTATGGGCCATGGTAAGGAGACTGGGTTTATGCTAAGAACATTGGAAATAAATTGAAAAGTTTTTTTTTCTTTTTTTTCTTTTTAAGATTTTTATTTATTTATTTCACAGAGGGAGAGAGATCACAAGGAGGCAGAGAGGCAGGCAGAGGGCCGGGGGGAAGCAGGCTCCCCACTGAGCAGGGAGCCCGATGCGGGCCTCGATCCCAGGACCTTGAGACCATGACCTGAGCCGAAAGCAGAGGCTCCAACCCACTGAGCCACCCAGGCGCCCTAAATTGAAAAGTTTTAAGCAAGAAAGTTTTGTGATTGGGTTTATGTTTTTAAAGGATCACCTATGCAATCTGCTTTGAACTGAATTATTTGGGTGTCCTCCTCCTCCCACCTCTCTTAGCTATATGGATTGTGCCTAATTCAAAGAGACAGCATGAATAACAGTGGGAATGGACCCTTTGGAACAGTGCGACCTTTAGAATTATGTCCCAGTACTTGGTGTGCTGGAGCCAGATTGTATAAAAAGGCTAGCAAGAGCCTATGGTTAAATTTTTAGGAAATTTTCAAGTTGACATCAAGTTGGTTGCTTGAAATTGGCCACGGTGGGAGTATTTACACCACGGAAGTCAAACAAATGCTACAAACAAATGCTACAGGGTTATTGGTGTTTCAGAGAACTGGTTGTTACACATTTACCAATATACCACTGACTCTGATTCTCCTCAAATTTCCACCACATCTACCTGTGTGCTCTCTGGCAAGTTACTTTCTTTCTCTAAATTGTGGTGTCTTCATCTCTAAGGCGACTCATTCATTCATTCAACAAGCATTTACTGAGCGCCTCCTCGATGATCGACACAACTGTAGGCTCTGAAGATACAGAAGTTTGTATGAAAACAACTTCCTGCCCTCTTGGAATCCACATTCTAGTTGAAGAAAGCCTAATGAGGAACATAGTGTTATGATCCTCATTTTACAGCTGTGGAAACATCATCAGCTGACTTCACGTCCACGTGCCTCATCCCCTTGCCCACAAAGTGGATATTCAATTGCATTGACCTCATAAGATTACGGGGAATTTACATAAGATGCTGCATGCATAGCACTTAGCAGGTGCCTGGCCCAGAAAAGTACTCCAACACTGTTTGCTGTTAATGTCATGTGGAGTTAAGTGGGAATTGAAGGGACAGAGAAGCAGGAAAAGTGATATCATTCCTATACCCTTTCTTATGCATTCGATCTTGTCTATGTGTCTTTAGAGACCTGGTGTTAAAACATAGAATCATAAAGCAAAACCTTATGAGAATCAGATTCGGTGAGTACCCTGCAAGGCAGCTAAAGTACTCTGCCAAGGACGGTTCCCCAGAGAAGGTGCCATTTGGACTGGGTTTAAAGGATGAAAAGAGTTTGCCAAGAAGATATGGTGGGAAACTGGTGATCCAGGTAGAGGAAGCATGAGCAAAGACATAGAAGTTGGAACACTTCTTGTAGATGAAGCATAGGATGTACAGAGGGAAAAATGAGAAGTCAGGCAGAGAGGGTGGCTGGGGAAGATCTTGAATAAGGTTGCCAAATTTAGTGCATAAAAATTTAAGACATTCAGTTAAATTTGAATTTCAGTTAAACAATGAAATTTTTTAGTATGAATGTGTTTCATGCAATATTTAGTAACACACTAAAACCTTTTTGTTGCTCATCTGAAATTCAAATTTAACTGGGCATCCTGTATCTTATGGCAATCCTAATCATGGAGGATCTTGAATATCATATTAGGACGCTTCAATTTTATCTTTTTTTTAAAAGATTTTATTTATTTATTTGACAGAGAGAGAGAGAGAGAGAGAGAGAGAGAGAGATTCCAAGTAGGCAGAAAGGCAGGCAGAGAGAGGAGGAAGCTGAGCAGAGAGCCTGATGTGGGTCTCGATCCCAGAACCCTGAGATCATGACCTGAGCTGAAGGCAGAGGCTTTAACCCACCGAGCCACCCAGGTGCCCCTGCTTCAATTTTATCTTGATAAGAGGGTCCATTAGGACTTTCTTAGGAATCTCCAGGGGATAAGGCTTGAGAGACCCATACTTCAGGTCTCAGCTTAATGCCATTGTATCAGAGGGGTCTCCTGTGACTTACAAGATCCAAGACAGTCCCTCTCCTTCCCTCAAGATTCTCTATCAGCATTCCTAACTATTATCTTCAGAACATTTGTGATTGGTATTTCAATATTTATTTGCTTTTCACTCATTTGAAGTCTGGTTTCCCTTCCATATTCTCAGCTCCAAAAAGTCAGAGCTTGTTGGATTGTTCACCACAATAACCTCAGAATCTAACACAATACCTAGCATTTAACTGGCACTCATTAACTAGTGGCTGGTTTAATGGATGAGCCAATCAATCCACAGATTGATTGACTCATTCCCAGCAATAATACTAGCACCTTTAAATCCCTACCCCAAATCCTAATGCTATGCTATTCCAATTTTAAAGATGTGAAATGGACGTTCAGAAGAGCTTACGGTGTGTGCTAAGTGAACTAAGTCAAACAGAAAAAGATAAATACCATATGACCTCACTTCTATGTGGAATCTAAAAAAACAAAATAAGCTTGTGGATATAGAGAACAGATTAGTGGCAGCCTGAGGTGGGGGCCGGGGGGTCAGAGAAATGGGTGAAGGGGGTCAAAGTTATAAATTTCGGATTATAAAATGAACGTCATGGGGATGTAATGAATAGCATGGTAACTGTAGTTAACACAGTACTGCCTATTTGCAAATAACGAGGAGAGTGATCTTGACATTTTTCATTACAAGAAAAAAAGGTTTTGTAACATGTATAATGATGGATGTCAGCTGTACTTATTGAGGTGATCATTCTACAATACGTACAAATATCAAATCATTACATAATATACCTGAAACTAACATAATGTTATGTCAATTATACCTCAAAAAAACTAACAAGGGGGGAAGAGAGGGGGCTATGATCTATGCACAAAGCAGTCCAAAAACATGGTAATGATGATGATGATGATTTCAGAGTGGCATCCACAAAGATGGGAGAAGGACACCACCCAAGAGACCAACTGCTGAGCTGTAATCTTTTTTAAAAATGTAACTTGGAAGAATTATCCCTTCCAGAAAGTTTTTAAATAGCTATGGGCTGCCTTGCTACCTTAAACTTCAAGCTTTAGGTACTCCAAGATGTAATCAGAGTAGCTTCCTCCATCTTTCATTGCCTCAGTAAATTATTTATGGGAACAGCCTTTAAGAAAATATCCTCAAAAAACACTCATAAAGTATATTTATCACCAATATTGAGTTCTTACCCTGCAATTGTGGGCTGATTGGAAACATGTAATAGTGCCTGACTCCTCTATTGAGGCACTGAAGGAGTGGGGAAGAGTTACAGGGTAGACAGTGGAAAGGGGGATATGTTTTCTGGGGAGCAGAATACAATTGTTGGGGTTCAAGAGGAGTCCCTATTCTCTCTGCCTCTCATCACCCAAATCCATATCCCTGGATCCTCTCCACTCTAGTATTTTTAAATAGTTGTAAAAACTGAAATGTAGAGAGTTTTGGGTTTTTTTTAAGATTTTACTTATTTATTCGACAGAAAGAGATACAACAAGAGAGAAAGAACACCAGCAGGGGGAGTGGGAGAAGGAGAAGCAGGCTTTCCTGCAGAGCAGGGAACCCTGGGATCATGACCCCCGCCAAAGGCAGACGCTCAACAACTGAGCCACCCAGGCACCCCAAGAAATGTAGAGAGTTTAGTTACTTACTCTCAGTCATAGAGTTAGTAACTGGCAATACCCCAAAACAAGCCTGTCTGACTATGCATTTCATAGTAGGGATTTGGGCTCAGTTAACCTTTCAAATGGTACCGATACTTATGATCCAGGCACAGATGATTGTTGAATGCTAGTGTATCTCTCCTAGCAGATCTTGGTCTAGATTAGATACAAGAATTTATACTCTTAGGGCGCCTGGGTGGCTCAGTGGGTTAAAGCCTCTGCTTTCAGCTCAGGTCATGATCTCAGCGTCCTGGGATCAAGGCCCGCATCGGGCTCCCTGCTCAGCGGGGAGCCTGCTTCCTCCTCTCTCTCTGCCTGCCTCTCTGCCTACTTGTAATCTCTCTCTTGCTCTGTGTCAAATAAATAAAATATTTGAAAAAAAAAGAATTTATACTCTTAGATATATTGTGAGCCAAGTAAGAACTCAGTAGTCATGGATATGGAAAGAAAAGGAATTATTTCAGGTTTTGTTGATGTGTGATGATAGAATTGGATTATGTTGTTGAAAGAGTCCTAATCTTTCAAAGATCCATACTAAAATTTATATATGAAATAATATGATAATAAAGAATTTGCTTCAAAAAAATCCAAGGTGGAGGGCGCCTGGGTGGCTCAGTGGGTTAAAGCCTCTGCCCGCGTCTCAGGTCATGATCCCAGGGTCCTGGGATCGAGGCCCGCATCGGGCTCTCTGCTTGGCGGAGTGCCTGCTTCCCCCTCTCTCTCTGCCTGCCTCTCTGCCTACTTGTGATCCGATCTCTCTCTCTCTCTCTCTCTCTCGCTCGCTCTCTTTGTGTCAAATAAATAAATAAATAAAATCTTAAAAAAAAATCCAAGGTGGGGGCTGGTGTGAGTGTGGATGAAAGTAGAGATGAGAGGGTTATTGGTGAGTTGATCATTGTAGAAGCTGGATGAAGGATATGTTGGAGTTCATTTTATTATTCTCCTGCCAATAGGATGGCTGCAACAGGAACAGCATAAAGAAGAATAAGAGAGATCAGCTTTTTCTGAGCCTTTTTCTTAGGAATTAGGGATGAAGGAAGCAAGGATGCAGGTAGGGACCAACTATGTCCATTGGATAAAAAAAGGATTCTGCAGTCAAATATGTATGACTAGAAAAGCTATGAAAACCAGAACTCACAATAGCTCAAAAGAATGTCATGAGTTTCAGGACACCTGGGTGGCTCAGTTGCTTAGGTGCCCAACTCTCGATTTCGGTTCAGGTCATGATCTTGGGGTTGTGGGGTAGAGCCCCTCGGCAGGCTCCACACAGCATGGAGCCTGCTTAGGATTCCCTCTATCTCCCTCTGCCCCACCACCTTGCTCGCTCTCTCTTGCTCTCTCTCTAAAAGAAAAAAAAAGTGTAATGAGTTTTATAAACCTCTAATTCTGAGAGTCTTCCCTCATCAATTCCACAGACCAATGATCCTCTTGAGTCAGACTTTCCAGAGATGCTTTCATAATAAGAGATGGAGAGAACTATTTATGCAATTGCTATTTGGGGTCAGTGAAAGGATATTTGGTCAAGACCACTTCTGGCTTGGGAAGTAAGCAGTCTCCTCCTTAACCAGTAAGCTGAAGCAGCTGTTTATTACCGAGCCCTAGTGCTAGAATGTATATTAGTTATCAGTTGCTGTGTAACAAGTTATCCCCAAACATCATGACTTAAAAGGACAATGAACATTTATTTTATCATGCAGTTTCTGTGGATCGGGAATTTGGAAGCAGTTTAGCAGGCTATTTCTGAATAAAGTTCTCTCCTGAGATTGTAGTCAAGATGCCAGTCACTTCCCAGATGACTTACCCAAAGGTTGACGCTGGTTCTTGGGCAGAGACCTCAATTCCTTGCCACATGGATCTCTCTATCTGGCTGTCTGAGTGTTCTTATAACATGGTGACTGGTTTCCCCAAGAACAAGTCATCCAAGAAAGACCAACGCCAGGTGGAAACCACAATGTCTTTCGTGACCTAGTCTCAGAAGTCACAGTCCATCATTTTTGCAATATTCCATAGATGACCCAAGTCAAAGCAGCATAGGTACCAAAGAATGATATTCCCATCATTGGCAGCCACCGTGACTTATTCATAAACTGAGCATTCGATGAGGACCCATTAGACTCTGTGAACCACTGCTCCTTCTGCCCTGCCCAGGACATTGCTCTCTGGCACTCCAGGAGCTTCAGGACCCAGAAGGTGCCATGACCTCCAGAGAGGGTCCTCACAGCAGCAGAATCAGACAGCATCCTACAGAGGTATGAGTTCTAGGCATCTCTCTTCAGGGCTGGATGGCCCTTATCTGGGCCCCAAAGCAGTTGATCTTATACCCCACATCTCACTTCTGTCCACAGCCTCTCTCCCAACGAGAGTCAGACTTCATCCCTGAGTCAGACTAGGCAGTAGACACAACCTTGTCCTCCCAATTCCACATCTACCCTTGGATGCCCAGACACAACATTCTTTCTGTTCCCATTGCTCTCCCCTTCTTTCCCTCCTCTTTTTTTCCCCTCTTCCGCCCCCACTGTCATCCTCACCCCCATCACCTGACTGGGGGAATTAGTCCATCAGACTCTACGCCCTATTAAATCTGCTGGGACCTCCTCTCTGAATCCTACAAGAAGAAGATGCGAAGGTAGCAATGATCTCTGAGTAGTGGGCTCTCAGTGACTTTAACGTTCTTCTTGCTGTTTATTTGTATTTTCTCAATTTCTATCCTGATGAACTATTACAGAAGTAAATAATAAATATATAAAATATAGAAATATCTATAAAAGTAATAAAATAAAATGAATTTTTAACCTTTACACTATTTATTAAAGTCATTTATAATGCCACACCTTGGGCTTCATATAATCACACAGATCTGTCCCCTTTGGATACACAACTCCTCCCCCCAACATACCTCTAACCATCTTATTTCTCTGTATGATAAACAACCACTGTTGGTATTTTAGGAAAAGGTTTTTATAGAACTTGTTACATTTTATATTTAGGTTATATGTTTTTATTTACACCACCACCTTCTTCCAGAAAAGATTTAAGGTGGCTTACAAAGATACATAAAACACGGCAAGGTAGCATAAATTAAAAAGAAGGTCTAAGAAAAAGAAAACCACGAAGAAGAGCATAAAGCAGAGATAGAAATGAAGCTATTACAAAAATGCTCACACACAGTCCTGTTGTCTTGTTCTGGGGAGACCACTAGTTGGTATTAAGCAGCTAACTTGCAAGTATGAAAAACAGGAAGTTGGTCCATTGTTAAATTGGCCCTTCTTATTCCAACCAACTCATCTAGTGGTTTTCAAATCATGCTCCCATGGAACTGGACCCACCTATTCTAAAATTCAGTCCTGGAGGACTGGTAGTTTGTAGGCCAGTTCATGGAGGGAAGGGTTAATGGGAAGAATTGCCTTTATTTTAAATTCTTCCCCAATGCATTTCCCCCCAGCTTTAGTACCTGCTTCCACTTTTTAAAAAAACTTTTTTTTAAAAGATTTTATTTATTTATATGACACACAGAGAGAGATTACAAGTAGGCAGAGAGGCAGGCAGAGAGAGAGGAGGAAGCAGGCTCCCTGCCGAGCAGAAAGCCCGATGTGGGCCTCGATCCCAGGACCCTGGGATCATGACCTGAGCCGAAGGCAGAGGCTTTAACCCACTGAGCCACCCAGGCGCCCTGCTTCCACTTTTTATGGTAGAGTACAAGATGATATGTGATTTTTGCACAACATCATATATTTACTCATTTTAAAATTAGTTTGTCACTATTCCATGGTATTCTGCAAGAAGGACGATGATTTCAAGGTATTTCTCCACCATGTGAAAAGGCTGGGGGAATACCCAGGTTGTACTATGTGTGACAGTTCTCTTGAGGGGCCATGTCTGAGCACCCACAATTATCAAGCACTGTGACAGGCACTGGGAAATATTTTAAAATGAGTACAATAAAGGGGTGCCTGGGTAGCTCAGTCGATGAAGCGTCTGACTCTCGATTTCAGCTCAGGTCATGATCTCAGGGTCTGGAGATCAAGACCACCATCGGGCTCCACGTTCAGCATGGAGTCTCCTTCAGATTCTCTCTCTCCTGCTCCCTCTGCCCCTCCCCCACTCCCACTCTCTCTTAATTAATTATTTAAAATCTTTTACAATAAAGTATATGCCTTCCAGAAACTTACAATATGCTGAAGAAGATCCACACATCTTGATTTTCTTTTTCTTTCTTCACTTTTTTTTTTTTTTTTTTGGTCACGCTGCAATTTATCTTTAAGCTACTTTCCCCCTAGTTTCTTAACATTAAGGCTAGGGAATCAAGACTCTTAATTGTAACCATTCAACAAATATTTATTGAAAGCTGACTAAGAGGAAAGCAGCACTGGTTACATTTTGGATATGCTCTAGAGTCCGAGTCCTAGCTTTGCAACTTCTGCCTGTACAACCCTAGGCAAGTCACTTCACCTTCCAGAGACTCTTTTCCATCATCTTTCAAACGTGGGTAAAAATAGTGGAATAATCAAAGCCCTCTAATTTCTATAATAAACAATAAAATGAATGTTTATTTCTTGCTCATAAAATAGTCAGAAGTGGGTGTTTGGCTTATGGCCTCTTATGCATTAAACTCAGTCTTCCAGTTTCTTTCCATTCTGTGGCTTTCCATTCCAACCCCTGGGGCCTTGAGGAACGTAGCCTCCGGTCAGTGGGCGAAATGAGAGAGTGTGGAGGCCTGTGAGAGATGTAATATACAGGACTCTAGCCTGGAAGTGTTGCATTTCATGTTTGCCCTCATCCACTGTCCAGAAAGTAGTCACATGGATACTACGAAGTACAAGAAAATTTAAAAATGTGGTCTCTCCATGGGCTCGCGAAGGAGAAGGGGTAAGATTGAGTGAACTCTTAACTATCTTCCTCAAACACTTACCTCACAGTGTTGCTGAGGATTCGTTAAGAATGAATATGCCTGGCACAGAGTAGGTGCTCAGTTAATGTTGGTGTACAAAGTCACGGGCTTCGGTTGGGCAATAATAGCATTATTTATCAAACGTCCAAACCATGTATCAGGTACTGGCCTCTGTTTGGTCCCTGAGCCTCCCAACAACCACACAAAGCCAGAAGATTACCTTTTCTTTACAGAGGAGAAAACCAACACTCAGAGAGGGTAAGCAATCTGCCCAAGGCCACACAGCTAGAAAGAGCTGAGCCAGGATTCAAACCCAAATTAGTGTGACTTGAAAGTGATCTTTTCACCAAATCGTGATACTGATGGAACACACAGAATATACAGGTACAGACCATAGGAAGCGAGCTGCCTTGGACAGTCTTCATTAAAGGTGACATGCAAAAAACCCATACACAGAAACCAAGCAAACCTCGAAAAGTTCCCGGTGAAACTGCAAAGGCCATTATTGAATAACAAACATGAAAATGTCCTAAATGTCCTCCTCACCCATTTCTAGCCTCACTGTCTAATCTACACACCACCAGCCAGCCCAATCTCTCTTTTCTTATCCTTCCCTGTGGAATCTGGTCTGCCTCCTTGCCTCCTCCCCCTAACTATGGCCCTCCTGTTAAGAACTTAGGCTCTTAGTTTCTTTTCTTTTCTTTTCTTTTCTTTCCAAGATTTTATTTGTTTATTTTTAAGAGAGCAAAAGAGAATGCACGAGCGGGCAAAGGGAGAGGGAGATGCAGGCCGGGCCCGATCCCAGAGCCCTGAGCTGAAGGCAGATGCTCAACCAACTGAGCCACCCAGGCACCCTGCTCTTAGTTTCTTTTGAATTCATCGCTATATCCAGTATTCCAATTGTTACAAGAAAGGGCTCCACAGAATCCTCATTCATCCATTCATTCAGTCAACAAAATATTTATCAAGTTCTTGCTATACACCAGGGGTCTCCTGGGCTCTGGAATTCAGAGTCTGGTAGGGAAGACAGACATTACTGCATAATCACACAAATATAGACCCAGAGGAGAAGGAATCCAGTTATCTCAGGGAAGAATAGATGGAACATAACCAGCCTGGGAGATGGAATTGTGTGACCTGGAGACCTAAAGGATATGTAGGATTATCTAGGCCATGTGGAAGGACCAGGCAGTGGGAACAGCATGTACAAATGTCCTGTGGTGGGACAAAGCACATTTGAGGAATAGAGAAAAGGCCAGGAAGGCTGGAGCCCGGGGAGGAGGGGGAGGGGTGAGGGGAGGCAGCAGAGGTGGGCAGGGGCCAGCCCACTGAGACCTTACAGAACATAGGAAAGTATTTAAATCGTTAACCCGAATAGCAAAGGGAAGCCATCAGGGGGCTTTAAGTCAAGGGATGTGCCTGTATGGAAGACATGCTGTCAGCGCTTCCCACCCATACGCCCTTGTCCTTCCTTACATTTCAGTGTACACTGGGCAGACTTTCAGTTCCAAATGTCAGCACCTGTGTTTTTTACCCGAGGACTTCCTCCGACCCCTGGAAACTGCTCTGCCTGCCTGTGGAACAGGTCAGGGATGCCAGAGAATGAACACCCTTGCCCATCTCCAGAACAGTGCTCCACCTGATGAACTAAGTAGATAAATGCCCAGCCCCCTCACTCCTCAGGCGGGCCACCTCTGAGCCCTGTGTCATCCACTGGCTCCCGGAAGTGCCTAGGTGACCTGGCACCTAAGTGACCTGGGCTCAAGTCCAGGTGTCCACAGCGTAACCCTTTGCCTTCCCTTCCCTGTCTTTCTTTCACTCGCCTGCCAGTGCTCCCTGGGATCACTTCCCAGATAAAACTGTACGTCTGGGCGCCTGGGTGGCTCAGTGGGTTAAAGCCTCTGCCTTCAGCTCGGGTCATGATCCTAGGGTCCTGGGATGGAGGCCCCCATCGGGCTCCCTGCTCAGCGGGGAGCCTGCCTCCTCTTCTCTCTGCCTGCCTCTCTGCCTACTTGTGATCTCTCTCTCTGTCAAGTAAATAAATAAAAAAAAATCTTAAAAAAAATTAAAAAAAAAACCTCTGTACATCTAAATCCTTATCTTTCAGGAGATCCCAAATACGATCATCTGTCATAAGGACAATGGGTTTGAGGGCAGCAGGGGAGGATGGGGTAGAACAGTTGCCAGGGCAGGAGATGCTGTGGGTTTGGACTGAGTGGCACTGGGCACAGGGAATAGAGGAGGGAAACTCAGCAGGATCCAAACATACAGTGGATGTGCAGGAAAAAGGAAGAGGGCGATATGAAGGCTGCCTCCTGGGCTTTGTCCTCTCTAGAAGGGAGGGCAAGGGAAAAGGCCAAGAATACATATGTTAATATTTTTGTGCATGTCACAGAACAGCTTGTAACCACCAGATTTTCTGGAACTCTCTGCTGTCTTCTCGCCCTGCCTTGACTCATCAGACTCTAGAACAACCCAGCTGCCATCGTTCGGGGAAGTCTGCATTTTCTCCTGCAGGGCAGGATCCAATAACAGTGTTCTCATCCAATAAAGGAGTCTGGCGCACAGGGACAAAGTATTGAATTAAAAACAATACCGGAGCTGCTGAGCTCACACCACCCCTGAACTGCCTGTGTGTGGCTTTGCTCTGCAAATTGGTAACGGGAGCCCCAGGGAAATACTGTCCAGGAGAGCAGGGAGGAGAAAAAGTGGGGGATGTGAGGGGCGGAGGGGGGGAAACAAAGTCAACTCTCAGCCACAGTGGGCTGAGCCAGCACCTGGGAGCAAGGATTCAGCTGCCAGAAACCCAGCCCTGAGCTGTAGGCCCTGGCCTTTGTCCTGTCTCCATGAAGTTACCTTCGGGGAGGGGTTCTGAGATCCTCTGAGATCAGGCATTCTTGGGTCTGCAGCCTGCCTCCCCCCATACTGGTTGACCCAGTGACCTTGGATGAGTCCTTAGACACTCTGAACTTCAATTATTTGTTGTTGATATTGTTGTTCCAAGGCCCAACACTTGCCAAGCACTTACTTAATCCCAACTACTACTCTATTCCCATCGTACAGACGATGAGCCAAGGCTCAGAGGAGTTAGGTAACTAGCTCAGGGTCACACAGCCAGGAATAGCTAGATTTCAGATAAAGCAGTGTAAACCTTGCACATGCTCTGTTAACTACTATATAAGAAATTCCTTCAGATAAGAAATTCTCCATTTTCAGTGTGTTGGGGGATCCCGAGGCTACTGGAGTGGGGAGTGGCTCTCTCAATCTCTCAGTCTTTCCTTAACACAGCATCCAGTCTCATACCTTGCTCTCCCTCCCCCTGGTTCCTCACCTCTGCCCCTAATCTCTTCACTTCTTTCCCCTAACCCTTCACCAAACGACAAATTCCTCCCCATCCCACCCCCCAGCCCCCTGCCCTGGCCCTTGGCAAGCAGCTTCCCACCTCATCACCTTCGGGCACCTCACCTGACATCTTAGTACTTGCTCACAACCGTGCCCTAAGGGGTTTTACCTGCCCCCAAGGAGGCTTATCAAGGTATCCCCTCAACCCAAATAGTTGTTTTCTGGAAGAATTCTGATGCCCACTGTTAAGGTGGCCAACATAGCTCCACCGTGTTTGAAAAGCCTAGAGCTCAGATGGGGTACAGAATAGAGCAAAGTTTAGAAGTTGAGAAGTCATAAGTACACGGAGGTTGTTGAGGCCGAGCCATGGAGGTGAATGAGGTCACCCAGGGGGAGTGAGTGGGACAAGAAGGGCAGAAGCCATGCCAGGGCCTTAGGAGCTGGTTTGGACCCCTGGCCCAGGTTGGAAATGGAAATAGGGCGGTGGTCATAAAGAGACCCTGAAATGGGAAGGGGCAAGCAGGCCCTGGGCAGCACAAGGGTGTGGGAGGGTGTCAGTCAAGGTTCTTGTCATTGGGATAGAAGTTCAACTTGAACTAGTCAGGGCAACAAGGAGAGCATATTGGCTCCTGCTACTTAAGAAAGATTGACTACTCCTGGCTAAGGCCAGGCAGTGGTCCCCTTTGGGCCTCAGGAAACGAGGCACCATGGGCTCAGAGGGTGCTTGGACCATCTGGTCATCGTCTGTCTCTGCTTTCCTAATCCTCTTACATTGCATTCTGGCTCCTTCCACAGGCTGGGAAGCATGACTACCTGTAGCCTCCAGATTGAAATCCCACGTCTTCCACCTTAGAAAGAGATTGGCTAGGGGCATGTGGGGGGCTCGGTTACTTAAGCGTCAAACTCTGGATTTTGTCTCAGGTCATGATCTCAGAGTTGTGATAGCCAGCTCCTCAAGGGGCTCCACGCTCAGCAGGGAGTCGGCTTCCTCTCTCCCTCTCCCTCTGCCCCTCCCCCTGCTCATGTACAAACATTCTCTCTCCCTCTAGAATAAATTTAAAAAAATAAATCTTTTTAAAAAAAGAAAATAAAGAAAGCTATTGGCTCTGTCTCTGGGTCTGAAAATCTCATGGAGGGCTGCCTGGGTGGTATAGTTGGTTCAGTATCAGAGTCTTGGTTTTGGCTCAGGTTCATGAGATTCATCCCCACTTTGGGCTCCGTGCTCAGTAGGGAGTTGGCTTGAGATTCTTGCTCTCCCTCTTCCCCTCCCCCTGCATTCTCTCTCTCTCTCTCTCAAATAAATAAGTAAATCTTAAAAAAAATAAAATAAAAAATAAAAATCCAATGGAAGTTTTCGGACTGGCTTAGCTCCAGGCAGGTGTCCACCTCTGGCTCAATTAACTATGATCAGAGGGGTGGAGCCAAGGAAAAACATGCCTGCTTCTTTGGGAGTCAGGTGGAGAGAGGCAGGTACCACAGGATGAAAGTAGGCCCATACAACCATGGACTTCCTCAACACTTGGAAATACTGACTTCAGGACTAAGTCCAAGGGGTGCCTCTCAGAAGTGAAAACCACCATCACCAGCAATGGTGGGGAACCAAACAAAGAATCAGACAAAACAAGGAGGGAGAGCAGAGGCTTGATCCAAGCCAAAGAGGCTCAAAGAGTGTGAGGTGGGACTAGGGCTTCACTTTATTGTCTGTTGGAGACAAGGGTATCTGTTGGTAAGGCCCGGGTTGGGGTGGAGACCTGCTTGCTGATTTTTCTTCCTGACATATACTTCTCCTTTGGTGACACCTGCTTCTCACTGCTATCAATGACTTTAGGATGTGGAATAATTTAGTTGGTTGAGGATGTGAAAGGTCAAAACAGCCTTGGCCGAGGGCAAGTTCTCTTATGTAGGCTCATCCGGGGCTGCCCTTTGGCCGCAGAACCTCAAACCTTCACTTGATAACTCCTGCCAAAACATGACTCCAGCCCTTCCCCTCCAGCTCAGAATGCAGTTGCAAAAAACCCTACACAATCACAGTACAATGGGACCTGGGTTTGAGCTAGTGGGCATCAGCCAACTCTAGTGTTAGGGTGAGTTTATGAGGTGAGTATAAAGGGTTCCATGGAATCCAAAAAATTCAATAATGATAGTAACAGCCGTTACCAGGGTGACAGAATGAGTACTTATTATGCACCCTGCCCTGTGCTAAGCAGACCTTTTTGTGCATTACCTTATTTTATGATCAGAGCCCTATGATGTGAGTATTATTCTCATCCCCAGGAATCAAATCCCACGGACATTAAGTGACTTACCTAAAGTCACACAACTAGGAAGTGGCCAAGCTGGGACTTGAAGCCAGCTCTGTGTAACTGCAAAGCCTATGCCTTTAACCCTCAGCTTTATCTCTTCTTCAAGCCTGAGCTCTGGAAACAATAGTGTGGCTTGTTGTCCTCCTTAGGGCGTGAACCCGTCAGAGTGCTATAGGCTGCAAAACCCAAGCCACCAACTTAGCTGATTAACAGTGAGAAACGGGTATTAACTCAAAGATTATGTTCCAAGGCTTGGTGGCTGCAGGAGCCATTAATTCAGCTGCTCAGTGATGCCCCTCCCATCTCCCCACTGAGCCTTCCTTAGTTTGTTAGTTTCTCCACCTGGTCACAAGATGGCTGCCACAACTCCAGGCATCTAGTACAGATATGATCACATCCTGCAAAAGAAGAGCCTCTTTGTCTGAGATTAAGAAAATCTTTCCCAGACTTCCCAGAAGTCCTTGAGGAAACATTCTTTATATTTCATTGGCCAGAATTGTTCCCATTCCTGTTTCCAAACCAGTCACTCACCAGGAAATTTCACAAATGGTTTAATAATGCTTGTGGCTCTGTTAGGAGGGAGAAAGAGGGCAGTGACTGCTTTGGGGCAAGCAAACAAAAGTGTATGCTACTCTTCTTTTTTCCCTCCCCAATCCCTAGTACCCTCTTTCTCTACCAGTTCACGGTTTCTTCACCCTGCAAGAATCAACTCAAATATCTTCTCTTCCAGGCAGTCTTCCCTGACTTTCTCCCCATCCAATTAATTACTCTCTTCACTGGGCTTCCAAAGAACTTAGCACGTGCTACATACATGGTCTCTATTACATCATTATGCAGTGAGGCCAGGGTTTGGAGTAACTGGACCCAGGTTCAAATCCCAGGTCTGCCACTTCCTTCCCAGGCAACTTCCGGTATTATCCTTCCTCTTTTCAAGCCTCAGCTTCCTCATCTGCAAGAGTACATGTTCCTTTTTAGGCACTTTTGAAGATTAAGGCAGGTAAGGTATCTGGGATTATTACTAATAATCTCCTCGGAAGGAAGGGAGGGAGGAAAGACACTATCAGGCTGGACTAGACAAAACTCAACTCTCAAGGAGGAAAGCAAAAGTCGCTCCAAGGTGCTGACCACATGGTCCCCTTCCCTTAAAGGTCCCCCCTCCCTGATTTTCCCAAGAAAGTCATTTTTCATCCCCAAAGTCATTTGGCTTAGAGAGAAAGGGGAGATGCCGTGGCAGGGTCTGCATCGTGCCTGCCCGAGCACCATCCATCACCTGGCGGACAGCAACTCACCTCCCACAAATAAAGTTATGACAAGCATCCCCAACCCATTCTTTCAGCCATCGCCTCCCTGTTTCCATCATCTCTGACATTATAAGCCATCAGCCAAGCTGTTTGTCACGCCTCTGACAGGGCCTTGGCATCACGGGCAGGAGGGCTGAGCTAAGGTATGGCTGAACTCAAGGGTAGGTGTCCTGCCCCCACCCACCACCGGTGAGCGTGAGCTATTTCACATGTGCTCCCGCAAAGGGTTACTCTCCCAAGGGGCAGGGGTCCATAGTTGGAGCATAACTGGAGGGGAACTGAACATGTGCTCATTTATCCATGCAGCAAACATTAGTGAACATCTCTGCTGTGCCTGGACTTGTGTTAGGCACAGCTGCAGCTACAAAGAGGAATCATGCATAGTCCCTGCCTTTGAGCAGGTGTCCAGTCCAGTGGGGGGGGTGAAAAACAAGCCAGGTCAACAGATAATGCTAGCACAACTGTGGCAACGCCAATTGGGGGGTACTGTGGAAGCACAGATGAAAGTAAGAACATCAGGGAAGTCTTCCTGGAGGAGGTGGCATTTGAACTGAGGTCTCTAGGGCAAGGAAAGACATGTGAGGGGGCAGTGTGAGTGATTCCTTGAAAGGTCCCCTTTCTTCTCTGCAGGTTTGTTTTCTTATAAATCCCAAAAGGCAGAGGGGAGTGCAGGTTTGGGGAAGGGAAGAGGATTATATTACAGGCCAACGGAATGGCATGTGCAAAGGTCCTGTATTAGTTTCCCAGGGTTGTCATTACAAATTACTACAAACGCGGTAATCCAAAATTTCTTCTCTCACAGTTCTGGAGGCCAGAAATCTAAATTCAAGGCATCAGTGGGACTGGTAGTTTCTGGAGCTCTGAGAAAAAAATCTGTGTTATGTGTCTTTCCTAGCTTCTTGTGGTGGTAGGCGAACCTTGGCATTCTTTGGCTTATAGATGCATCATCCCAGTCTCTACCACTGTTCTCTGTCTTCACATGTCTTCCCCTCGTGTCTCTAACACAAATCTCTTTCTTCTTTCTAAGGGCATCTGTCATTGTAATTTAGAGCCCACCCTAAGTCCAGGGTGCTCTCAAAATCCTAAATTGATCCCATTTTCAACAATCTTATTTCCAAACAAGCACACATGGGCAAGTGCTTGGGGTTAGGACTTGGCTTTTTTAGGGAAGGGGACACTATTCAATCCAGTAAGGATCCAGAGGTAAAAGAGTATGGCATATTCAGGAGACAGAGAGTGGCTAATGGTGGCTGGAACACTGACATGGGGTGGAGATCAGATCCCATCTCTGCCACTAATGAGCCAGATGACCTGGACCCAATCCTTCAACCTCTCCCAGCCTCAGTTTGCTCACCTACAATGTTCATTGCCCTCTGGCCCTCTTAGAACTCCAGTAGGAGTGAAATGTAGTCATTCCATTAAAGGGCCAGTTCCTTGATAGGAGTGTATCAGAGACCTTGAGGTTGCACAAGACAGAACGTAGACTGGCCTGTGGGGGGGAAAGCGTTTATTAGCTTACATATGTAAAAGCCCAGAAATAAAGCTGCTTCCACCTCTGCTGCATTCAGGACCGCAGATGATATATTCAGGATCCAGTGTCTTTCCACCTAGCATCTCAGACCTGTGCTACTTCATTTTCCGGTTTCCCAAGAGTGGTCCTTAGAGCTGGACCTACATCTTCCTTAGGTCCTGTAGAGCTGCCCTCCACCCTGGTCCTCTCCACTCTGGGGCTTGGAGGCTGACCTGCATGGAATGCGTCAGCAAGCTCCCCTGCCCTCTGGCTTCCATAGGGTGGGGCCAATGCGAAGCAATGGCAGGCAATTAGAGGGAGGAAGGTGAAAGTAGGCTATTTCTCCCTCCCAGGTTCCTCCCTCTACCTAAGGCCCCAGCTCCTGTCAGGTAGCTCTCAGAGTACGGCTCCTCTCTCTGGATTCTAGGAACCACATCCTGTTCTTGACCTTCAGACCAAGGGGTGTTCAAGGCTCCCCACTACTACTAGCCCAAAGGAACCATCCTTTATGGAATTCCCTAAACACTGCTGACATCTTTGTAAATAGCCCCTTTATTATCATCTCCTGAAATTACAGTTTGAATGCCTCCTTTAGGGGCCCTGCCTGATACACCCCACAGCTCATGGCTCTGCTTGACCACACTTTTCCAGATGTTGGTAAGCCCCATGGGGTAGACTGCTGCATTGGTGGCCCATAATGAGCCACGCTTCCCAGGAGTCATGCCCTTGTGGGTCCCCTCCTACATGTAATGCAGGGCTTGACTATGTGACTTGCTTTGGCCAGTGAAAGATGAGCCTATGTGATGCAAGGAGAAGCTTTATAAGCACTTGCACAGCTGCGAGCTCCCTCTTGGACTCCTGCTGCCATGCCATGAAGAAGTCCAGGCTATCTTGCAGAAGAGGAAGACCATGTGAAGAGGTTGGAGAAGATGACAATGCCACATGGAAATAAAGGCTATACAGAGGAGGGGCGCCTGGTTGGCTCAGTGGGTTAAAGCCTCTGCCTTCAGCTCAGATCATGATCTCAGGGTCCTGGGATTGAGCCCTGCATTGGGCTCTCTGCTCAGCGGGGAGCCTGCTTCCTCCTCTCTCTCTGCCTGCCTCTCTGCCTACTTATGACCTCTCTCTCTGTCAAGTAAATAAATAAAATCTTTAAAAAAAAGGAAAAAAAAAGGCTACACAGAGGACTGAGGTGCCCCAGCTAACAATCATCACAAAGATTCCAGGCTCTGAGAGAGGTCTTTGTACTAAGGAGGACTGGGCGGGGGTGTGTGTGTGCAGGGATAGAGGTAGCCTTAGTGGGAGGGGGTGGGGTATTAAGCACTAACATCATTTAGGATCGCCAGCATGCAGTTATAATAAAAAGCAGATTGACTTGTAGTCAGTGTTACCATTTTTAAGCTCAGCAAAAAATGCTCCTTTTTATTACCGGCATTTGGGGCTAACCACTCCTACCTCCCTAACCCCTAACCCCCGCCCCCAGGCCAGCCACAGCCAAATGCAGTCACATGAATGACCCCAGCCAACACGTATGGAACAACTGTCAACCTACAGAATCATAAGAAATAATAAGTCATTGTTGCTTTAAGCACTAAGTTTGGGGGTGACTTGTGACACAGGGAGGAACAAGACCAAAAGCAATAGTTCTACACCGTTGCAGGTTCAAGTGCAGCTAGAAAAGGCAAGATTTTTCTGGCGGTTCCTACCACAGTCCTGGGATTCACTCTGATTGGGTCCCCTTCCGGTCATGTGACAGCTATGGACCAATTACCGAGCTAAGAGAATGCGATGCACTGATTGGCTAAGCTGGGTCACATGCTTCGTCCTGGTGCAGGAGGTGGAGACCCCCGTGGAGCCCGGGGACTGAGAGGAGGAGAGGAGGAGAGGAGTAAAGGTGGATGAGGGAGAAGGGGAAAGATGAGGGAAAAAGGAGACTGAGGACACTTTGTGGGGGGGTGAAGCTTGGGAAAGTCATCCTCGGTGCTCCCCATGCAGCTACCATTTGCACCTACAGGAAATGGGTAAAAATGCGTCCCACGTGCAAAGGACAACCGTCCTCTGGTGAGGAGACCGTGAGATTTGGGCCATGGACAGACCCGGCTTCCAACTTTCACTTCCTTTTTGAGAGCTGCTGTGGGCAAGCTGCTCAACGTCCGTGAGCTCATCGGTAGAATAAGTTTGTTAATCCCCGCCCGGATGGGTTGTGGCAGGGGTCCCGTGGGATCGCGGCTGTTGTGGTGGACAAAACGAGGGGCTGCCCAGACACCCCTGCAGTGAAGGGCCTGGTGACCAGCGGGGAGTGCGGCTTCCAGACAGCCTGTCTCCCTGGCTCTTCCAGGTCTGCCTCAGCTGCAGACAGCCTGTGGCCTGAGGCCACTCCCTTCCCCGGGCAGCCCGCGCGTGGTCACTAAGCCAAGGGGTTTGAAGGTTTGGCCACTTGGGCGGAGGCAGAATTGTCCTGCCAGGCAGGGCTCGGAGGCTTTGCGGAGCTTGGATCGGTTGACTTCACTTGTCCCATCCTGCCTCCTCCCTTCCCTTTCACACGTGTGCATCCCTAATAAATACCTTGCACCCCATACTCTTGCTTACGGAGGTCCCCATCCATGATAGAGGTTTCAAACGCTTAACCTAGCACTTGGCACTTCGTAGGTAGTTGGTAAAGGATTGCCTAGTGAAAATTGGCTCCTCGCTCGGGAGAAGGAGAAAAGGAAACGGGGCGGGGGGG
>LNAC01000052.1:2687797-2703066 GCA_002007465.1 Ailurus styani
GGGGGGGGGGGGGGGGGGGAGGCTGGTGCGGGGGTTGCCAGGTGTTAGTTAAGCCGCTGTCCTGGTGGAAGGGGCCTGCAGGCTGTCAGCGGCAGCTCCTTTCTCGGAGGGGGACAGAAGGGTCTCTCCAGGGCGCCCTCTCCCCCCCTGCGCATCTGCAGCCCCCTGCTTGCCAAGCAACTGGATCAATAATGAATGAGGCCTCACGTGTCTTAGCAGGCCTGAAGACAGGGGCACGTGTGGCTTTCCTCCAGGCTGGTCCCTGCCCCCAGCAGCCTATCTGGGGTCCCGAGGCTTGGTGGCAGAGACCACTCAAGCCCTAAAGCAGAGACTCCCTCCCCATTTTGTGGAATCTTGAAAGTTCTAGAACCTTGGAAGGGCAGGGTCCACCTCCTAGAGCCATTGTCACGAAACTGCAAACAGCTCCTAGAATCTTAGAATAAGGGAACCTGTGGCTTCAAGGATCTCCCAATATCTTCGGTCTGGAAGGGGCCAGATAGGCTCTGCATTTGAGCTTTTCTCTCCCCAAGGAAGGAAGGGAGGAAGAAAAAGGAAGGGCCGCGGAACTTGGGCACCCCGGCTGGAGAACATCAGGGACAGCGGAGGGTGGGGCGGGCTGTGGATGTCCCGTGCCACCCCGTCTCCCACCTCTCGGCTGTAGTGGTGGCACGCGGCACCCATGCGCATTGGCATCGTCCTCCTTCAAGTGCCTGTCCAGCCTCTTAATTTGTCCACTTCAGGGCTTTTTTGGAGGCCCTGGTCTCTTGCTCAGCCCACCCACAGGTACAGCCCAGAGGTGTGAGCGAATGAATGCCCCCTGGGGCAAAGCTCAACCCCTGGGGGAGTGGGGGTTCCTGGGTAAGTGCCCCAGCCTCCCATCCTCTGGGTGAATGAGTGTACATAGTGAGCAGAGGGCCCGCCGGGATCGAACCTCAGTTGTCCATAGCAGCAACTGGCTACTTCCCCTGTCTCCCTCATTCCTGCTTCCCGGGATTACCTCCAAATAAATGACTTGTATCCACATCCTTGTCTCAGGCTCTGCTTTAGGGGAACCCAATCTAAGACAGGCTGGGTCACTCCCTAATGTCTCTGAAATCCCCTTTCACTCCTTCTCCAATCTGAATTCCAAATGTCACCCACCCTGCTATTCCCAGGTGACTTCTAGAGAAATGCCCCTCCCCTCATCAGGCAGACAGACTGGTAGACCTTGACCATCTTCCAACCCGACCCTAGTTCTGAGGAATTCTAATGAAGGGCTTTGGCTGGGCACCTAGGGATCTAGGAGCTTCGGAGGCAGCAAAGAAAGGAAGAGACTTCCCTAAATGAATCTGTAATGATGAAATCATCCACTGTCCCCTGTGTGCCTCCCCACCTTTTTTTCTTTGGCTGAGATGTTGCCTCCAATCCATTATGTTCCCTCCTCCCAACCTCCCCGGCCCACAAGCCACCTCAGCAGGAAGGCTGAGCTGGGCTGAAACCATAGGAAAGCCCGATGCAGGTACAGAACTTTACAGTTTGCAAAGACATGTACTGGCTCAGAACTATTTATGAAGCCCTTTCCATTTACAAAGTAATTCATTAGTATTATTATTGATGTTGTTTCAATCCAAACATTTGTTAATCTCCGGGAGAAATTCTTTCTCTATATACCCCCTGTCTTACCAAGCCAGAGTAAAGCCTGGCTAGAAAAGTCACACGATCAGAATGTTTTCATTCACTCACTCATTCATTCACCTTTTGGGAGCTTCTTGGTGTCCAGTCCATGGGGTACAGGATGGAGCCCTTTCCACCACGAGCTGACGGCCGAATAGGGAAGCATATTGCTCAGTGTCTAACCAGGAAATACTGGAACATTTACAAAATAAGAACTTTAAGAAATGGATGTCGGTGGAAGAGCTGAGAAGCTGGGGACAGTGAAGCAGCTCAAAGTCTAGTAACGGCAGGAGGTTGCCACCACTCTGAGACCTAAGAGACAGAGGCAGAGGGGGTGTCACCTTCCCAGAGAGACGGTCACTTGGTGGCATATGGAACCAGGAAGGAGCTACAGCGGAGCTAGAGACATGGACAAGATAAGCCACTTTTGGATTTGCCGCCCAAGGCCAAGAGGGAGAAACACCCCGGCTTCCCCGTTCCTCCCAGCCCCCAACCTCCCAGTAGTGCCTCCCATGGGCCAAACCCAGCTGGAAACCAGTCATCCCAGAAGCCTGGAAAACACAGCCTACAGGCATCAGCTCCCTGCAACTCGGGGCACAGTTAACCCTTCTGTACTCCACCACCATCTGAAACAACAGTAACATTAATAACAGCATCGCATGCTAACTGAGCATTTGTCATGTGTCCCATACTGGGCTCAACACTTTGCACTCTTTACACAGAAATCCTCCGAATCTCTTTACACTGGAGTCACTGAATCCTCCCAGCAACCCCACGAGGTGGATATTCTTATCCACACTCTGCAAGTAAGGAACAGAGGCCCAAGAATCAGTCAGTCAGTCAACAAGTCAACAAATATTTGTCGGGCATGGTCTCTGTGCTGGGCCTTGCGCAGGGATGACCAGAAGAACCTAGGACCCGCCCCCATGGAGCAGGCAATCTACTGGGAGAAACAGACCCTGAGAAACTAACTGGAAACCATTGTGTGAACACCCATGTCCGGGCTGTAATGGGAGGAGGCTAGGCTTCCTAGCCGGAGTAATGGTTAAGCTGAGGGCGAAAGGTGAGAGCAGCAAGCATTATTTATTTATTTTAAGATTTTCTTTATTTGACACACACACACACAGAGATCACAAGTAGGCAGAGAGGCAGGCAGAGAGAGAGGAGGAAGCAGGCTCCCCGCTGAGCAGAGCCCGATGTGGGCCTCGATCCCAGGACCCCGAGATCATGACCTGAGCCGAAGGCAGAGGCTTTAACCCACTGAGCCACCCAGGCGCCTGAGAGCAAGCATTATTTAGATTCCATGTCACAGACTCTCACCTCTACGGGGTCCTGGGGCCAACCCCCAAGACCCACTCCCAACCCCAGGAAGACCCCAACTCTGGCCAGCCAGCCATGGACACCCTCCTGGCCCACTGCTGGGCCCGGCAGTACCTCCTAGGCCACCGTTGATGGGTGATTCCCGCCGGGGCAGAGCACCTGGAATGCGTTCAACCCCCCCACACAAGCCGAGGCCTTCAGCAACAGACTTGACTGGCTCTGAGGCTTGCCCTCCAAGCCCTGCTGGCTGCCTGGAGCCTTGGCAGACAGTCAGGAGGAGGCGGCTGGGAGGCAAAGACAAAGAGAATTCGATTTCCATTTTGCTCCTGGTTCCCTGTTTCCAGTCCAGATGCCTCCAGATCTAATTCCGAATAAATAATTATACTGAGTAACCCGGGTCCCTTGGTGATTAAGTAAACACGCCGAGGCGGTGGAAATTGAATTAGTGCGGTGTGCTCAGCCATTATTACCCGCCCCTTCTCATGAATATTAATGAGGGGTTATTAAGAAATGTAAATGCTGCCTCAGGGGGTGGGTTGATGGGGGGGTCAGGGTGAGAGGACGCAGTGTTCAGAAGGCAGCGTGATTGAAGGCATTTAAAAAATTATGTCAGATCTTTCTCTTCCACGCCATGGCAATGTTTCTGGCTGCTTCATTTTTATGAAAACGAGGGTAAGGGAACAAATTTTAATTTGAAGATAAAATTAGCATTTTCCAAGCAGCCTTGGCGGCAGCAAGGACATATTTTGCCAGGAAATGGACATTTGGGGCGGAGCAGTGCAGGGTTGGGGGGGCCGTCGCTGATGGACGATTAGTTCTCACAGTTCATCTCCAGGCAAGGGAGTAAACAAATTAATCTCTGCACAGGGAGCAGCCTGGAAGATGACGGAGGCCTGGAGGTGTCATCAAGGCCTAGGATCATCCTTGCTGCTGCTTCAGAGAGGTTAGGCACTGGCTGAGGTCACACAGCGAGGTAAGGCACTCCACCTGGGTTCTGCGGGCAAGATGAGAGTGGGGAACGGGGCTGCGTCTCCCAGGCAGGCTTTGGGCAGTGATGCAGCCCCTCCACCCCGGCCCTCTGGCTGTCTCATCTCTGTGGCTCCACCTCCTTTCCCAATCCGTGCTGCCAGGTTCATCTCCGCCACTTTCACTATGTCCTGTTTCTGCTCCTCAACCTTCAATGGCTCCCTATTTCCCTTAGACTGATGATCAAGCTCCCTCTCCTGACATTCAAGTCCCTCAAGTATCTGACCACAATCTATTTTTCCAATTTCAGCTCCCGCTGCCCCTTGCAGCTGCAGTCAGATGCATCTATAAAGGTGAGAAGCAGAGAAGAAAAGGAAGGCAGGAAGACAGGAAAGAAGAGATGAAGAGAGGGAGAAAGACGAACGTAATATTAAGTATCAGAATATTCGAGATTTGCTAAAAATGTTATACAATAACGACGATGATGACAGTGACTATAGTAATTGCTGCTGTCTATTGAGGGTGTCAGTCTCTGCCAGCCTCTGGCTCGACACCACTTCATCCTCCTTTTGTCCCTGTGAGGGCGTATTGTTATCGCCATTCCACAGAGGAGAAAACAGACATCACACACATTACAAATGACAGAACCAGCTTACTAGACATCAAAACCTGAATTTTCAACTACCGCACCTCCCATATCACATGGAAGTCATTATCCCCATTCTACAGGTGAAGACAAGGAGGCTCAATGAGGCTGTTTGTCCTACAAGTATGGAAAGAAACAAACAAACAGAGGGCACCTGGGTGGCTCAGTGGGTTAAAGCCTCTGCCTTTGGCTAAGGTCATGATCTCAGGGTCCTGGGATTGAGGCCCGCATCAGGCTCTCTGCTCAGCAGGGAGCCTGCTTCCTCCTCTCTCTCTGCCTGCCTCTCTGCCTACTTGTGATCTCTCTCTCTCTGTCAATAAATAATAAAATCTTAAAAAAAAACCAAATAAACAGAAACAAGAGAAATCAAAATTCCCTAAGCCAGCCTTGGTCTAGCTTCATAAACACCACTCCTGGAGAATCCAGGGAAATGTCCTACACACCCTGGTCCCTACTTCCTGCAGACACTTCAGGAGAAACTGCAGGCTCTCAAAGACCCAGCCAACCCATGCCTCCCACAATGTCCACCAGGAGAAGCCTGCAGGTTGGTCTGGCCGGTTCCCATAGGTGTCTTCACCCAGGACCATGAACCCCAGGCCTGAGGAACGCAGCCCAGATGTGGAGCCTGAGGACTCAGCCCCCTACGCTCAGGACAGGAAAGAGTGAATATGATCAAACTCATGCATTTTAACGATGTCTTCGGAACGCCTTGCTCCATGCGCTTGCAGGAATAAAGGCTGGCAGGTGCAGCTGAGTTAATCAGAGTGGATAATAGAGGGAAAGACAGGAATCACTGGCCAAATTGCAGCAGAGAAAAATGGGGCAAAATCATGAAACGCAAGTCAAAAGTGTCCAATTAAAGTGTGATGGTGTTTAAAGGGCAAGAACCACATTCTCAGTCCCTTGGAAGTTCTAATGTGGCATCTCTCATGGGGGTGCATGGATCAGTGGTACGTAAGATAATTTCTGGATATACACAGATGGACTTTTTTTTATTTGAATAGGTATGTTTAATGTGTGTTAGAAAAAATATAACTAGCTCATAAAACCCATGATTTGATGTGTATTATTGTCTAGAATGAGTCTAAATTTTGCCCAGAGAAGCTATTTAATTGCTAGTCAATTAAAAGAAAAAAATTTTAATAGTATAGATGGAAGAAGGATATGGCAAAAAATATGAAATTTGTACTTATGTGACCGAAGTTTGGGAAACAATATTCTAGTTTCTTATTACTCAAAGTAGAGTCCATAGATCAACAATGTCAGGGTCACCCAAGAGATGGTAAGAAGACCCTCCTGAGACCTATAGAATCAGCATCTGCATTTTTTTAAAAGATTTTATTTATTTATTTGACAGAGAGAGAGAGATCACAAGTAGGCTGAAAGGCAGGCAGAGAGGAGGAAGCAGGCTCCCTGCTCAGCAGGGAGCTTGATGCGGGGCTCAATCCCAGGACCCTGAGATCATGACATGAGCTGAAGGCAGAGGCTTAACCCACTGAGCCACCCAAGCGACCCAGCATCTGCATTTTAAAGAGATTCCCTAGTGGTTCATATACGTGTTTGGGTATTCTTTGTTTTTAAGGCACTGACATATCTTATTTATCAGTGGAGAAAATGAGGACCTTTTCAGATGTGGCCCCAGGCGAAGAGCGCTAGACTGGGGGTACATTCCAGCCAGGAGACTCTATGACTCTGAAGAGTTTATGACCTTTTAATTACACAACAGGAGACGGAGGTCCAGAGAGGGTTAAATTCAAGATTGAAGTGTGATTGTGTCAACACTGGGACCAGTCCAGTTCTCCCAACATCTCAGCTGGCGAGGGAGGGAATTTCTAACAACAAAATTGTGGTCAACTCTGTGATGCGGCTTTTTAAAAAGTGATCGTGGGGCGCCTGGGTGGCTCAGTTGTTGAGTGTCTGCCTTTGGCTCTGGTCATGGTCCCAGGGTCCTGGGATTGAGCCCCGCATCGGGCTTCCTTCTCTACGGGAAGCCTGCTTCTTCTCCCTCTCCCACTCTCCCTGCTCGTGTTCTCTCTCTTGCTGTCTCTCTCTCTGTCAAATAATAAATAAAATCTCTTTTTAAAAAAGTGATTTTAAAGATATCACAAAGAAAGAAAATTATAGACTGATATCTTTTATGAACACAGATATAAAAGTCCAAAACAAAATAGTAGCAAAGCAAATTGAGAGGACCCTGGTTGGCTCAGTTGGTAGAATGTGTAACTCTTGATCTCAGAGCTGTGAGTTCAAGCTCCACATTGGGCATAGAGATTACTTAAAAAATAACCTTAAAAAAATAAATTGAGCCACATACGAAAAGGATTATACACGGTGATCAAGTGGGATTATCCTAGGAATACAAGGTTGGTTTAATATGTGAAAACATTATAATACATCATATCAATAGAATAAAAGACAAAATCCACATGATCATCTCAGTAGATGCAGAAAAACATTAAATAAAATACAATACCCTTTCATTATAAAAACATTCAACAAACTCAGACTAGCAAAGAATTTCCTCAAATTCTGCTGAAGGCCATCCACAAAAAAACCATACCTAACATGCTAATGTAACCAAATGTATTTTCACCCCTGAGATCAGGAACAAAACAAGGATATCATCTCTTACCACTTCTATTTAAGATTATATTGGAGGTCCTAGCCATGGAAATTAGGCAAGAAAAAGAAATAAAAGACATTGAGACTGGAAAAGAAGGAGTAAAACTATCTCTATTTAAAATGACATGATCTTAGGGCGCCTGGGTGGCTCAGTGGGTTAAAGCCTCTGCTTTCGGCTCAGGTCATGATCTCAGCGTCCTGGGATCGAGGCCCGCATCGGGCTCTCTGCTCTGCGGGGAGCCTGCTTCCCCCTCTCTCTCTGCCTGCCTCTCTGCCTCCTTGTGATCTCTCTCCCGCTGTGAAATAAATAAATAAAATCTTTAAAAAAAAATTGATTGTGATGATGGTTTTACAAGTCTGTGAATAAACTCAAAACCATTGAGTTGTATGCTTTAAGTAATGAATTGTATGGTGTGTATGGCTCCNATTGTGATGATGGTTTTACAAGTCTGTGGATAAACTCAAAACCATTGAGTTGTATGCTTTAAGTAATGAATTGTATGGTGTGTATGGCTCCCCAAAGATGTGGCTTCCTAATTCCAGAACCTATGAATATGTTAGGTTACATGGCAAAGAGTTAAGTTGGTAGGCAAAATTAAGACTGTCAATCAGCTGACTTTAAACTAGGGAGGTTACCCTAGATTCCCCATTGGACCCAACATAATCAATTAGAGACCTGAAAAATTGGAAGAGGAAATCTGAGGAGAGAACAGAGGAGATGATGTCGCAAGGACTTGGCCCAGTATTGCTCACTTTGAAGATGGAAAAAGGGAGCCGAAAGCCAAGGAACGCAGGCAGGCTCCAGAAGCTGGAAAAGGTGAGGAAACAGATTCTCCCCCGGAGCCTTCAGAAAAGAACGCAGCCCTGCTAACATCTTGACCTTAGCCCAGTGAGAACCATGTCAGACTTCTGATCTACAAAAGTGTAAGATAAGGTTATATCTGTGTTCTTTTAAGCTACTAAATTTTTGGCAATTTATTGCAACAGCAGTAAAAAAACTAATACACATGGAGTGTGAGTTAGAGCTCAATAAGCCTATTTTAAAAAATCATTATTGTCCTAGGCTGTATAAATAGAAGTATCGTGTCTAGAAGGATGGAGGTGATAGTCTCTTTGCAATCTAAATCTGGAGCCCGGGTCTCAATGCCACACCATATGAGGAATGTAGAAAAACGGGGGCGGGGGGGCATCCAAAGAAAGATCTCTGTAATGGTGAAAAGGCCTGAGATGATTGTGGGTGAGAACTCATCAAGGGACTTGGGGCGGGTCAGCTGGAAAAAGAAAAACCTGAAGATCCCCATCTGCCTATCCCTGGAGTCTGTTGTGGAGCACTGAGGTGGGCTTGCATTCTGTAAGGCAGATCTAAGAACAATGGAACGTTACCCAAAGACAGAGTTCAGCTTGGGGTGAATTTCTTCTTTGTTTTCAGAAACATTTTATTTCATCTACAATACATGTTTGCTTAGAATAATGAGAAAATATAGATAAGCAAGAAGGAAAAAAATAATCACCTAACATACTGTTGCTCATTATTAATGCTTCTAGCTCCCCTGCTCTGGGAAAGTGAAAACCATCGTTTTCATTGTTATATTCCCAGAATCTAGCTCCAGGTAGATGATCATTCTTGTTGAATGAATGTATAATGCACACACATATCTTTAATTCACAAAAACGGGGTCCTACTGTACATATTACTTTATGACCTTCTTTTCCCCCATTACCGATATATTATGAGCTTCTCTCCGATTCAAATCTACATTTACAGTAGGGATATAGTAGATATTTTGCCAGGCTGCAGATAGAATTCAGGGGGTCTGTGGATTTGAACAGAGAAAAATTATCTCCTTATTTGCCCTAACCTCTAACTGAAATCTTGCATTTTCTTCGACCTGAATATAAGCAACAAGTCACAAGCAGAATCTGTGACTTCACCACCATAGTGAGCACGGATAGATATTTTCATGTCAAATGAAGATTGCGGCAGACATTTCGTAATACTGTTTCCGTTCATCACGACTCTGAAATTACAATGGTTGTCATACCTGCCTCTAGATCTTGTTACCGAATATGTTAATCAAGAGGTATGTATAGGACTGTATCTGAAATATTTAATATTTAATTATTTTAATTATTAAAAATTCAATGGTTACTATTTAAAATATTTTGATAACTGTATTTTAATATGATCTTCTTGGAAAGCTTCAACATTTTATTTTATGGATTTAAAGATTTTTTTTTTTTTTATTTGACAGAGAGAGATTGCAAGTCAGCAGAGAGGCAGGCAGAGAGAGAGGAGGAAGCAGGCTCCCTGCCGAGCAGAGAGCCCGATGCGGGCCTCGATCCCAGGACCCTGAGATCATGACCTGAGCCGAAGGCAGAGGCATTAACCCACTGAGCCACCCAGGCGCCCTATTTTATGGATTTAAAACCATTATTCAGAGAAAGGGTCCATGGGTCTCACCCAAAATGTCCATGGCACCATAGAGGTTCGAAAGTTCAGATCTCCGCTGTCATCTTTTCTCCTAGTTTTTATTCTGAAATAATCTTTAGGGTTTAGAAAAGTTGTAAAAATAATACATGCATTCCTCCGCCAGCTTCCCCAAATGTTAGCATGTCACAAAATCATAGAATAATTACTGAAGACCAGAAATAAACACTGATACAATGTTATTAAGTACAGCTGACCCTTGAACAAGGGGGCAGGGGGTTGTTTAGGGGCACCAACCCCGCCCCTAGCACAGTCAAAAATCCTTATACAATTTTTGACTCCCCCAAAATTTAACTACTAAATAGCCTTCTGTTGACCAGAAACCTTGTTGATAACATAAACAGTTGATTAACACATTTTGTATGTTGTATGTATTACATACAGTATTCTTTTTTTTTTTTAAAGATTTTATTTATTTATTTGACACAGAGAGAGAGAGATCACAAGTAGGCAGAGAGGCAGGCAGAGAGACAAGGAGAGGAGGAAGCAGGCTCCCTGCTGAGCAGAGAGCCCGATGCAGGCCTCGATCCCAGGACCCTGAGATCATGACCTGAGCCGAAAGCAGAGGCTTTAACCCACTGAGCCACCCAGGTGCCCTACATACAGTATTCTTGAAATAAAGAAAGTTAAAGCAAAGAAAATGTTGTTAAGGAAATCATTTACAATACTGTACTGTATTTACTGAAAAAAAAAATCTGCCCATATAAGCGGACCACACAGTTCAAACCCATGTTGTTCAAGGGTCAACAATAATCTTCAGGTCAAATTCAAATTTTGAATTTGTTTTCCCACGCTGTGATGTCCTTTTGCTATTCTAGGATCCTACATTGTAACGATTTGTCATGTCTCCTTGGTCTCCTTCAATTCGTGATGATTTCTTACTCTCCTTGTCTTTCATGTCCTTGACCCTTGAAAATTACTGGTCAGTTAATTTGTAGACCGTCCATCAATTTGGGTTTGTCTGATACCTCATCATAATTAGACTGAGGGTAAGCATTTTTGGCAAGAATAATGCAGAGGTGGCGTTGTGCCGTTCTTGGGACATCTTATCAGTGGAACATGATGCCAGTCTGTCTTACCCCTGCACACAACGGCTGCAGAGTATCCATTATATACTTAATTGGAGGTAACATAATTTACTTGGTCGGTCCCCTTCCAATGAACTTTTGACTTATTTTCAATTAGGGCTGTTACAAATAGCACTACAATGAACAAAGAAGTACTGTGTGGTGGGCAGAGCTGCCTGAAGAAGCAAGCAGCATCCAGGAGTGGTGATGAGCCTTCTGTCCCTGGAAGCATGCAACAGCAGAACGGCATCAGATGCAGCTCCCATTTCCCCACCAAAGGGTGTCTAGAGACCCAGAGCCCTAACAAAAAGCACAGGGGCAGTAGGAATGAAGACCACCTCCCCGGACTTCCACTCAGGCACCCCATCTGCAAGGTCCTCCCCAGAATACGCCCCGTCTGGTTAGTATTCTGAGCTCCCTGCTCCACTGACGGCTAATTGCCCCTAAGAGTTGAGATCACTGGAGGGGAAAATGCAAGGCGGCCTAACCTTTGCTGGGCTCAGCGAGTCAGCCAGTCTCCCAGCAGAAAGGCCGACACAGCCACTCGACTTGACCCCCTCTCTCTGCTGTGACTGCTAATGGACCGGGTGGCTCAGGGTCCCAGCACCCAGCAGAGGAGTCCCTTTGCAACTTATCCAATCTCGAAGGCTGGGGGCTACTGCGTCCCTATAACATGCCAAGAACCACCATTCTAGAAACTATTTGCTAACACCTAGGGAAGCTATCCATGTGCCTACCCAGCAACCTAGCCATTCTGCATCCAGGTACATACCCAACGAAGTAAGTGTTTACGTCTACCGGAGCTATGTTCCTAGGAGATTTATTCACAAGTGCCAAAATCTAGAAGCTACACAAATGCTCATCGACAGAAGGGATAACCAAATTGTGATACACTCATACAATGGAATGCTATCTGGCAATAAAATGAACAGGCTGCTGCTGTAGCAGCAACAGGGACGAAATCTCCTGGCATTGTCTGCAGTGAGAGAAGTCAGACACGGGAGGACATTCCGATGAGTCCATTTACGTGAAGTTCAAAAACAGGCCAAATATGGTCCCAGGAATGAGAAGGGAACCATTAGGATACCTTTGTGGAGGGGAGGGGGGTGTTGACTGGGAAGGGATCCATCATGGGGGCTTTTAGGGTGCTGCAAGTGTCCTAGATCTCAGTCTGGGGGTGGCTTCTGCGAATGTATATATAACTAAGAGTTCATCCGACGGTACACTTAGGTGTCACAGTGAGTCATGCATTAAAACAACGGCAAGAAGAAGATGGATGAGAGCCAGGAGCAGGCTCTGCTGAACCAGAGGGATGGGGAAAAGGGCACAAAAGGGTGGTGACAGGTCTCAGCTCTGTTGAGACTGACTATGTGATCTAGGCACCCGATCCACTTCTCCAGGTTCTTCAGCTGGAGCGGGAGCTGCTGACGCCGACGTCCTTGCCAAGTTATTGTGAGATGTGCAGGAGGAAGTATGTGGGAACCCAACTTCTCAGCTGGAAGCCAATGTTCAGGTACTGACTCAGCCAACATGCTTAACCCCCAAATGTGCCAAGCACTGGACTGGGCCCCTAGGACGTGCATGCAGATTAGTACCCAATCCTCTCCCTAGCAGGAAGTCTCAGACTAAGTAGGGATAAAGGACCAACCCCCAAACAAACCATTATAAAGCACAGTGAGAATTATAAAGACTCCACCAGGTATGGAGATAGCAAATAATCGAGGGGTGGGCATTTGGGCATGACCTCTCAGAGGAGATGACAGAGAAGCAGAGACTCAAAGGACAGGAAGGAGCCAGTCCTGCAGAAGGACATTCCTGGTAGAGGAGTCCCCAAGGGCAGAGACCAGGCAGCTGGAAAGAGCCGCGTGGGCTCACAGAACTGAAAGGAGGCTTGCACGGCTGGAGGGGGCAAGCAGGGAGTGGGGTGTCCGGTGGGGGGAAAGCCTGCTGGTGGGCAGGGTAAGTGTTTGGGGTTTGATCTAAAGCTTCTTGGAAAGACAATTGGATCATAAACTCTGATAAGAGCTTAGAATCAAGGAATGACATGATGTGATAGGCTGTACTGAGATGACTTCCATGACTAGTTAGGAGCCAAACACAAAAGATGACAGTCTAGATGATTCTATTCCTATGAGATCCAAAAATCTCACAAAACTAGCCTGGAATAATGGAAGTCAAAACAGTGATTCACTTTGAGGGTTGTAATCCTGGAGCTGAAGGGCTGGAGATGCACGGTATCTTGATCTGGATGGAACTGTGCAAAAATGTCAAAAGTCATCAAGATAGCCAAGTAAGACTGGTTCACCTTAAGGCGTGCTAATTATTTGTGTGCCACACCTCAATAAGCAAAATAAAATTTTAAATTAGCATTTTTACCGGCTAACGGTATTTTTGAAAGGTTTATTAGGGTATCATTTCCATGCAATAAAATCTCATTTTATTTTTTTATTTTTTTTAAAGATTTTATTTATTCATTTGACACAGAGAGAGAGAGATTACNCGAAAGGTTTATTAGGGTATCATTTCCATGCAATAAAATCTCATTTTAAAGTGTGCAGCTGGTGACTTTTGAGAGACAAGGACAACCACCAGAGAGAGAGAACATTTCCATCTCCCCAAACGCTTGCACTGGGTCCCTTTGCAACGGATCCCCTCCTCCAACCCTATATTCCTGGCAACCACTGGTCTGATTTGGGGGCTTATAGCTTGATCTTTTCCAGACTGTCATTAAGAGGACTCATTTAGTATTTAACCTTTTGAGATGAAGAAGATGCTCCTTCTTTCATGGAGCAGAAAGCTTTTGAGATTCATCTGTGCTGTCGTGGATATCAATAATACTTTCTTTCCTTTCCTTTCTTTTTGCCAAGCAGTATTCCAGTGTATGGATGTACCACAATCTATGTATCCATTCACCAGTTGATGAACCTTTGTGTTGTTTCCAGGTCCAGGTGATTATGAGTAGAACTGGTATAAACATTTGCATACAGGCCTTCGGTGGACATAAGTTCTCATCTGTCTTGAATACATTGTCTTGAACATAATACATTAGTATTGGGATTGCTGCGATACAAAGGCGCGTGTTTAACATCATAAGAAACCATCACGGTGTTTTTCCAAGTGGTTGCCAGGTACTAGATAATATTATCTCATTTTATTTTTAGGGCAGGTGAGGTAAATGAGGCCCAGAGAGGCTAAGCAACTTGCCCAAGGCCGCACAGAGAGTAGGTGACAGTGCCCGCCCCACCCCCCTCCAGCTCCCCCTCTGTCTCTCTCCTGCTCTCAAGCTGCCTAGGAGGGGCCGCTCCCAAGAGCAGGGCAGTGGGTGAGTGCTATTTGCCCAGAGCCAGGCAGTGACAAGTCCCGGACTAAGCATTAGGACCGTGACAGAGAAGACAGAGGCGGGCTGTGTTACCTCCACATGAAAAAATAAGAAAGAAGAGCCAGGAGATGTGAAATCGGAGAAGATTGCCAGCTATGAGCCAAGTATTAATTCATTTGAAGCCAGTCGTTTCCTTCTGCTCCTGATGTCCCTCGGTCCCCTGGCTAGTTTTCAAATTAAAGTGCTGAAGGCCCACTTTTCTCCCTTGACCCCCAGGCGGCGAGGGCGGACAGGGCTGGGGGCTATGGCCAGAATATTGTTGGGGACCAGCACCCCAGAGCCCCCAGCCCCTGCCCCGGACAGACAGACCGACCCGACTTGCTGGGAGGTGGCTTCCCCCCGCTGGAGGCGGGCCTGACCCCCTCAGGGCCACTGGGGGATGGAGGTTAATGAGATTTTGATGAACCTGCAGAGTTTCCATTTTGCCAGGGAAAAGGCTCGGAGCCTCGCTAATTAAAGGGAACTGACCTGTAAAATGAGTCTAGGGATGGATGGCAGGGCAGGAAGGCCAGCTGAGGGAGGAAGGGAAGCGGCGTGGGGACCCCAGCAGCCTTGTCAACACATTCTGGTCTGAGAGGGAGAGTGGACCCAGAGACTGGAAAGGATTTGCCTCAGGACACACCGCGAATCTGGCTAGACCTGGGTCCTAAAAGAAGCAGGGAGAATGGAGGAGAAAACCTGAGAAACAGGGAGATGGGCAAAGACACAGACTGGAAGGAGCTCATGCAAGCATCTCACTCAATCCTCACAGCACCAGGAGGGAGGCAATGTTACCCCACATATGGGGAAACTCTGAGGTTCAGAGAAGTTAAATGACTTGCCCGAGGACACTAAGCCAGCCAGGTCTACCTGCCCCATGCTTTTGGTCACCCTTCTCCATGCTCGGGGTGACCCTGGGTCTCAGTTAATAGATGTTATTCTGGTACACATGTGAATAGCACCCCGTCCGCTGTCCCGTGTGACCTCACTGAGACAAAGTGTTCCATGGCTCCCCTACCTCAGCTGCATCTTATCAATTTCTCCCTGTGAGACATGACTAGTCCAAGATTGCATACACGACAGTCAAACCTAGACTCAAACTCTATTGTGTCACGTCTCAGAAATGAGGCCATAGAGCCCAGCAATGAG
>LNAC01000052.1:2703723-2739539 GCA_002007465.1 Ailurus styani
GGGGGTTTCTCAGCCGTTGACAGAGCAGAGCTAGTTCTAGAGTTGGGAGGGGTGTGGTCAGGAAGGCATCTGCCATCCCCTCCGTCTCCGCTCCACACCCATCCCGTGAGTCAGCCTCCTCCTGCTTTCCCAGGCAAGGGACCAGGATCTGGAATCAGACAGAAGTTGGTGGGTTCAGACTCTCACCCAAGCAAACTGTGTGACCTTAGGTAGCTTCTGTACCTCTCTGAGCCGTCTCAGTTCATCCATAAAAAGGGTCAATGGTAAACCCTCTAATTTGGTCCCTGCCTCCCACCTAAATCAAAAGGCCCCCTCCCAGCCTCCCAGACCGTGGAAGAATAAAAACAAGGACAACATGAGGACATTTAGCTGGGGTATGACAAGGGCAGAAAGCAGGGGAGAAGCTGAGGATAAGGGAGGCTTGGCTGGCCCAGGAGTAGATGGAGGACTCCCAGGAGGCCCTCCAGGGCTGAGATCAACTTGGGTCAAGGACAAGGGCATCTGTGTGTATCAGAAGGCAGAGGAGGGAGGAAGCAGAACTCTGGGACCACTTAACTCCTTCCTAATCCTGAAATCTTTATTTCAGGGATAGCCTTTGTGCTATTTGTGAAAGCTGCCTTTCAAAGTGGAAGATACTTTGATTTATGTAAGTAAATCGAGGGAAGGTATTAATTGTAGTTGACAGCATCAGTTCTGGAACCACGTGTACCTGGGCCCATTTCCTGCTCCTCCCCTTGGTAGCTGTGTGATCTTGGGCAAATTACTTAACTTCTCTGAACGTCTCCAAAATAAATGCATAATTTTCACGCTGCTCTGCTTCTAGTGCTTCCTTTTATTTTGTTTTGTAAATCAACTTTATCAAGGTGTAACTTACAAATGTTAACATGTACCCATTTTCTACGTACATTTTGATGAGTTTTGACAAATGTATATGCCTGTGTAACCATCACCATGATCAAGAAAATGATCTTTTTTTAATTAGCTTAAAAAGTTCTCTTATGCCCCTTTCCAGTCCTTCTGTTGCTTTTAATATAAAAATAATAGGTTTTCCGGCCCCCATGACCACAGATCTTGGCATCAAAGAAGCAATACAGGAAAGCGTGTGATATTTACACTCTCACTCTGTGTATCAGCTCCCCCACCACACACTCACACACATACTGTCATGTAGAACCAAGGGCACGTGTGTTCCTTGTTAGAACACCCAGAACCAGAGGATACGAGATGGTTCCCCCAAAGGCGACTGCCCGCAGTGAGCCACTAGACAGCCAGTCCCTCAGACAACAGCTCTAGCCGGCAGCCGGGCTCCCTGGACCACTCGCCACCCGGTGTCTTTCTAGCTGACACCTCTGTGAGGTTGCAAGCTGCTCCAAGAGAGCCCGTGGCTGTCGCATGTCACCCTCTCCTGCGTCCTCTGTGCCCTGCAAGGGCTTGGCACACAGCAGGTGTTCAAAGTTACCCGCAAAGGGTGGAGAAGGGGAGCTGCCAGTCAGAGGACCCCCTGGTGAAGGGTGAGGAAGGTCATACCCCTTAACCAAGGGTTTCTCAAACATCTACCCTTTGCACCGGGAACTATTATTCGATATTCTTTACATGGGCTCCATTAGTCTTTATTCTCTCTGTGCTTGCCTTGCCTTAAGCAACCAAGGCATCACGACATCATGGTTCGATCTGATACATATATATCTGATCTGATCTATCACATACACACATATATGAATATAGATCCTATATAACAATACGCCATGTATGCAGAACCATTAATTTTAACATGATCTCAAACTTTTCAGAAAAGTTGCAAAGAACACCCATACATCCCTTTACCCAGATTCACCAGTTGTTTACAATTTGACCCATTTGTCCCAACTCTCTCTCTCTCTCCATATATATATATACACACACACACACACACACACACACACATATATATACATATATATGCACAGTTATGTATTTTCCAAATATACCTTCAAATAAATATTGTAGTAGATTTTATTACATTTAAAAATTCTTGTTGCAGGGCTCTTGGGTGGCTCAGTCGGTTAAGTGTCTGCCTTCGGCTCGGGTCATGATCCTGGGGTCCTGGGGTCAAGTCCGCATCAGCTCTCTGCTCAGCGGGCAGTCTGCTTCTCCCTCTGCCTGCCCCTCTCCTGGCTTGTGCTCCTTCTCTTTCTCTCTCTCTTTCTCTCTCTGTCGAATTTAAAAAAAAACTTAAAAATATTCATTGCCCTATTTACCAGGTGCCTCCCCACAAAGGACCGCACTTCGGGTTAGGCCACATGACTTGCTTTGGCCAATGAAATGTGGGCAGAGCTCTGGTGTGCCACCTCTGAATGGAAGCTTTAAGAACCATTGCCATGCGGCGCCATGATGGCTCAGTTGGTGGCACATGGGACTCTTGATCTCAGGGTCATGAGTTTGAGCCCCATGTGGGGTGTAGAAATTACTTAAAAATAAAATCTATTTTTTAAAATAAAATCTTTTAAAAAAAAGAACCATCAGGTAGTTCTGCCTTGGTTCTCTTCCCGCTGCATTCTAGGCAGTCGCTGGGACTTGAGCTTGGTTCTCAGAATGAGGACATGGAGTAGAATCAAAGCAGACCCGTGATTGATATGCAGTGTCAGCAGAAACTAAAACCTCACTGTTGAAAGTCACTGAGATTTGGGAGAGGGTCGTTTGTTACCACAGCATTACTTTATTTAATCTGACTGATGCAATTGCACCATTAACACGAAAAATGTCTGTGTACCATCTACAAATACACAGCATATTTGAAAAACATGGTATTCATCATGGTGCCCCCAAAAGATGGTGGAAGAGTCCATTTAGCAGAGGACGAGACTGAGGCTTGCAGGGGTTAAGGAGTTTGCTCAAGGCTTCTGGCTAGGGAAGATGGCAGAAGTGATTTGGGGACGGCTAACTGGGGGGGTTCGGGCCAAGGGAGAGGTGATGGAGTTGTCAATTGGCGACTGATGGCTCTGTCAGGGAGGTCTCTCCTGGACAGTGTTTCTCCTCTCAGAACTCCCTTCTCTCCCCCTCATGCCTCAAGACCATGAGGAGTCCCTCTTGGTCCCCCTTCCTGAAGGTTCTTCTCTCCACTGAATGTTAGGTGATTCCTATTAAGGAGTTAGAAGCTAACTGAAGGTGTTAACTGCTAATTAAAGTGCTAGCACTAACTAAGGTATTAGCCAGTATGGATTAACACCTCTCGGGGTGATGGCATATTAATAAGAGGCCTCGGGAAGACCCAAACCATTTCAAGAGCCAGGGGAACAGAGCTCAAAAGGTGGCAGAATAATTTGGTTCTGTGATTCTTTCTGCCCCTATTATGAGCTGTGTCCTGAGCTAAGGTGTGTAGCTAACATGTTGCATATATTTATAGCTTTACAGTATGCACAGCACAGCACTCTACAGTTCACAAAGCACTTAACAGTTTACAAAGCACTTCTTCATCCATCCGTCTCCCTTGCTCTTCACAACAGTCCAATGAGCCAAGCTGTGTTATTCCCAATTTATCAATGAGGGAACCCAGGTTCAGAGAGGGGAAGTGAGTTACTGGGGGACCGGGCTTGCTTCCAGGACTGTCTGACTCCCAGCCCAGAGTGCCACCTGGGGACCCCAACCCCTAACAAAAGTAGGGGCCAGAACACTTCAGTTACTTCTGCCCTCTTCCCGGGTTTAAGGTGGACTCTTACCTCAAGGAGTCAAGGCCAAGGCCATGTTGGTTTTTGGAGCACCCATGCCTACAAAGGCCCCCCTTTTTGGTAATTTTTATTCACCTTTTCATATTCCACTCCACATTCTACTCTATTCAACTTCAGATTCAACATCACCTCCTCCTGGAAGACTTCCCAAATGGTCCCAGATAAGCAGCCTCTCTTTGGCCTCCCAATATATAGGACCCATGAATCCCGCACATTAATTGAAATGGTCTCTTTACAAGCTAGAGAAATCTCTGTGCCCCCAGTGCTGGGCATGAAGCACAGAAAGGAGGGAGCTGCTATAAATGCTTGTTGATTGAATGAATAAATGAAAATGAATGAATGACTCACATGGTTTGTAGAGAGACATTACCAGAGTGAACGCCATTGCCCACCATCCCAGGACAAGATTTATGTAAAAAAAAAAAAAAGTGGTCATTTTAGAGTGCAACGAGAGATGAGCTACTCTCAATTTCTAAAAGCTCTAATTAATATTTCACTATCTAGCAGAAATCGTTGATATTTTTATCTTTGAGTGCCTCCGTGTGTGAGTGTGTGTATAGAATTTACCCCCCAATCAGGCATTTCCAAAATATCTTTTATGGGAAAGTGTCACAGTAAGTGTCACAGCATATTACTAGGATGCTATGGGGAAAGGACTCTAAGAGCAGAGGGACAGAGAGAGGACGTGGCGTTACGAGAGCCCAGGAGCTGGGGCCACCTGGGAGGAGCTGGAAACACAGAAGGAGGGGTGGTCTTTGCAGGACCAGGACCCACGGAGGCCAGGAGACTCCTGAAGCTTCTCAGAAAGGTCGAGAGCGGACAAAAACAGCTTCTCCCTCACTCCTGCCTGCCCATCTCCATGGGCTATGACCTGGGGGGACAAATTAAAGAAGATTTGGTGTAACCTTGAAGTATGCAGAGTGCAAAACATCATTTCACAGAGTACGTTCCTCAAGATGTTGTCTTGCAAGATACTTCTAGAAAAAAAGACCAAGTCAAATCAAGTCTGGAAGTGCCATTCAGCTCCTGGAGTACAGTGGCATTCTGGAAGCCTTCTTCCTTGTCTAATAGTGAGCCGCTCTGGCCTGGAGGTATGCAAGTGGGGTTTGCAGCAACATTTCACGTAGTATTTGAAGGGAGGCTCTTAGCACCAGTCATCTAGTTGGACTAAATGGTGTTTAACCCCCCACCCCCCAGAGTTCTCCTTCCCCCAGAACCTTGAAACACGAAGCCCACCTGTGATGTCATAAAGACAGGGACCTTCAAGACCCAGGTCCTATACCACTTCCCTTACGAAGTCACCCCTGATGCCCCAGCAGAAAGGGGAGTTCTCTTTCGGTCACTTTGTATAGGTTCTTTCCGCCCCCCAAATGAATGTGGCCAATCTTGTGTTGGCTGGCTCAAGTTTGTATCTTATGTGTCCTGCTGGACTGGAAGCTCAGAGAATGTGAAAATTGAAGCCAATTCATACCCCTTTATAAGCCAACCCAGTGCCTTATATGTAACAGATGTTCACATAGTGTTGGGTGAATGGATAGATGGCCAGGTGAATGGATGAATGGATAGGAAAATAAAAGGAAGGAAAGAAAGAAGAAAAAGGAAGGATGAATAGATGGCTGGGAGGGATCAGGGATGGGCAAATGGATGGATGGATGGATGGATGGATGGTTAGATGGATGGTGAGAGTATGGACAAATGGGTAGATGAGATGGATAGATAAAAGGATGGATGGATGCAGAGATTCACGAGCGGATGGATGGGTGGGTGGATGAAGGGAGGGAGGGACAGAAGGAGGCATGTCTGGATGGATGGATGGAGTGATAGGAGGCTGGATGGATGAATGGATATATAGAGACTGTGGAATGTCGTGCAGTGGAAGCCCAAGAAGTTCCATGTGGGTACAATAAATTGGTGGGAAGGGAGACGACACTATATTTGCAGAACACCTTACATAGGATCTGGGTACTACCCACTGTCCCCATGAAAGAACAGAAGAAGCAGAGATGGAAACTATGGAGAGTTCAGGCCCCGAGATGCCAGCCTTCAGCCCACCCCCTACAGGTGTGACTTTAATAGTCTAAAATAGCAAGATTCTGAAAATCCATGGCCCTAAGAAGATTCAAAAGTTTTGAGGTTCTGTGTCTCTACGACTTAGAATTTAAGACTCTGTGGCTTCAAGGACTCTTTAATCTCTACGCACGTGACAGTACACTTTGTGCCAAGCGATGTTCTGAGCACTTTACAAAGAGTAGCTCCTTTACCCATGACAGCTCCCCATGGTGTAGGTGCTCTTGTCCCCATACTGAAGCACAGAGATGGTAAGTAACTGGCCTTAGATCACACAGCTAATAAGTGGAGGGACTAGGATTTGAACCCAAGAAGGCTAGGCAGGGTCCAGAGTCCATACTTTTAACCACGGCACGATCCTGCCTAAAGGAAGTGAGGGTTCTGTACATTCGAGGCTCAAGGCTTAGAGACTGCAGCTCTGGGGATCTCAGTGTCTCCACACACAGGAGGCCAGGTCTTGCCTCTGGGGAAGACTGGAAGGAGCCTTCAGGGGCTGAGGGAGGAGGGGAGCGGGGGCCTAGTTGGCTCCTTCGAGCACAAGCCCTGGTGATGTCAGATGCCTGGCCGTCACTCTTCCTGTTAACCTTGGGGGAAAAACACATTTGTGGCAGATAACAGGCACGAGGGTGTGCCGGCCCGCCGCCCGCTCCTGGGCCTGATGGATGTGCTACACGGGCCCCCCCTGACCTGTGTGTGTACCGTTATCTGCTCGGCCAAGGGAGGCTGTTCATCATGTCGACAGCTTGGCAAGGCACACCTGCTGGGCCCGCATCAGCCAGAGCCTCTAGCATCCCAGGAGGAGAAAGGAGAGGTGACGAGAGGGGTAGGGCTGGAGAGACACAGAGAGGACCAAGAATCCCATGACAGTAGCATCCCAGGCCCAGGGTGAACCCAGAATTCTGGGCATGAGGTCTGGTTTCTGTTTTTGGAAGTACCGTGGGTGTGCTGTGTGACTATGAGATAGTTACTTGAGTTCTCTGGGCTGTAAAACTAGATTTGACTTTACCAGAAACCTGAAGGTCATCTTTCTTCTCCTTTTCCTCATTTGCACATCCGATAACTAGGTTCTTTTGGTTCTACCTCCCAGTCTCATCCGTTTCTCAGCATCACCCACTGCGAACATCCTGGATCAGGCTACCATCACCTCTCACTAGGGCTCCCTGCTTCCTTCCCTGCCCCTGCTCTCCATTCACCCAGCAGCCAGAGGGAGCTTTGTTACAAAATCTGGTCACATAACCCTTCCTTAAAACCACCTGTGGCTTCCTATCACACTTGGAAAGAAATCCAAATTCCCTGAGCACTACACGACCCGGCCTCCCCTCCCTGTCCGTCATCATGTCACGCCTGCCTGCCCACACCAAGTTCCAATCACACAAGTTCCAATCCTTCCCCACCTCTTGGCCTTTGCACAGGCCGTTCCCTCTAACAGGAAAACTCTACCCCAGTTCTTTGCATGCCTGGCCAGCTCCTTCCTATCCATAGATCTCTGTTCCCCTGCCACCTCCTCTGAAAGGTCTTCCCGGCCTGAAATAATACTCCAGCCCTTAAGCTCGCCCTATCACAACCCCAATATATGCCCTTCCCAGCGCTCATTACAAGCCCGAATTGTGTTGTTTGTGCATTTGTGTATTTAGTTATTGTCTGCCTTCCCCCACTAGAATCTAAGCTCTCAAAGGACATAGATTTTTGCCCTATTCACTACCGTATCCAGGAATGCGTCCTCAGTTCTAAGCCAGATGCGCTCTTCTACCCCAGCTTTGCCCTGTCCCTCTGCTTAGAACCCTCTTCCTTCTCTTCTTTCCCTGCTTAACTCCCCCTCATGCTTGAGATCTATGGCGGATTGTATTTTCCAAAGATGGTCCCAGTAATATCTGTCATCCATCATATTCGTCATGAAGTGTCACCTTGACACTCCTCCCCTTGATTTGCAGTGGGCTCATGACCAATAGGATGCAGTAGAAGTGACACTGGGTTGGGGTCCTGGACACTGGCTCCAGAGCCAGATGACGTCATGTTACGAGGAAGCCCACGCGAGCCTCTGCAGAGACACACAGTGAAGCCCTGAGATTTCGTGCACAGAGACTGAGACGCCCAGGAGCCCCCAGCTGCACCAGCTCCGGCCACCCCCCGAATGAAACCTCGGGAGGGACTCAGCAGAGCCCTTGCTGAATTCCCCATCTACAGAAAGCACAACAAAATCACCGCTGTTGTTTTAGCTACTAGGTTCATTTGTTATGCTGCAATGGACTACGAGCTCCCATGTCACCTCCGCAGGGAAGCGCTCCCGAACTAGGAGCATAAGGCAGGGCCTTCTAGTTCAGTCTTACATTTCTTCGTAACATATCACTGCTGGTAATTATAACATTATTTATGTGATGGTTAACTTTTGGCTCTTTTCCACTAAAACGTGAGGTCTGTGACGGGAAAGAGATCATCATTTCACTTGCCAGCACAAGACTCTTGTATGCCCAACAGCTTGCATCATGCCCGACACATAATAGGTGCTCAGTAAATACCACCGAATTAAGGATTTTATAACCTATCACACCAGCCCTTTGAAGTGGGCTTCATTCCCTCCATTTTGCGGACAAAGAAACCGAAACTCAGAGACGTTCAGTCCTTGCCCAAGGACACACAGCAGAACAGGATCCTAGCTGAATGCTCTCTGACCCCAAAGCCAGAGACTGGGTTCCTGGAAATGGGAGCTAGGGGCGACCACAGACGTCTTTGTATTTTACACTTGGAAGATGAGTGGCCCAGAGAGGAGAAGGAATTCCCTCAAGGTCACATAGCTCACCAATGTTCAAGCTTGGACAAGACCTGGCACCCACATTCCCGGTCTCGAGTCCCTCTTGCTACAGTCTCAAAGCTGCCCTGAAGGCCTGCTGTGCACAGAGGCCAAGATAAGACTCCAGGAGGGACAGAGACAGGAAAACACGCTGTCCCTTTGGGGAGAAGAAAACCCACTTTCTATGTACAAAACGAACGGAACCAGGAGAGCAATTACCTACGGAAATAAACTGTGTGACAAGCCTAAAAGATATTTCTCCCCACAAGCGTATATTCTTACCACCACCTTCCACAGGGGACACTGAAGCTCAGAGAGGTCAGAGGACTTGCTCAGGGTCAGCAGGCTTCTAAGGGTCAGGGGCAGGTTTGGAAACCAGATCTGTCTGTCACCAGGGCTTCTTCCAGTGGGCCCGGCTACTGCACCGAGAGCTAAGGGAGCCTTGAGGTCACCTATGAATGGGGAACCAAAGAAGGCTGCATGGAGGAGGAGCACTTGAGTTGGGCCTTTCTCAAGACTGATCTGGGGAGAGAGTTCTAGGTGGAGATGGAGAGAATGGGCAAAGTCTGGAGGTAGGATGGGACGGGCAGGCCCGGTGACCCAGAGGGAGGTGTGCAGACTGAGGCTTGAAGGGACGGACCACGCTGGGCCTCAGCCACCGGGCAAGGACCAGACCCTTCCCCTCAGCGCTTCGGCAGCCCTCTCTCCCCATCACCTTCCCCAGCACCGGGCCCCACCGCCCCACCGCAGCAGAGCAGGGACTGGGAAATGGATGAGTCTGTTTATGAAGCCCATAATGTTGCCAGCAAAACAAGGCACTCAGCAGAGCAGCTCGGCGCCTCTAATGGGATATTATTTATGTCATTTTCCTCCTGGCGCTGGAGCCATTACCGTCCTGGATGGCGTTCCGTCACCCTCCACTCCCCCAGCGATGTTCCAATGTCATGCTGAAGGATGTGTGCTGCCGCCGACAAGGCTGGACCTGGGGGAGGGGGTGCTGGGTGGGTCGGTCGGGCAGCCCCCCACTCTGCCAATCAGAGGTCACTGGGCCCCCTCCTGCCCGTGGGATCTAGCTTGTCCCGAGGTTCCGTCGGGGCAGGCCATCTTGCCAGGCATTAAGAATCCTCCCATGGCTCCCCATTGCCCTGCAGATCAAGTCCCCCCCCCCGCCCCCCAGCCAACTCCAGTCAGTCAATAAGGCCTCTCCAGGTTTGGGTCCACGCCCCCTCCATCCAACCTCAGCTCTGGCCACTTGTGAGTAAATTCTGGAATCAGACTCACAGGTGCACCAGACCCAATGTATGAGTCTTCGCAGGCTGACTCGCTCAGGGTCAAGCCTGGATTCTGCCTTTGCCTCTTCTTCTAACCCAGCTGCCTCGGTCTCCCCTCTGGGTGAAGACCAGCCTTCAGCATGGCCTCCATCAAGCTGAGCTGCAGCGGCTGACCCCAGGGGCCAACCTAATCGGAGGGAGGCTCTGGTTCCTTCTGCCATTTTCGAGTTCGGACAAAGCACAGGTGCAAGCGCTTGGGGTCTGGCTTCCCTGGGGGCTTCTCAGAGCTGCCAAGTAACGGCACCCCTGGAGCAAAGTGGGGGTCCTGAAGTCGGGAGAGAGGGGGAGCCACGAACTCATGGACCATTGCAGAGGATGGCGGCTGCGTGTGGCTTGTGCAAGTGCCACCCACAAGGCCCAGCACCCGCTGCATGGCTCACATCTGGCCAGCCCAGAAACACATCACCTTGTATTTCCCTCCTCCCCAGGTCACTTCCCTCTCCCCTTCACTCTTGCAGCTCTAGAACTGCACCCCCCAGAAAGTAGGTAAGCCTTGCTTCCACCTTCCAATTCAACCGCATCTTCCTCTCCTCCTGCTGAAGGATGTGAGGCAAGTGAAGGACCCTCTCTGAGCCTCAATTCTTCAACTATCAATGGAGGGTTGTGGCAGGATCGGGAGTGCTTGCATTGCCCCTACTGGGGGATCCCTCCCCGGGGACAGACGCTGGCATGGGCTGTCTACACTGCCAGGAGCACTCTTCCGACAACTCCAATGGTCCTTCACGTTGATCTTAGATGTGGTGCTCCCCCATCCTAGGCCCTCCTCCGGATGCCCCATCCTCTTTGCTTCCTCCCTGATTTCACTGAACCATGGACTGTGCTCACCTCTCCTGCTGGACTGAAAACCCCCGGAGGGCAGGGCTGGGGTTCTGCTCCCCTGTATCGCACTATACTTAGCACAGTGCAGCTACACAGATAGGGAGGACAATTCGGTTTCTTGAGTGAATGAGTGGATTAGCTTCTTTAATCCTCGTGGGCACTTGGCATTATAGGGATTATCATCTCTGAAAAACTTGCTGATCCATCCATGGCTGCTTTTACCCTTTTAAATTCCTTCTTTCCTTGAATTTATTTTGTTATATTTCAAGTATCTTAAATTGACATTTTAATTAATTTTTTCAATCTTGTTTTCTAACAAATGCATTAAAGGCTAAACATTTTCCTCTGAATATTATCTTGTCTGCTTACCACCAATTGGAGTAAGACACACTCTTATTACCTTTCAGTTCTCAATGGCTTGTATTTTATCTCCATTTTACAAATGAAGAAACTGGGAGTCGCAGGGGTGAAGGGATCTGCCCAAGGCCACAACATGAGAAAGGGACAGCAGAGCTGGGATTTGAACTTAGGACTCTAGGGTCCAGTCTCTCTCATTCTCTCTTTCTCTGTTTTTAATTAAACCTTTTCTTTTGAGATACTTGTACATTCAAACGCATTTGTAAGAAATAATACAGAGAGATAACATGCACCTTGTATCCAGTTTTCCCCAATGAGAACATCTTGCACAATTATAACACAATATCACGGCGAGGATATTGACATGCAATCCACTGACCTTATTCAGATTTCCCTGGTTTTGCTTGTATTCGTGTGTGTGTGTGTGTGTGTGTGTGTAAGAGGTCAGAGCAGGGGGTCAGTTCTAACAATATGATCATATGTACCAATGCTCTTTGCCGTGTAAGATGGTAATTCTAGTGTCTGAGGATCCTGACATCATTTCTGCCAAGCGAGGGTTCTCACACTCTGTTCCCGGAAACAAGCCAAACCTTGTTAACTGTGTGCTTTCCTTTTCCCCTGGGGCCCAGCCTCAGCTGAGGTTCCCTTCGGGGGCCCAAACCCTATACAGCAGAGTGCCTTGGAGTCCAGACTTGACTGCTGCTGGCTGACAGTGAGCATCCCTGGAACCTTCTCCCGGTTTATGTCCACTGTAGACTAGTCCGAAGCTGACCTCTCCTTTTGCAGGCTGTTGGGTCCATGTGGGTATGAAGCTCAGAGCCTGCCCAGCGTGGCTTGGGGAACACCTAACAGCCCCACCCATCTCAGCAGCTCTCGCAGGAGCTGAGGGTAGGGCAGCCCCCTCCGGTGCAGTGGGGTGCTGGGCCTTGTGGGTGGCACTTGCACAAGCCATACGCAGCCTCCATCCTTTGCAATGGTCGGTGAGTTCGTGGCTCCCCCTCTCTCCCAACTTCAGGACCCCCAGTTTGCTCCAGGGGTGCTGTTACTTGGGAGCTCTGAGAAGCCCCCGGGAAAGCCAGACCCCAAGCCCTTGCACCTGTGCTTTGTCCGAACTCGAAAATGGCAGAAGGAACCAGAGCCTCCCTCCAATTAGGTTGAACCCTGAGGTCAGCTGCTGCAGCTCAGCTTGGTGGAGGCCATGCTGAAGGCTGGTCTTCACCCAGAGGGGAGACTGAGGCAGCTGGGTTAGAAGAAGAGGCAAAGGCAGAATCCAGGCTTGGCCCTGAGTGAGAGGGGACAGGGGGTACTGAGTCAGCCTGGGAAGTCACATTCACTGGGTCTGGTGCACTATGGGGGTCTGATTCCAGAACTTACTCACAAGTGGCCAGAGCTGAGGTTGGACAAGGGGGACGTGGACCCAGGAGAGGCCTTATTGACTGACGGGACGGGGGCGGGACAGAGGCTCCAGGTCTTCTTTCCCCTTCCCTTCCCTGGTCTCCTCTTGCAGAATAGGGGTGGGGGTGGCCGACATCCGGGTAGTCTGTGCTCATCAGCAGGGAATCTGTGTCTAAGCGCCACCCCGGCGTTTGGAAAAGCTTCCGCTTCTCCCGCCTGGAATATCAGCCACCTTTTAGCAGCCCTCCCTGCCATCTGTCCCACACCCCCAACTTCAGATCCCGGAGTCTGCCATGCCCCACCCCTGCTCAAACCCCTTCCGTGGCTCCCACACCCAAGACAGGGGCCAAACTCCTTCTCTCAGTATCAAGAGTCCCTTGATGTCAGCCCTCCCTCCTCTGCCTCGTCCCTCTCCTCATCTCCCCCTACCAACCCACACATACCCCGGGAGCCCACAGCTCCTCCCCACACCTCCCTGTGCCTCCGCTCCTGCTCCTCCACCGGGAGCACGGGGACACGGAGCCCCTGGACGCCCCGCTCACATGCTGCTTCCTCAGACACTACACCCTCGAGCTTCCCCGTCAGGATCACTTGCTGCTGCTTCCTAACAGACCCTTGGCTCGCGGTTTCCTCTAGCATCAGAGCACGTGTACCAGTCATCGTAGGTCAGTATCCGTCATTCACTGAGCCATCCTGGCAGCTGGTGCGATGCTAAAGCACCCTTCAATACATCCCTCACGGACGCCATACACCTGTGACCTTCCCCATTTCACAGATGAAGAAACCGAGGCTCAGCCATATAGGAAATTCTCCCGAGGCAGGCCAAGTGCAGGCCAGGCATTCTGAGTCCAGAGTGAGTAATCATATCTCCTCTGTTGTGCCCCTTTTGCTCTGAGTGCCCCAACTTCCGGGGGTGAGGGGGAGAGGGCTGTGTGGTTCATTGAGACTCCTCCAGCACTTAATAACCCTGAGGCCCAGGAGTGGTAGGTGCATTTATTAGCATCAAGTTGCTTTGAATGGAGTATGAGATAAAGAGTGGCTGAGTAAATGCTTCCTGCACTTTCCTGAGCACTTACTATGTGCCAGGCACTGTTCCAGGTGCTAGGAATAGAGCAGAAAGCAAAATGCAAAGCTCTCCCTGCCCCCCTTGGGGAATCTGGTGTTGGAGGCGAGGTGGCAGATGGTGTACTGGAGAGAAACAGGCCCAGCGAAAAGAAGCAACGAAGGGCCAGAGCCTGTCAGATGGCCAAAGGGGTACGGAGGAGGATGGCGGCATGAACATGGGCGTGTCCACGGCAGAGGATGAAGGACTCCCCTTCTGGCGTCTGCGGGAGAAGCAAATGCGAGAGGAGACAGATCTCCTTTGGGGAGGGGGGCTAACAGCGCGGAGGGGTGAGGGGTGGAGAGCAGCTGGGAGAGAGGGTGCGTGGGCCCGCTCCCCTCCCACCCCCACCCTGCCCTAGCTCCCTTCACCTCCCTGCCTGGCATCTAACAGGCTCAGAACAAACGACCCACGGGAGGAGCTATCCCGCCTCCCCCCTGCCCCCCCCCCCCCCGGACTCCGGCGGGGCGGGGCCGGGGGGACTAAAAANGGAAATGGCCGCCGAATTACTGCTTCCTCGTTGGGCTTATTTATGGCCCTTACTGCCTTCGCTCCTGCCCTCCAGCCCAGGCCCGGAGGAAGGGACAGCGGGCTGCTCAGACCTGCCTGGTGCCTGGTGACCTTGGGGGCGCTGTCACGAGCAGGGAGGGAAGTTTGGGGACCTGGGTCACTGCTTTGCATCTATCAGCCCCAGTGCCAATAACTAAGGTCACCTCCACGCACCTCAGACGTCTCAGATTCACTCAAGTTGGGGGGCCGCAGAGGGGCCTGATCTTTATGGAGACCTCTGTGCCAGGCCCTTCATGCACGTAATTGCCTTCAACCCCCACAGCCATCCTATTGCTTTATTTTAGAAATGAGGAAACTGAGGCTCCGAGAGGTTAATTAATAGGCCCAAGGTCACACAGCAAGTAAAAGGCAGATCAGGATTTGCACTCAGGTTGGTCTGATTCAAAAGCCTTCACTTTTCCCTCTAGAACTCTGGGTTCCAATGTGCTTTTTTCCCTCCCTGGCAGCTTCCAGCAAAGGCCAGTGCAAATCACGAGCAGGCTGCTGACCGGGTGTAGCGGGGTCTCATACTGGTGTGCACTGTGAGACCACACAAGCCTGAAGTCCCGGTCCTGACTGTGCCACAGCATGACCCTGACACCATGGGCAGGTCTCTTTCCCTCGCTGGGCCTTCCCCCATCTGCCAAGGGGCCATGATCAGATCCTTCCTCTTGACCTGTGGCTAAGAGTGGAAGAGAGGCCAGGCAGAAACGTCTTCGGAGAAGGCACCGTCTGGAATCAGGGCATGCTCGAAATCCAGGAAAGGGTTAAAAAAAAAAAAAGGAGTTTTTCTTGTTCCAGCAGCGGTGGCAGCATCTTTGCGGCAAACTTCACCTGTTTACAGTCCATTAGAAGCCATTATTGCTGTGTCTAGGGCAAATGCACACCGCTGACCTTGACGCGTGTCTGACAGCCTCAGGCAGCAATCTGGGGAGCAGGAGTCCTTTTGGGCAGCATTGAAAGGGCCACAGGGGCTGGAGGCCTTTTCCAGTGGGCTCCAGGTGCTCAGGGACCCCCAGCCCTCCTGAGGGGTCCCCGGGTCACCAGCTTGAGTTTGCGACCCTAGGAGGCCAATAGCGAGTGAGGAAGGAACACATATCGAGGACTGTGGGAAACTCAGAAGAGTCGAGTCCAACCGCCTCCTGTGTGCAAGAAAGGAAGGGACAGGGACGTGCCCAAGGTCAGAAGAAGAGAGCCAGAATGAGCCCCTGGGACTCCCAGTGTAGGCTTTGAGATGCTAATGGTGGGAATCTGGGGCAGGGGCATGTTGGGACAGGGCAGAGAGGAGGCTACCATATCATGTTGCATAGACAGCTGCCACCCCTGGCTTCCAGAGAGGCAGACCCTGGGCACAGGCGGCGCCAAGCCAAGCTTCTTCCCACCAGCTTCCGAGACCTGTGAGAGAGAGGAAGAGAGGCCACGAGAGAGGTGGGCAGCTGCTGCAAGGTGCAGAATCAGCACATTTTTCTCAAAACCCTTACTTTCCTTTTCTGCCCAGCTCCCCTTTTCTGCTTTTTTTAAAATAACTTTTCTCCACAGTATTCAGTCACTCCAAGAGTTTCTCTTCATTCCCCTTCAACAAACTCTTTTCTCAGAAAAGAATTTAAAATCTCATTCATACTCAAGTGTAAATGACTGACAATGGCTCTAAGGCAGTGACTCTCCCTTACATTGTAGCAGAACTATAAGAAAGGAGTAGGAAGAGAGCCACACATCTCCCCTACCCCACCTAATTATGAACCTGTCTTACACTGATAACCTCTTAACCTCAAAAGTCTCTCCTCCAGAAAGTCTTCTTTAACCCCATGGGTGGACCCTGGTTCTTCTGTTATACACCCTCAAAACTGAGTTCCTTCTCTTCTGGGACTTCTGTCTTTTGATGAACATTGTCACCTGCACTAGACTATGAGAACCCTAAGGGCACTTTTGCTCTTGAGTACATCTCTAGAGCTTTAGTAAAACTGCGAGAACATAGGAGACACTTTATCAATATCTTTTGAATGACTACATGAATTACCAAATGAGTGAAACTTGAGGCAGCTATAAGGTCTGGACTCTGCCTTCATTCCATGAAGAACCACCTCTCAGCTTCCCGAAAGCATTAATTCTCTTATGACACTGTGGTAGGTCCTGTTGGCATCCCATCCAGGCCCTTCTCCCAGGCGGGCACACCCCTCCGCCTGCTCCTGCAGGGTTGACGCCCCCCTCGACAGCTTCCCCCTTCATCTGAGTCCGAATGCTCTTCAGGTGGGTGAGGCAGAGGGAGGGCACACGAGACAGAGGGAACAGCGTGTGCAAAACAAGGATGCAGAAAGAAACACGTCTTCCTTGTGGTTCCAGCCGAGTGCGAGGCACGTGGAGGGATGTGCTGTGGGCGTAGGCTGGGATAGGATCGGGAGAGATTTTGGCTGCTCAGATAAGGAATCTGGACTTACTCTTACTGGAAGCTGGATGCCGCTGTTGGCTTTTAAGCAGCGGAATGACGTGGTGTCTTTCTGTTTAAGAAAATCACTCATGTCCAGGAACATTGTATTTTAGGGCTATGGGCATGAAGAGAAGGAGGTACATTCAAGAGAGAGCGACAGAGGAGATAAAAAGAGCAGGTTTGGGGGGGCTGGACGTGGGAGGTGAGGAAGAAAGGTAATGATGCCCAGGTGTCTGTCTTGGGGGAGGCCACTCGCTGAAATGAGCAAATAAATAAAGGCGGGGTGGGGAGGAGGATGAGGAGTTCAGTTTGGGGCCTGCTCAATTGGAGGGTCCCCCCGGGGGACTGTTCACGTTCAGTGGATACGTGGTTCAAGTTAATTTCAAAAACTCTGATGCGCTTTGTGATGTCAGAGACTTGGAAGGGATGGGGAGTAGAAGAAAACCTTGATCCTAAAAATAGTAAGGACGATGGGTCTAACCCAGTCTTTGGTGTTGAACTTTACTGTCCCAGGTGAGCAGGCCCGAGTTGAATTCTCTCAAATGCAGCTCTTTGGGCCTCTTCAAATTCTTTAGAATCATAGCTTCCTGCTGCTGGGAGCCACCCCCCAGCCTCCCCACCCCGCCCCCATCCTTTCTCCACCCCTCTCCCACGTCGCCTTTCCAAAAAAAGAAAGGGGAAAAAAAAAAAACCAAAACGGTGGAATGGATGATTTGGGAGCTGAAAACCTCCAAATGGGGAGGTTATATCCTGGAGACAGCAGCATCAATCACCACATTTTCATTATTAAGTAACATCGCGGTATGCTGGGCTGATTCTGCACCTTATCTGAACCTCGCAGCTGTGCCCTAAATTCCAGCCGCGGCGCCTGTCTGCAGGAATTCGGTTGCCTATGTTTAAAATGAGTGTTAGCATCTATCATTTCCCCACACCAAATGGTTTTGTGTCGGTGGCTGGCAGTGCTAATCCGTCACTGGGGTACTCCATCGCCCGGCTCGATACCCTTTTGGTCGCCGTTGGTGGGGAGAGGACCGGGAGGCCCCCAGGATGGGAGAAATGTCACTGTGAGGACAATTGCAACATTTGGGACTCTTTCACAGAATAAGTTGGGGCGGGGGAGGAAACCATCTGTGTCTATTGCAGGCTCTGACTTCTTATCCCACTGATTTCCGGCGCTCCAGGGTCTTCCATCCTCCATTCCTTGGGTTGGTCTAAAAGTGGTGGGATTTTGCCGCCAAAGGCCTCAGGTCTTGGCTCTGTCCGGGGTCCTTCAGCTCCCAAGGGTGCAGAATCCCAGCACGTGGGTGCTGGAGAGAGCCACAGACTGTCTGGGCTGGTATGTATCAACCTCTTCGGGGAGTCAAAGACTTTTTAGGATCCTCTAACCCAGAAAAATACGCAAACCCCAAATCTTGCTAATACCTACCCACATTAGCCTATTATTTCATGGGGTTCATGGACCCCCTGCTTAAGAAGCTCAGATGTAGTGTAACCTCCTCCTTTTACAAGTGGAGGAGGGGACGCTCTCTGTCAATGTCTTTGGAGTGAATAGGTAGCATTTGGGGCAGGCTGAATGAATCTAAGGTGGTGAGGTGTGGTGAGACCATACGGCCTTAACAGCCCAAAGGACCTGGGTTTGAATCAGCTCCACAACGGGTCGTTACTAGTTGTGTGGAGGGGGTAGGTGACACACTCTCTGGAATTCAGTTTTCTCATCTGCGAACCTGGCTAATGAGGTCTGGCATGCAGGATTGCAGTAAGGACCCGTGTTCACGGAGGCAGCACACCCACGCCCCCCTTCAGGACTGAAGGGGTTAATCCTGCCAAGGGTGGAGGTGCCCTCAGCAGCAAGTCCCCTCCAGGTGTTGCCTCAGCTAAAGAGAGCTACTTCACTCAAGGTGGGCAGCCGGCATCCAATAATTGATTCATAAGGCAGCATAAGGGCTCCCCCCAACTCTGGGCCACTCTGAAATCTCACCCCTGCATCAGAAGCCTCCAGAGAGCTGGCTGGGGCCTCTGTGGAGGTACGGGGAGCTGGGTCTTCCCTCCACCCAGCCCCAGTTCCATCTGCAAGTGCTGACCCTCACAGCGAGTCCAGCAAGCCCCCTGCAGGCTGATCTCCATTTCGGAGGCTGCCTCTGTGGGTTCTGTGATCTCTCTCAGTTTGTCTGTGTCTACCTGCAATCTACGGCTAGATCGGATCCTTTGGTTAGAAGGCCCTTGGAGTTTTCCTGACGTTCTTGCTGTGATTCGAATTTAGAAGTCGGGACCCCTGACTCCCCGTTAAGTGCTCTACTGGACCAAAAGCTATTAGTTCCAGTCTTTGCATCGCCCCTGTCCTCTTCTCTCTCAGTCCACTAGCTTGGTGGCTGTTGGAAGATGATACATGGGCTGTTGTCATGTTTTCAGTTCAACCCCCTGCCTCCAGGCATCAGAATGCCTCAGAGTGACCTGGCAGAGATGCTGGGGCTCCCTGGCAAACTGTCACACGGGGGTTCTTCAAATTCCTCCTTTTATGCTCTAGCCCAAAGATATCCCCCTTCCCCTTTCATCTCTGCTTGGTCCTCAAGAGATACCTGAGCAGTAGCAGCAAAATCTGCAGCCAGAAAACCCACATCGTCCACGCTCTGCCAATGGGTGATGAGCACATGCTGTGCGTAAGGCTCTGTGCTCTGGGGAAAACGGTGTCTAGTCTTTCTTAGGGGCCCCAAGAATAGATACACTCATTCATGAAGTTAGCTGTTCAACCAATATTTAAGGAACCAAGCCCTCTGTCGGGCCCTGCGGAGATACAGTGAACAAAAAAGATGTGGTCCCTCGGGGCGCCTGGTTGGCTCAATCAGTGGGGAGTGTGACTCTTGTCCTCAGGGTCGTGAGTGCGAGCCCCATGCTGGGGCTAAAGCCCTCTTTGAATGAATGAATAAATAAATAAATAAACAAATAAGTTTAAAAAGAAAGAAAGATGTGATCCCTGCCCTGAAGAGATCATAGCCTGGGACTTCCCATGAGTAGGGTTTTCCCACAGACTTTTTCCCATTAGGTGTCAAGGACTCCTGCTTCTGCTAATCACAATCCCTCTGACTTCAACTTCCACTTGTCGTGTGGCTATTTTCCCAACCAATGTGGCTCTTATCTCACCTTTGAAGAGCCAACTCCCCACCAGGCCCTATCTCTCAGCTACTCCTTTTCTTTTCTTTTCTAAGATTGATTGATTGATTGATTTGACAGAGAGAGATATAGCGAAAGAGGGAACACCAGCAGGGGGAGTGGGAGAGGGAGAAGCAGGCCAGCCAGATGGGGGCTTGATCCCAGGACCTTAGGATCATGACCTGAGCCGAGAGCAGACGCTTAACGACTGAGCCACCCAGGTGCCCCCCAGCTACTCTTTTTCTTAAAACCCGCTCAGGATAACTCTAGGCTGAATCAGACTGAAAAAGGCCAAGGTCAGGGGAAAAAAAAAAAAAAGGAGGCCAAGGTCAGAAGACCATTCACCACAGTTGCTTTACTGGCATCACTTGGTGACCAGATGGTGCCTACCCTCAATCTTTGCCCACCCTCCAGGTCGGAACCCAGTGGGCGGCTGAGACTGCCCGTCACTGGTGGGAAGCATCATTTTCCATTATGAGGGGCTGTCTTGCTGCACTTGCAGCATCCCTCTACAAGGAGCAATTATACTTCTATTATGAAGATTGGAAAACCGAAACACAATGCTGAAAAATGACTTGACCAAGGTCATACTACTCTCCTGAGGTTCAAATTCTTCCAGTAAAGTGAAAATGAGAAATTGACACATGGTAACATCCAGACAAGAGGAGCAAGCGACAGATCAGAAGAGAAGCAAAGACGGGGGGAGTAGAGAGAGATGTGATGAGGGACAGAATGAGAGGCAGAGGCAGAGGAAATGAGAGAAAGAGAGAATTCAGCCCCGGTGATGACTTCTTTGCTTTCCACAGGCATTTATCTTTCATTTGACCTTATAAGAGTCTATTTGTGTTGAGATTTTAAATTGAGAATTTCTTCTTTTTAAAAAACATGCCTGTGCAGTTAGCACGGTTCTATATTAATTTCTATTCATGCCAGTGGCTTCAGTATTTATTCTCCTCCAAAATCATTGAGTTGGAAGGGACAGAGTGAAAGTCATTTGGCTTGTGTTTGTTTGGATTCAGAGTCTGAGGCCCAAGGGGTGGGGATGAGGTGGAGGGGGGGTTGGGGTTGGTGCCTCAGGCTGAAAACCGGACAGCAATGCCCACAGTGTTGTCAGGCACCTGACTTCTGTCCAAACCATATTGTGTCCTGCATTGTCAGCTCAGGAGTCCCTGGGCAGGGGGACTGGGGGACAGGCCAGACCTATGCATGCCCTGGGAATCAGCCATCCAGCATCCTGGAGGTGGTTTTTGAGCTGGATCTTGAGGCTTTGGGCAAATTGAAAGTCACTGTAACCCAGAGGTCAAGTTTGGGCCTGGGCCTCTGGGCCTCAGTTGTCCTCATTTGCAAAATGGGGTCAGTAAGAATGCTGACCTCCTAAGGCCAGTGTGAGGATTAAGGAAGTGACTGCTCATGAAGGGCCTGGCACAGTGCCTGGCACCCAGCAGGTGCTCAATAAATGTTTGTGGGTCAATTGAATAGGGTTCATGCATTTGCATAGGAATCTGCAAGCCAAGGAAGCTTGGAGAGGCGACTAACAGCATGGGTTCTGGAAACAGACCTGTGTTCAAACCTATTGTCTATTCCCCTATTGGCTGGGAGTCAAAATGCCTGGATTTGTGTCCTGGCTTCACCACTTACTAGCTATATAACTTAGACCAATTGCTTTACTTCTTTGAACCTCTGTTTATTCATAATTAAAATGGAAATGATAATGCTTTCTTGTTGGTGTTGCTGGGAAGATGTTACTGGAACATACTTATGAAGAGCTTACCATTTACAAAGCAAAGAAATGCAGTAGCAGACTTAGAAAACAGATGGAACCACAAGTGCAAAGGCCCAGGGGCATGAACAGGCACAGTGTGGTAAGGAGACTGGAAAAATAAGGCATGACTAGAACAAAGAGCAGGTGGCAGGAGATGAACTGCCCATGTAGACGAGGGTGGAAATGCAGGGCCTTGAATCCAGTCTAGGGAGATCTGAATCCTTCCTAAAGGCCATAGGGAGCCACTGAGGGTTAAGCAAGGAGAGGACGTGGTTCTATGTGGATAAGCTGTGGCCAACGCCCATATGGCTAGGAGGGCTTTAGCAATCAGGGTGAGATGTCTCATTCTATGGATGGGAAAACCCCCATATGGAGAAGGGTTTGCTCAGTTCCTAGAGGGAGGCCTCAGTGGATCCAACACCAGAATCCTGGACTTTGGCCCAATCATTTCTCTTCCCGTACTCCTGGGCTTGGGTTAAAGGCCAGAACAGCCCAGCATCCAGGGACACCATTAGAGCAAGGAACTGGGTGTTGCATAGCAAAAAGCTAGAAAAATCTCAGTGGTAAACAACAAGGACCATTTAATTAGTCTGCAAATCTATGGGTCAGCTGGGGTGGCTCTCCTCCGCTCCCTCCTGCCCCTGGGACCCGCAGGCCAGGGGGGCATGCTCTTGGGGGCAAGGGCCGGCAGACAGCAGGCAAGCCCGCCCACAGAAGCACTTGTCAAGCCTCTGCTTGCTGCCCCATGGCCAGCATCCCACTGGCCAGAGCGAGTCAGACAGCTGAGAGTCACCGTGGGAGGGCACTGCAAAGTGGCCAAGGCTGTGGACATCTAACTGGGCATGTACTCAGGAGGGTAGTAGAGAGTTGGAACCATTATCCACCCTACCACAGGCGCTTTTGGAGGCCGTGTGGAGCTCCAGGCCCCCTTTCTGCCCTCAGATGTCCATTTTGTCACTCCAGCCATAGCCCCAGGAACAGGTGCAGGGAAGGCCGCAGGTTTTCCTGAATGCACATGCCAAGTGCCATGTTCTGTGCTCTCCAAGCCCGTGTTTCATGATGCACGCCACCTTCCCCAGTCTCTTGTGCCATGCCTCCCTCCCCTGCCTGATGCCCTCTAGCTTCACTGCTACTCCAATGTGCCAAGCTCTCTCTGTGCCTTCCCACTGTAAGACCCTTACCCATGCTACCCCCTCTGCTTCCTGGCTCCCCCCACCCCCTCCAAAGCTAACCCCTTCAGGTCTCTTCTGAGATACCTTCCCTGACTCCCCTGCCTGAGTCTCTGGTTGTAATCTGTCACTGAAGCTTGCTTATTTTCTTTACAGCTCCATTCATTGTTTGTAACAGTGTATTAATTTATCGGTTTTGATCCACATCTCTCTCTCTCAAGATTGTAAGCTCCACAAGGGATCCTATCTCTAGTACCTTGTACAGGACCTTCCGCAGACTAGATATTCAATGAATGTTAGTTGATGGGAAGGAAGAAAGGAGGAAGCAAGAGAGGAAAGAGATACACCGCGAGGTAAGAGTTCTTTGTGCCCATTTTACAGATCTAAAGAGTGATCCAGTAAGTAGAGGCCCTTGTCCGTAGCCCACAACCACACCGCTAGGAGACTGTGACAGAAACCCCGGCCTAACACACCCCCAGTCTTTCCTCTAGACTGGTGACCAGAAACGATCTTGACCATGCAAATTACATAGTCAATTACATAGCAAACGTCCCTGCGTTGAGCACGTAGCTTAAACATAGAACATCATATGGAGATCTTTGAGGTCCCCTGAGTTTTCCTCCTGGACCCCAACCCTCCTTCCCTGCCTCCCCAGAGGCGGCCGCCATCCAACATTTGCTGTGAGCATTTGTGCGCATTATTTTCATCCTTCGACTCTGGGGTGTACACTCAAATAGTATTGTTGGGATTTTGTTCTTGTTTTTGTTTTCTTGAAGGCCACTGACTTCACTGATTTTAAAAACTTGACAAAGGCAGTGACCGCTCTGCCCGCCCCCCCCCAAAAGGAAGGCAAATGGCACAAACCAGAGCAGAGGTGGTGCAGCAGGGGAGGGAAGGGGTCAGGAATCCACTCGGAAAAGCTGATGAGTGTTGATCGAAACAGTGGCGGGAGCGGGGGTTGGAGTCGAGCAAAGAGTGAGAAACCCAAAGAAGATGGAATGGTGAGGGGAGAGAAGGTCCCCAAGACCTTGGAGGCCCTGGAGGCGGGGACGCCAGCAATATTCCGTTGGAGAGACGGGGGAGGAGCCCCCCTCGCCGCACACTCTGGAGACTCAGTGTCGGGGATGGGGCTTTGGGAGGCCTGACAAGAAGGTGCAGCTCCACGCTCCAGAGCCCCCGAGGCGGTCCCAGGGCTGCCCGCCCTTGGCACCACGTGTGTTCCTCAGCCATTCCCAAAAGAAGTCTCCAGCCTTTGTGAGCACCAGACACGGGCCAAGGACCACACTAGCCTTGTCAAAGCCCCCTCCCTCCAGCTTGTGCCTGGGACTTCAGCGCGCCCGGCCAGGCTCCCCACTGGCTTTTCCCCTCGGCTCTACCACCAGGCGCCTGGGGGAGGCTGTCATCCCGACCCAGGGAAGTCCGCTGCTGTGGTTTGCCTGACAGCCCCTCCCATCCATTGCCCGGCAAACAGTATCGTTTTATGTTTTCAGACATTGTATAAACAGTGTCATCCTCTGGGTATCTTTCCGCAATCTATTTTTTCTTTTCATTCAGTGTTAGGCTGTGAGCTTCATCCCAGCGGCTCTACTAATTTTCACTGCTGTGTATCGTTCCCTGTATGAATAATCCATGGTTTGGTTTATTTATCTATTCTCCATACTGTGGACATTCAGGTTGTTCTCGTCTCTAAGCAATGTGTGAGCCTTTCTTCAAAAGAAGTATTTTGAGGAAGCTAAACATAAAAGGCAAATAAAAGCCAGCTGCTCCGTTTGCGTTGGAGAAGGGGCGACCCCCAAGGCCCGCAGTGGGATTCTGCCCCCAGGAGGCCCGCCAGTATTCCAGGGACCTGCCTTCCCAGCGGTCAGGTGGGTCGTGGGCAGTAGGCAGGGGGGGAGACAAGAGAGGCAGGGTGGTTAGAAAGAGGCTGACACTGCCTCCAGTTGGAGTCTGCAGATTCAGAGGAGGGCCAGACAACCATTGTTAAGTCTTTTCTGGGTCTATTCAACCTCATCTCCAGACACACACGGACACACGCATGCATGCATACACAGGCACACGCAAGCTCATTTCCTCCAGAGACCTTATCGTCTATTACACTTTATGTATTTCTCCTGTTTATTAACGTCAGCTCCCCGAGGGCAAGGGCTTCTGTCTGCCTTACCCACTGCTGAATCCACAGAGCCTAGAACAGTGCCTGGCCCACAGGAAGAGCTCAATAGAGATCTGTGGACTAGATGGCTTTCAATTTCTTCATCTGTCAAAGGGAAATGCCTCCCTCAATCATGGCGCTACTAGGAGGATCGCATGGGTTAATAAAAGCAAAGGGATTCTTAATAAGTGCCCCCTCCCCTTCACCTAGGTTCCCCTCGGACTCGGATTCCCTAAGAGGTCGATCCAGAGTTGGTCTATGGGGAGTTACTACCCTTGGTGTTGCTGCTGCCCTAGTGGCAGCTGCGGGAATTACAGGCACAGCGCCCTGGAAGCTCTAAGCTGCTGTTGGGCACAAGCCCAGTAAATCCCCTCTCAAAGCTAGCATACCGGCCCAGAACCCCTGGACAAGGTTCCCGAGAGCCGAGCAGCCCCCAAGTGTCTCTGAGACCTCTCCCACGTCTACCTCCCGCAGGCTCCCACTTTCCCCAGCACCTGCCTCTCATTCCTGGGTCTGGTTTTTAATTCCGTCTCGCTGTCTGCCTTTGCCTTCATTATCCTCTGCCTGCCATGGAGGGGTTAGTTAAAGTGTCAGAACGATGTCATTTACAGCCTCCTGTTGCTAAGCAACGGACCCAGGTGAGCCCTTGAACTTCCTTCTTAGCCACTGAAATGTATCTGGTGGAGTGATGGGGGCCCTGGCTGAACTATTTCATCACCTGGGACAAGCTGCCAGCCTGGCGCGGCCCTATTCCTCTGGGGGCCCAGACAAGACTGACCCGGGTCTCGGGGCCCCCCTGTCCTCAGCCTGCCCTAATTAACCAGCACTGCTAGGGCCTCCCGGGTGTCCAGTCACAGGGTGTCCATTCCCAGTGGAGACGAATCAGACAGGGCCCTGCCTTCCAGGGCCTCACTGTGTGCACAGAGAGCTCTCCAAATACGTCACTGCGATCCGGGGTAAGGCATCATATCAGGCAGTCTCATCATCTCACTCTGACTGCCTGGAACCCTCCAGAAAAAGTGACTCTTTGTGTCTCGAAGGATGAACAGGAATTGGCCTGGGATTGTCAAAGGGAAGGGGCTTTCCAGGTGAGAACACTGTCTATATAAACAGCTAGAAGCAGGGAAAGCCCTGGCTGCTTTGGGCACAGGCTTCTGCCCCAGAGTAGTGGGAACAGGGTGAGTGTCTGAACTCTGGAATCTAGCACTGGTTTTGCAGTGACTCTCTCTATGTGACCTTGTCCTTGGTCTTCTCTGGGCCTCAGTTCACCATGAGGTGGGGGCGGGGGGAGGGGCAGAGATGGGCTGAGATCAGAGTTTAACAAAGTACTACGTGCATGCTGCTAGGGTATATACGCTAGGCTTTGTGTGTTTGGGGATCAGCCCTTTTCATTTGTATAGTTTTGGGTTTTTTGCTTTGTTTTCTTAAAGATTTTTTTAAAAGATTTTATTTATTTATTTGACACAGAGAGAGAGATTACAAGTAGGCAGAGAGGCAGACAGAGAGAGAGAGAGGAGGAAGCAGGCTCCCTGCTGAGCAGAGAGCCCGATGCGGGCCTCGATCCCAGGATGCTGAGATCATGACCTGAGCCGAAAGCAGAGGCTTTAACCCACTGAGCCACCCAGGCGCCCTAAAGATTTTTTTTTTAACATTTATTCATTGAGAGAGAGAGAAGCAGAGAGAGCACAAGCAGGGAGAGGCAGAGGGGCAGAGGGAAAGGGAAAGCAGACTCCCCCCTGAGCCAGGAGCCCGACATGAGGCTCAATCGACATGAGGCTCGATCCCAGGACCTGGAGACCATGACCTGAGCCGAAGGCAGATGTTTAACCATGTATCCACACAGGCGCCCCCTCTTTGTGTAGTTTTGGATATAAAGAGCGTCAGAAAAATATATAACCAGTACATCAGACAAGGGATGTGACATAATTCCTTTAAAATAATTTTGAGTTTTTTGCAAGCACGTTATTTTAAAGAAAACTACTAAGTAACTAATAGTACAGGTGGTACCTAAACAGTGGTCCAAGCGTGCTCGAGATTTCGGAAGCACTAACGCAGTCTTCGGGGGCTCTTTCTGCCCTGCCAGCCACAGGAGGGCTCCTGCGGCCCCGTGCTCTCCGTTACCCCTAAACCATAGCAACCCCCTCCTCCGGCCATATCAGCCGAGATGATCACCTCTGTTTCACAGGTGGATCCCAGAGGCCCAGAGGGGTTCCTCAGCAAGTGGCTTGGAGAGCTGCGCTCACTCTCCACGCCCCGCTGACGTCACTCACCAGCCTCGCCCAGCCCCGCCCCCAGCACAGGTGTACACGGGGCATCCTCACTGAAAGTATCCGGGAGCCCATCTGCGAAGTCAGCCAGGCTGGAGACAGCCCTCCATGAGACTTGGGCAGGCAGTTTCTCTCTCTAGATCTTGGGTCCCATCTGTCCAATGGGAACATGCTCAGTGAGATGGGGCGGGGCTCAGAGTCTCCTCCAGCTACGTGTTCTTGGAGTCAGAGTTTGTGGGAGCCCCTGAGTGTCCAGAAAACTGGGGTAGGAATAGGTGGGAGAGGCCGATTCAGCATCTCAGGCCCCGTATCTGTGCAAATTGCTCTGATCTGTAAAGGACTTGGAGACCCAGAAAGACGCTTCCCAGTACGGTCTCCTTGAGACAGCTCCATCTCCCTGGGACATCCGGTTAGTTTGGGCCTGATTTATGGGGTCTTCTGAGGATACTTGTCCCTCCCTACTGCATATGTGGGTGCTGCCTGAAGGAATGACTGACTACCCCACAGTTTGCCTGGATCCCACAGGTTTCTGAGTGGCGAGACTTTCAGTTTTAAAAGCAGGATGGTCCCAGGATGGGTTATCTCCCTGCCGGGCCCAGTGCTGACCTACCTCTTGTCTCCTAGAGTTAGCACATTCCAGACGGAAAGAGCAGAGGCTGGGAGGGGACATGGCTTGCCAGGCTCAGAGCTGCCAGTAGGGGAGCTGATTTGCTGATTTGAATCCAGGTCTGGGGTCACAGGGGTAGAAGCACAGACATAAACTGTTCCAGGGGCCCAAGGGCCTGAGCGTTATGTGGGCTGGTGTGAAGTCAGGGAGGAGGTCAGTGACTCTGAGTCAATACCAAGGCCCTGTTTTCTGGGGCTCTCTGCCTCCAAAAGGACACTGTCCTCTTTTCCTTGAAGGTCAGAGGCTTAGCCTGTGGCGCCAGCTTCATTCTTAACTTGTTGTGCAAGCTTGAATAAATCAATTACCTCTCTGGGTCTCAGGTATTCCTAAGTAGAAAATAGAGAAGTTATCTTGGACCCCCTTTAACACTATAAAGCTAGGGCGCCTGGGTGGCTCAGTCGTGAAGCGTCTGCCTTTGGCTCTGGTCATGATCCCAGGGTCCTGGGATTGAGCCCCACATCGGGGTTCCTGCTCGGCAGGAAGCCTGCTTCTCCCTCTCCTACTCCCTCTATTTGTGTTCCCTTTCTTGCTGTCTCTCTGTCAAATAAATAAAATATTTTAAAAAAAAAGACTATAAAGCTCCAAAAGAGGCTTACAGATCACGAGGTTGAATTGCCTCTCCATTGTATAACTGAGAGAAATTGAGGCCCCCAAAGAGAAGTGACTATGTCCTGTAATTGTGCTTGCCTGTGGCAGGAGAGAAGCTGGTCAAAACTCAAAAAGAAGCAGAGTCCGTAGGAAGAGAAACAGAGGGAGAGAGAGGGGAGAGACAGGGAAAGAGAGAACAAGCAAGAATTAACAGCTGACCTTATTTGGTTTCTGGATCGAGCCCCACCTGGAGTCCACTGGACACCTTAATGATTAAGTCAATAAATGCCTTCTTTTGCTTAAGCCAGCTTGAGATGTGTTTCTCTCACAACACAAAGAGTCCTGCGCAATTTATACCAGTTCCTATATCTTTCCATTCAGGGATCTGGAGATATGTGTATTAAGTAATTAATTCATTCACCCATTCAACAAACGTTTTTTAGTACCCATGATGTTATAGGTACTATGCAAGGTGGATAGAGCCATAAATGAGATAATGGCAGGAGGGGGTGCTCCAAGAACTCACAGTACATTTGGGAGGGGGATGTAGAAAAATAAATTAGTGTGATAAAGTGTAATGGAAATCTGCAGAGAGAGAGATCATGAGGCGGACATGGGTGTGGGCCAAGCAGGCAGGCAAGGAGATGGAAACCATGGTGTGCCCTTTGGGAGTGATTTGAAATAGGTGGGAGCTGGTATGGAAAGGGGCGAGAGGGGGCTGGGGAAGAAGAGCCTTCTGTGCATAGAGGCGATTTAAACACAGACTAGCCCTTGCTCTGTTACTTAGATCTGGGTGGACCTGGGAGTCTCCAAGATGAGTAAGACATGATCTCTCCCAGGGAACCAGAGGCCCACGGATCAGGGCACTGGGATATTATGGACACCAAGCGAGAGATCCACCTGTTGAAATCTGAGGGGGGGTGGCCAACGCTAGCTGGGGAAAGGACGTCAAAATCATAAAAATGATCTAGGCTGGGTCTTTGAAAGGAATGTACGGGAAGAAGGGGTGAAGTTTATTCCAGGGAGGGCTTTAGGGGCAGGCCGGGCAGGGAGTAGGGCTGTGAAACAGCCAGTCATGTGAGCAGCCCCAAGCAGACAGACAGTGCAAATCCCACTCTGCGGCTTCTTCCAGTAGGTTTTCCTCAAAGCAGATCCTGAGGCAAGGGTTTGGGTGCAAGTGGTGACTGCAGGAGGTGATCCCAGCACAGCAGGGACATGGGGACCGGAGACCCAGAGGAGCAGGAAGCCAGTACAGGGTGTGTTCATGAATGGACAATTTCTGTGGGCACCCGGAGCTCAGTCCAGCTGAGACCTCCACGGAGTGTACAGAAAGGGTGGGAATGATCCCTGGGAGGGGCAAGGAGGCTGGCATTTCCCTTCATTGACTGAGGGCTGCCCCTAGGGTTTTAACTTTCCACCTGTCCTGCCTGCCCCTGATGGTTCAGTGCCCTCCAGCAGGACAGAGGATGCCCTTGGGTAAGGCCCTTCTGGCATCTGGAATCTGTCGCCAGGGGACCCCATGGGGCTGGTCAAAGGTGGGGCAGGGCCCTAAGAGCACCTGCCTCCACCATTCACCAGCTGTACGAACTTGGCCTTTCCATGCCTTGGTTCTCTTGCCTGTAAACAGGGGCTGATAATGATACTTCCTGCACGGACATCCTGAGGATGTAAATGCTTAACCGAGGGACACGGAAGTGGCTCAGAAAATGGTAACTGAGCCTTTTTAGGGAACTGAGAATAGCTCTGCTTGTCTGGAATGGAGGATGGGGGCAGAAGGGGCCTCAAGAAATGAGTGGGAAGGGGGAAGCAGAGGTGAACAGGAAGGACCCCAACTGTCAACACAGGAGAACTAGAAAGCTGGTTGGGGGACACTAGGGAGGGGAAGGAGCAGGCCTTGGGGCAGACAGAGGGGAGACAGTTTGGGATGGTTCCCTGAACATCACTTGGGCCAGTCCCAGGCCTTTGTTCCTTCACAAAGAACTTCACCATTTGTTCCAACCACTCACCTGGGAGGTGGGTTCTGGCCTGCAAGGTGCTCTTCGTGGGGGCAGGGAGATGACACTGGAGCAGAAATATGGGGAAGGTGGGACCGGAGGGGCCGAGGGAGCTCAGGGGGAGGGAAGTGTCTGTCACTTCTGGGTGGAGAGGTCAGGAGGTGCTTCCTTGGGTGGAGCGGGGCGTGAGGGGGTGTAATATAGGATCTGGGCGTTACAGGGGAGGACACACACAGACAGGTGGAGTAGGAGGAAGGTCCAACCCAAGTGGGGACAGAGAGGGGGGAGTTTGCAGGGGTGCTGACCGAGGGTCAAGTGAGCAAGTGTGACCACAGCTCCAAAATGCACACCTCACTGTGAAGCCCTCTTGGAATCAGTTATCTTGGCATGTCTCATCCAAGACTTGCTTTATGAGTAAGGCACGGCCGGGAGCCTAAGGACCAGCCTCCAAAGGTGAGAGGTGTGAGCCATTAGAATCAAAGCACACAGAGTTGGGGGATGCACACTCAACCATGAAAAGCAATCCAACGAGATCGTGGGGAGGCTCCAATAGCGTCCCCTACAAGGGAGAGCTTGGGAAACGCTTATCAACATAAATAATGTCAGCATCCGTTAACCTTCAATGTCACTTCCAGAATTTTCTCCTACAGACACACTGAAGAAGCAGCCCAAATACTTATCAGTAGGGTCGGCATTATGGTCCACTATGGTCATTCACACTCTGGCTTATTATACAGCTGTTAGAACTGATATGAAAATATCTCCCAGGTATAACATTAAGTGAAAAAAGCAGGTGTAAAATATTGACTGCGTTGGAGAGAAAGGAATTATTGGTATATAATCTGTACTCTCAAAGGGATGGAAATTTCCAGGTAAGATAAGTTATTATCGGTGAGAAGGGGACTGGGAGCCTGGGGGTGGCAGGGCGACTATTCATTCTGTCTTTGGTAATAATTGAATATTTAATAGTGTGCATATGTTACTTTTGTAATAATTTCTAAACTGGCTTTCAAACAAAAGAGACTGAATCTGGTAACTCAAGTCCCTGGAAACCACACATATGTTTGTGACTCTTTCAATCGCCTGACCCCGATGCTCTGAGGACTCAGCAGAGGTGTTTCTCACTCAGCCCAGCGTTGTCATTGGGAAAATTTTGGTTTGGTTCAATGCGATTGTTTCATCTGTCTCATTTGTTTCTGCTTCGTGTTTTATAATTTACTCTGAAGATTAGATTGTATTTTATATCTCACTCTAAAATTTTTATAATAGCCACTGGCCAAAAGCACTAATGATCTGATTTTGACAGCTGTGTAAATTACCAGCCTGCACCAGCCTGTCCCTGTCTGGCCCCATCTGGGTCATCCTCCCTACCCCACCTCTGGAGCCCAGAGAAGCAAGTCCAACCCCATGACCCTCACCGCCACTGAAATCTCCCCAGGATTTTCACTTTGAGTTTTCACAAAAGCCCTGGGAGGTAGAGATCATCTAAGCCCTTTTAAAAATGAGGAAATAGAGTCATGGAGAGGCGAAGTCATTTTCCAAGTTCACATTAGCCAAGATCTGGCTGAACCCAAATCCAAAACCCCATTTGGCCAAAAGGGCTGCATCTGGGTTGAGAAAACACTAATGAGGCTGGAGAGATCAATAGGATCAGACCAGGAAATGCCTGGAATGCCAAGGCAGAGGCTATTGGGAAGCAACGAAGGTTTTATCCCTCCTCCTCTATTCTTTGTTTAGAAGGACCTTAGGTGCCCTCTTAAGACCTTCGTTGTCACTTCTCTCCAAAAAGTGTTTCTTGGTTTTCTAGCCCTTGGGCGTTCATTCAGTCATTCAACAAATTCACATGCAGGAAACTGTTGAGCCTAGAGACACAGACCCACATCAGACATGATCCCACCCCCCAAGTGTTCTCAGGGTCAACTAGCAGTGACAACTCAAAGATCCATATTTTGAGCTAGAGGAAGCTCAGGGGGTAATAGGAACACAAAGGAAAAACCTAACATTCTGGGGGAGGGGGTAGTCAGAGGGCCACTGAGGTGTTTAAATTTGGGGAGGAAAGGAGATTGTTGGTTGGACTGGTTTTTTTTTTTTTAAAGACTTTATTTCTTTATTTGACACAGAGAGAGAGAGATCACAAGTAGGCAGAGAGGCAGGCAGAGAGAGAGGAGGAAGCAGGCTCCCTGCCAAGCAGAGAGCCCGATATGGGCCTCGATCCCAGGACCCTGAGATCATGACCTGAGCCGAAAGCAGAGGCTTTAACCCACTGAGCCACCCAGGTGCCCAGTTGGACTGGTTTTTAAAAGACCCCCTGGTGTATCACGTGGGCAACGAACTGGAAGGGACGAAGCTAGAGGCAGGCAGATCAGTGAGGAGGCTGGTGCGGTCCTCCAGATCAGAAAAGATGACTTACTGAGTCAGGACTGATGAAGCAACTGCTGTGTTTTGTGGACTGTGCCCATGCTAGGGGAACATCGAAGTTTCTCCCTCTTTAACGCCAAGGCCGCCAACCCACTAGACACACGACTTCTCTCCATGAAGTACAACGAAGTTGCAGAACCTGAAGAAATGGGAAAAAAAGAAAGAAAAGTAAAAGAAAAGATGATTTAGAATCATACCTTCTAACCATTTACCATACTGTCCGCCTGCCCACTCAGGATTCCTGAGAACCCCAGAACCTTGCCCAGCTCAGTTCCATCCTCCAGGCTGACTCTAACTGGCACAGAGGAAATCCAGACATTACCCTCCTGGATCCAGGCACTATACTCCTACTAATGCAGCCAAAGATGGCACTTGTGTGGAGGCGAGCACTGGGTCTTCTTCAATACCTTTCAAACAGACCGAGGTATACAGTACATCAGTTATTGTCCAGTCGGAGAAACAGAAACTAGATACTTCAAGCAGAGAAAAATTGAATGTTTGACATTTACAACAAAGATTCTGGGGTCGGGGAGCAGAGAAGCAAGCGGAAACCCAGTTATCCAGAAGCTGCTACGCCGTGGGGCGGGGCTCACAGGCCAGCTCTCCCTGCTGAGTGGCTGAGTGCTGCCTCTGGTGGGAGCCACCCCCTCATCCCCTCATCCCCTCATCCCCCACCCCCGGCCACTACTGGAGGACCTGACACCGCTGGAGCTCACAGCTATCGCCTGCCCACTGAAGCCTCTGTGGCTGCTGCCGCTTGGTTCAATCTTCTGCTAGGACCGCCCCTTGACAGCCCCTACAGGGCCCCCACTGATGAGCTGATCCTGGAAATGTAGTTGGCAGGCTTGTAGCCCCAGCAGTAACAGGAGAAGGGTGAGAGGGACTGAGAGCTCTCTGCAAATACTTGGCCCGCAAGGCCTCCGCATCCATCGAAGCGAATAACAGAAGAACCCCTTTGCTGACATCAGACTGAAGCGGAAGGATTTATGTCACTTACAGCACTGGGGTGGGAGCCAGACAAAACTTTGAGATGGATGAGTCCTTAGGACCAGGTTTGGGGGTTTTGTTGTTGTTGTTGTCTTAAGATGCAGTAAAACTCTTTTCCCTGATGTGGCAGCTGCTTAGGTCCCAGGAAGCAGCTCTGGGTCAACTAGAGGTGACCTCCTTCTCCGGGGAGGGGACATGGAGCACGCACAGTGAGCCCCTCTCTGCAGCGGGCCCCTCCTCACCACGGCTCTCCTGGAAGCCCCTAACGGGGCGTCCCATAACCACCTGACTCGGAGACACTGACTTGGGCCCAGGTCTTAATGTATAAAGATGACTGAGTGACAACACAGAGAGGTTAATGCCACTGAAAGAATTTATGACTTGTGGCTCCTGAGGGAAGGGAAGAGGCCGTGCCACATAGAGCCACGTGAGGAAGCAGGGGAACGGGTCAAGAGGCAGAAGCAGGAGTGGGGGGAAGGCAGAAGGCCGTAGCCTGGGGTACGTAGTTACTGGGGTTTCTGCAGGAAAGGCAAGGCAGGCCAGAGTAGACAGCTTAGGACTGGTTAGTCTGAGTAACCGCGGTGGGCTCTGGGGCACAGGGGCTGTTCCTGGTTGTCTGGTAGCTGGTCCCCGGGCTTACTTAGGGCAGGGGAAATACGGGCTTGGTGTGTGAGAGCTGGATGGAGGAGCACGGGCTCTGGATCCCACAGCAGACACAAATGACTTTGGCCATGAGTTTGTCTCTGTGACTGATGGATGCCAAACAGACAAATTCAGACTCCAAGAAAACAGAGTTAGAACAAGAGCCCAGTGGAAAACCATTGGTCTTATCTTATTCTCACACATATACCCATTTTACAGATGGGACAGGGAAAAGGAACTCCCCCAAGTTCTGCACGGAATTTGGGTGGAGGTGAGGACTCAGTCTACCTCCTTTCTCTCTGCCCAAGCCCCCTCCCCCTGACTCCTGCACGCTGGTATGGGTCGGGGCTGGCGGGGAGGCGTAAGGGGTGGTGTCTGCAGGGCTTGGTAAATCTTTTCTGCACATTTTTTTGCCTTATCTTCCCCTCGCCAGCTGCACTGAGCCTCCAGCCCTGCCAGCTCTCTTGCCCCTCCCCAAACTAGCCAAGCCCAGCCAGGCAGCCGATGAGACATCCCTTGTCTGATGGTAGATTCTGTATCAACATGACTGCATGTCAGGAACACGTGAGTCCAACACCGCCCGCTGCGGGATGCCATGCACAATAGGGGACCACTGTCCAGCAAGCCTTTTCTGCCCACCTTCTTTGGAAAGGAGGCCTTCCCTTGCCCCCTTCACACGCACACGCACACCCACCACCATCACCACTCCCAGCATGCTCTCCTCCCTTGGACCTCAGTTCTAACGTCCCTTGCCCAGACAGCACCCACGTGAGTGATCGCCGATGGATTATGTCTCTCTGAGCACCTGTCTAGTAGTTTGTGTCTGTTGGTTTATCTCCCCGCCAGCTGTTAGTTTCTTTCTTTCTTTCTTTCTTTCTTTCTTTCTTTCTTTCTTTCTTTCTTTCTTTTTTTAAAGATTTTTTATTTATTTATTTGACACAGAGACAGAGAGATCACAAGTAGGCAGAGAGGCAGGCAGAGAGAGAGGAGGGAGCAGGCTCCCCGCTGAGCAGGGAGCCCGATACGGGCCTCCATCCCAGGACCCTGAGATCATGACCTGAGCCGAAGGCAGAGGCTTTAAACCACTGAGCCACCCAGGCGCCCCGGCTGTTAGTTTCTTGAGGATGGGACCCTGTCGGTCTGATTTCAGCTTCATCTCCAGTGCCTGGTATACACAAGGTGGTCGATAAATGGGTGTTGAGAGTGAGTGAGTGAGTGAGTGAGTGAGTGAGCAATGAGAATGGGACTCAAAGGGGAGAAATGAGGAGGCCAGGTCCTCAAAGGCTGTAAGGGGCAGGACAGATTCTGGGCTGTTTCCCCTGCTCCTCCCTCCCTCCCCAGCCGCTCAGGCACCAGGGAGAGGATTGAACCCAGGGCTGGCTGCTCGGCTCCTCGCCCCTCGCAGCCCAACCCCCCTGAGAAATAGGAGGGCCCAGGGGTGCTCCCCCAGTGACACCTGCCCCTGGAGAATTCTCCCCTCCCCTCACCC
>LNAC01000052.1:2739780-2756545 GCA_002007465.1 Ailurus styani
AGAAAAGAGAGAGAGGCAGCGCGGAGGGCGCCCACCCCACCTGTGCCCACGCCTCCACCTCCGTGAGGCCACAGCAATCTGCAGCCCGACCTCAATTAGCCTGGTGCCCACGCGCGCCAATTACCCCGTCAATCACTGCTCTGGAGGCAGCGGAGGGGAGAGAGGGGGAGGGATGAGGGAAAGGAGGGCCAGGCTGGAGCAGCCCAGGTGGGGGGGGCCCGGACTGGCTGGAACCAGTCCGGACTCCTGGGGAAGAGCCTCTGGGTCCCTTCTCCCTGTAGCCCTCAGAGATCGGGGGACCTCTCTCATCCCTATTTTGGGCTCCTCCGAGAGGGAGACCTGGAGGGCTTGTGCCCACAGCCCGATGCCCCACTGCTTTCAACCCCTTTATAAGCCTCAGTTTCCCCATCCGTGAGATGTAAGCTCAGTGGAAGGGAGCCAGTGTCTTGCCTGTCTTGCACACCTTAGACGCTCAATAGTGAATAGTGACAAATAAAAGGGCTAATCTGTTATCTAAGAATCAAAATAATACCACAGAAGACAGTGGCAGGTTGTTAAAAGACAGTTGGGATTATTAAAAAGAAAACCATGGGCCCAAAACGGAGTCACTGGGGCTTGGCCCACCTCACGGAATTGGACCTAATACCCAACCTAAATGCAGACCCCACCTTCCCCAGGGCTGTGATCTGAACCAGTCAACCCGGCATTTGCTGGTCAGCAACAGTGAGGTAAGCCGCGCAATGACGCCCCTTTGTCCCCCACATGGAGGTGACCCTACCGGAAATAATCCTTTTTGCTTGTGTGTTTATGACTTCCTCGTCCTGCTTTTTTTTAAACACCTTTCTGCCTTTCTGTAGCCCTTTGGCGCTCCTTTCTATTATTAGATGGGATGCTGCCCCATTCATGAATCTTTGAATAAAGCCGATTAGATCTTCAAATTTACTTGGTGGAATCTTTGTTATTTAACAGGATAAAGCAAGATGTCTAGAGAATTATAGAGAATTGGCCCACAGTGAGAGCTCGTGAAATGCTGTTATCATTTCCATCCATTTAGTCAAATAACGTCTAATGGCCCCTTCTTTGTGCCAGGCTGCAGGCGGGATGCGGGCGGCAGCCAGGCTAGGCTGATACACGCATGAGTTCACGGTCTGCTAGTTTTGACTAGACTGTTAAGGTTTGTGCCCTCCACACGATGCCTCCTTTTTTCAAGCCCCAAATCTTTTTGACCTTGAAAAATATGAGGCGGAGGCACAAAGGGGGGACGGAGGAGTCAGAGAGCTGGGTAAGACAGCACCAAGGAGATGAAACTGTCCCTGCTCCTATCTTTGAAGCGTTTCCCACCCCACAGAGCAGAGAGACAATGCACAGGGTCCCCTAGGGTGGTCTCCCCAGCAGTCTTTTTGTCTTCCTTCTTCTGGTTCCTTTGGGGAAGCCCTTCCCTCCCCAACTCTAGGCTCGTAGAGGGATTGTAGTCAAGGTTGCTCCACCCATGACCAGGCTGGCCATCAGCCTAGCCCCAGTGATTGGTCCAAGGACGGCAGGCAGCCTGAGCAAAGCCAACCAGAGTTTGTCCTGGGATTGCTATAGGGCCCCCCCGGAGAAAGGCTCTCAGCTGCAGTTACTGAAATGGGGCTTACGGCTCGGGGTTGCTAGTAGCTGTTTTATTGGCCAGGGAGAGAGCCTTTTTGCATAATCGAAGCCACACCTGGGAAAGTTGGGAAGACAGACAGAGAGACATTGTTTGAGTCCCTGGTTCTCTCAGTTCCGTGAGCCAACAAATTGAGTCTTGTTCAAGCCTGCCGAAGTTGGGTTTCTGTCAAACACAACCAAGGGTCTTCTGTTTTCGAATTTCCACAATGGGCATGTCTCATCATTATAACAAAAAAATAGAGATGCTCTTAGAAGGACGCCGGTGCAAAGGTGAGAGCTATTGCTTTCTTTTCTGTTCGTTTGTGCTTTGTAATATTTCCATAATGCCAAGTGTTATTCTTGTCTTAAGGGAAAAAACAAGGCAATTATTTAAGAACGGATAATTCACCTCTGATATTGAAACATAATAATAATAAAGAAGGCAGGCCCAGAAGTTCATGCTGTATGATTTCATTCATATGAGATTCGGGAATTGGTAAACTGTGTCTACGGTATAGTACTGAGGTCAAGAAAAGGGGCTACCCCTGGGGGGATGTGGACTGGGAAGGGCACAACGGAAACTTCTGGAGTGGTGGAAATTCTACGTTGACCTGGTTACATGGATGTATACCTATGAAAAAGTCACTGAAGTGTACACTTAAAGGCATGTGTATTTTACCAAGTGTATATGAGACCTCAGTAAAAATGTTTGTGGTTTTTTGTGTTTTTTTAGATCTTATTTTGTTCATTTATTTATTTATTTACTTACTTACTTACTTACTTATTATGCAATCTCTACCCCCAACGTGGGGCTCAAACTCATGACCCTGAGATCAAAAGTTATATATGTTGAGCCAGCCAGGCGCCCCAAATAAAAATGTTTAAATAGGCAAATACCTTGTATTTCTATCTCTGAGAACTTTACATCTCTACAAGCTTCCCTTTGCTTAGCACACAACCCCATTGTAATTTTATATGGAAAATAAGAAGTCTTTTCTTCATCAGGATTCCGAAATACAATGGCAATTGAAGTTAAACATTAAAATAATTAAAGATACTATCTTGAGGGCCCCAGCCTTCTCTCACCACCTCTGAAAAGTCTCCCCTTCTGAGCTCTCCAGGCATTCTCACCACCGCCACCGAGAGGTACTATCTCGGAGTGAGACGCGAATCGGAGGCTAGCAGACGCGACAGTAGGCCTCCTCTTAGAACAAAGAACAGTCTGGCATTTGGAAGGGAAGAGCCTTGCTTCCCCAGCAACTTGGCAAAAGTGATTTCTAGTATTAATGGGTGGAACCTTCTCCTGGATTGATCCCCCTTTTCACAGGACTAATTATAGATTTATTAATATTTATGGGCCTCTCTTCACAGCCGATAGCTCTGGTTTGAGGACATTAAGCCTTATCTCACTACCTCCAGGAAGGGGCATTTGAAGCCAGCTCTAATTGGGTGACCCGCAATCAAGATAGAAAGGAAAAATGACAATAGCTCGCCTGTTGCCATATATTAAAATACGATCCGCCCAGCTTAATGATTATCTTTAGAATTAATAATCTTGCTAGCCCAGGTTTGGGCCCTAATAGCGGGGAAATTGTATTAAATACTTTGCTAAGAGCAATCAGCTTTTTGATAAGGCTAATGGCCCTGCCCCTGGCTGTTTCTCATCTCTGAGCTCTCTGTTTTCCTTCCCCAGCGGAAGGCCGCTCTGTCCATATCACTTGTCATCTAAGTCAGCATCACCTGGTGCTGTGTCCTGATGGGGCTCCCACCGCCTCTCTCACCCCTATCCAATCCATCTTAGGTGCTACAGTGAGATTTATCTTTGGGAGCTGCCGCTCTGGCCCTGCCATGCCCCTACTCTGCGATTGTTAGTGACTCCCCATTGTCTACCATGCCAACATGAGAGGGCATCCAGCCCTCTGCAAACCAGCCCCAAATGCTCTATACTTTGTTTCCTTCCAGGATCCAAATCTTCAGCCACACCGGCTAATCACGTCTCTGTTCCCGTGCCCCTGGTGTCAGAGAAATGACTCGGGTTTGAGAATCAGGGTGCCCAGAGGCGGACCCCAAAGCTACCAATTTCTGGCTGTCTGACTTTGTGCAAAATGCTCAGCTGCTTTGAGCCTCAGTTGCCTCACCTGCAAAATGGGTATAAAATGTTGTCTATCTCCCATGGTTAGTTACGAGGATTTCGTGTGATCAGGTAGGGTCCAGCAGACCTCCAGAACTGGTGTGTGACCCGATTGCACCCACCCTCCTCCTAGTTCCTCTACTTAATATCCCACTACCTGGAGTGCAGAAGACTGTTGGGCTTCAGAGCTGAAGTAACTGAGAATTCAGATTCCCACTCCAGTGATCTTGGCAGGTGTCTTAATCTCACTAAGCCTCAGTTTCTTCATCCAAGAAATTGGTATAATAGTCCCTAATACCAACTCCTATTGTGAGTTTTAAATGGCAATGCAGACAACAGACCCCCAGTGCCTAGCACACAGTGACTTCTCAATAAACGTTATCGCTCTGTTGTTTCATTCCTAATCATCAAAGCATCAGCCAAAGGAAATCTTCACACACCTCACCTTTTTCTGATCAGCTGGGAATGTTTGGCACTTTCCAGGGGGCACTTGGATGTGCCCATTCCTCCCCTCTGCCAGCTCCCAACTGGGCTCTGGGTGCTTAAGGACCATATCATGCTCCGTTCTGCAATCCCTAAGGCTCTTGTTGTCTGGGATGACATTTGGTCCAATATGACAGTGATTACAGCTAGGGACTGAGTGCTCACTATGCACCAGGCACCAAGATGGGTGCTTTACAGCAATGAACTTCTAGAGCAATTGATTTTTAACATTCATAGCAACGACCAAATAATTCACTCCTACAGCAGTTAATAGCAATTCATTCTTACAAACAACCCCATGAGGTGGGTTCTATTAGTATCTCCAGTTTCTAGGACAGACTGAGGTGTGGAGAGGTGAAATGACTTGCTCAGGGTCACCCCACAAATAAAGGAGTGAGGGGTCAAGTGCAGGCTAGGGGGTGCCAGGAGCCCTTACCAGGATGAGTTCAGTAGGCAGAAAAGGGAAGCCAAAGTCCTGGAGGCAAGGGAACAGGAAGGGCAGGGAAGGCATAACATCAGCATCCTCCAAAGAGGGCCGAACGGAGACCTGGAGGAGGGGGGTGTGGGCACAGGTCAAAGTCAAATCCAGTAAGGTCACTCCACTAAGGTGGAGGGGGAAGGGGGTCTGTGTTTCCAGATGTACAGGAACTGGGGCTCGCCCTTCCATGTAGAGGGGTCAAGGAGCAGTGGAGGGAAGAGCCCTGGATGCCAAAAACAGCTGCCCCATGCCACCTTCTCCCTCCCTCCTAGAAGCTATCACCAGGACAGCGATTAGGTGCTGCCGACAGGTGCCAGGCAAGCTCCCGCTATCGCTGGCAAGGCCCCTGACAGCTGCTCCAGCTGTCTCTCATCAGAGAGAACACACATCTGAGACCAGACTGATGAGGTTGTCTCCAGACAGGCGACTATGAGGGAGACGGGCACTCTTATTTGTGCACCCTGCCCATCTCCCCAGCAGCACCCAGCAGGAGGCTCTTAATCACCAGAGAGCTTCAGGGCCTTGCTTGGGCTCCCCTGACCTCACTGGCACATGCATGTGCACAGATATGCCCTTCCACAGTTCTGAGAGTCCATCCGTGCACCACGGGACAAATACACACATGCGCGGGGACACTGGTTTGCTCGAGCCCCCAACGGATGCACCTGCATTAGAGTGTAAGTGTGCACAGACGGGGGCCAGACGTGCACATTCACACCAGTTCTCTAACAGAAGGGCTCCTACAAGTGCGCACACACACCCATTCATGCTTCGATTCCTGCACAGTCAGGAACGTGAACATGCGTGCCCTCACACACGTACACACAGCATCTACGTGTGTTCTCTCAAAGGAAGACTCTGGGCCAGGGATTTAGAAGCAAGTAGTTTGGGATCACAGAAAGCCCAGTGAGGAAGACAGGAGAGGAGGGTCTATTAATGGGTGCATTGTCACCCGGGGACCCGGGGTGGGGGGGGGGCAGACTTGCTAGATAATGCTCTGAGAGACTGTGGAACACGCTTTGACGTTGTGCGCTGAAGGGCAAGGAAGCTGGGTCGGTTCTCTAAAACTGATAACCCTCATTGGTTGAGTGTGGCTCCTGGGCATTAAGTCTCCTGCACTTCTAGGCCGATCACACCCGGGAAATGCTCTTAGATGAGACCCAGGAAATCACAGCATATGCAGGAGCTGTCTGCAGGAGACCTAGAAGGTCCACCACCCACCCCACACACCCCAACTGCTCTAAAAACCATGTACAAAAGGGGATTAAAAAAAAAACAACTCATGAAACAATGAGATATCACCTCCTGCCTCTTAGAATGGCCATCATCAAAAAGTCAAGAGAGGGGCACTCGGGTGGCTGACTCAGTGCTGTGAATTCAAGCCCTGCATTATTGGTGTGGATGAAAAGAAAAGGGCGGGAATGTAAATCTGTGCAGGCACCATAGAAAACAGTGTGGAAGATCCTCAAAGAATGACAAATAGAAATAACATATGATCCAGCAATTACACTTCTGGGAATATATCCAAAGGAAACAAAAACACTAACCCCAACAGATATCTGGATACCCCTCCCCCCGTGCTCATAGCAGCATTATTTACAATAACCAAGACCCAGATGCAACCTGAGTGTCCATCGATGGAAGACTGGATAAGGAAGTTGTGGTATATATACACAACCGAGTACTATTCCACCATAACAAAGAGGAAATCCTGCCTTTGCAACAACATGGATGGATTTGTAGGGCATTTTGCTAAGTGAGATAAATCACAACAAAAAGACAAATACTGTAGGATCTTACTTACATGTGGACTTAGAAAAAAAAACACAGAACAAAAAAAATCATAGAAAAAGAGATCAGCTTTATGGTTACCAGAGGGGTTGGCGGGGAGGGGGAAACTGGAGAAAAATGGTCAAAAGGTAGACTTTCGGTGACAAAATAAATAAGCACTAGGGACATGATGTACAGCGTGATGACTACAGTTAACACTGTCATATGACATATAGGAAAGTTGTTAAGATTAAATCCTGAGAGTTCTCATCACAAGGAAAAAACTTTCCTTCTTTCTTTTTTTTGCTTTCTCGTTTTACTGTATCCTTAGGAGTTGAAGGATGCTAGTTAAAACATTGTAGTCATCATTTCACACTCTATGTAAGTCAAACCATTATGCTATATACCTTAAACTTATATGGTGATGTATGTCAATTATATCTCAATAAAACTGAAAAAGAATGAAAAAAAAACTGAGAAAGAATGAAGAGACCAAGAGATAATGAAATTTGAAAAACTCGAAAAAGGTACAACTTATGCACTGATTCCAAGAGGTGCATTTAAAGCCTGTTAATGTCCTTGAAATTGGAAAATGCCTTCCAATGAAAAGAAGCAAGAATGTTCAGATTGCTTCCTGGTACATAAAATGTTGGTACATGTTATCCTTGATAGAGTCTTAATATTTAGTGGAATATGATCTATTCATACGTGCTGCCATGTGCCTAGAGTGTCTTTCAAATGATATACAAGAAACTAGGGAAATGGCATAAGAGGGACACTAATGTATTTTAGAACATCTTTTTTGAGATAGAGTTCACATGCGATAAAAATCCATTCTTTAAAAGTAGACGTTCAGTGTTTTCAGTTACGCAACCATTAGTGTTATCTAATTCCAGAACAATTTCATCATCCCCCAAAAGAAACCCTATACACATTATCGGTCATTCCCCAGTCCCCGTCTGCTCCCAGCCCCAGGCAACCCCTAATCTGCTTTCTGTCTCCACGAATTTGCCTATTCTGGATATTTCATGTAAGTGTAATCACATAATATATGGACTTTTGTGTCTGGCGTTTCCTTTAGCACGATATTTGTAAGATTCGTCCATATTGTGACATGTATCAATACTCCATTCATTTTTGTGGCTTAATAATATTCCATTGTATGGAATATTTTGTTTATCCATTAATCAGTTAATGGATATTTGTGTTGTTTCCCACTTTTGCTGTTATGAATAATACTGCTATGAACACACCTGAACAAGTTTTTGTATGGGCATATGTTTTCATTTCTCTGGATATCTACCTACGAGTGGAATCATTGAGCCATGTGGTAACTTTATGTTTAAACTTTTGAGGTTCCTGTTCCCGTTAACAGCATATGAATGTTTCAATTTCTCCAAATCCTGGCCAACCTCCTTTATTGCTCTTCCAAAATTATTATTATTACTATACTCATCCTAATGAGTACAAAGTGAGATCTCATTTATTTCTTCTCTAGTTTTGTTATGTACCTCCTTCTGCTTGCTTTGGGTTTACTTTTTCTTCTTTTTCTAGTTTCTTATGGTGTAAGGTTAGATTTTTGATTTGTGATCTGTCTCTTTTTCAATATAGGTGTTTACACCAATATAGGTGTTTATAGCTATAAATTTCCCTCTAGGCACTGCTTTAGCAGCATCCCATAAGCTTTATTATGTTGAGTTCTCATTTTCCTTTACCTTAAAATATTTCCTAATTCTTCTTGTGATTTGTTCTTTAATCCATTGATTATTTAGTAGTGTGTTGTTTGATTTCTAAATGTTGGTGATTTCCCTAAATTTTTCTATTATTAATTTCTAATTTCATTCCATGAGGTCAGAAAACATACATTGTATGATGTAAGATCTTTTAAGTTTATTGAGACTTGTTTTGTGACCTGACATATTGTCTCTCCTGGAGAATATTCCATGTGCACCTGAAGAAATGTTGTTGAGGGCAGTATTCTATAAATGTCTCTCAGGTCCAGTTGGCTTACAGAATTGTTCGAGTCTTTTATTTCTTTGTTGATCTTTGGCACAGTTGTTCTATCTATTATTGAAAGTAGAGTACAGAAATCTCCATCTATTACTGCTGAGTTGTATATTTCCACCTTTAGTTCTGTCCATTTTTGCTTTGTGTGTTTTGGGACTCTACTCTCAGGTATATATGTGTTTATAATTGTTATATATTCCTGGGGCACCTGGGTGGCTCAGTGGGTTAAAGCCTCCGCCTTCAGCTCAGGTCATGATCCCAGGGTCCTGGGATTAACTGCTCAGTGGAAAGCCTGCTTCCCCCTCTCCCTCCGCCCGCCTCCCTGCCTACTTGTGATCTCTCTCTCTGTCAAATAAATACATAAAATCTTTTTAAAAATCTCTTAAAAGTAACTGTTATATATTCATGATAAATTGATCCTTTTACCATTATAAAATATCGTTTTTTGTCTCTAGTAACAATTTTTCTCTTGAAGTTTATTTTGTCTAGGAAAGCTTCTCCAGCTCTCTTTTGGTTCCTCTTTGCATGTTACATATTTTTTCCTCTTTTTACTGATAAACTAGGATATATGTCTGCTATTTTGCTTTGTTTTCTGTATGTCTCATGTCTTGTTGTTCTTCTATTTCTCCAATACTGCCTTCTTTTGTTAAATAGACAATTTCCAGTATACCACTTTAATTCTCTTGTTGTTTCTTTTATTACATTTTTAAAAATTTTTTTAGTGGATTCCCTGGTGATTACAGTTAACATCTTAAAAACAGTTCAGTTTGGATTAATACCAATTTAATTTCTGTGGTATACAAAACTTTCCTCCAGTGTAGCTCCCTTCTGTCACTCCTTCTTTGTACTATTGTCACACAAATTATGTCTTTATACATTATAAGCCCATCAACATAGTTTTATAATTAGTGCTTTATACAGTTGCCTTTAAGTCAGGTAAGAAAAGAAAAAAGTTATGGATAAAATTACATTTATATTGTTATATACAGTTGACCCTTGAACAGCATGCGGGTTAAGGGTGCTGACTTCCCACATATTCAAAAATCTGTGTATAACTTTTGACTCCCCCAAAACCTAACTACTAATAGCCTATTATTATCTGAAAGCCTTGCCAATAAAATAAGTAGTTAAAACATATTTTGTATGTTACATATATATACACCATATTCTTACAATAAACTAGAGAAAAGAAAATGTTATTAAGAAAATCATAAGGAAGAGAAAATATATTTATAGTACTGTACTGTGAAAAATCCATGTAAAATGTAGGCCCACGCAGTTCAAACCCATATTGTGCAAGGGTCAACTGTGTTTACTTATCACTGTTACACTCTTTGTTTCTTCACATGGACTTGTGATACTGCTTAGTGTCCTTTCATTTCAGCCTAAAGGATTCTCTTTAGTATTTCTTGTAAAGCAGGTCTACTGTTGACAAATCCCCACCCCCTTTTTTAAATCTGGGAATGTCCTAATTCCTTCTTCTTTTTTGAAGAGTAGATTTGCCAGATAGAGAACTCTGGAAATCATTTCTCCCCTCCCAGGGTTTGTTGCTGCTGCTGCTGCTGTCGTCTTTGTTTGCTTAATGACTTTCCTGGACTAATTCTGTGAAGTATTCTTTGTCATTTGTGGCCAGTGAAGTCTCTGCTCAGTTAGTTCAATGGTCTGCTAATGATTGGACAAAAGTTTTCTTAAATGCCCTGAACCAGTAAGTCTCACAGCCTTGGCCAAGGGGCTTTGTGTATGTGTTGGGGAATTTAAATTCTGCTTTGGCCTTCACTTCCTGCTTACACAGAGCCTTGAGTCAGCCAGAGATGAAAAATTATGACCTTCTCGTGTCTTCCCTAAGCATATACATGCACATAGACTAGAAATTCATAGATTCCCAGGAATATGTTAGAGCTTTCAAAGTCCCTTAGTCATTCCCCCAATTTTAAGATTTTTGGTTAGCCTTTTAGCTCCAACTGGTAATGCTGCCTCAGGCAGCTGTGATGTTAAACAATTGCCTCTGATTGCTGTCAACGAATGTCCTTGGACACAGACCTTTTGCACAGAGGGAGAGCTCTAATTCAGATCAAATAAAGACAAGTTCTGAAAATGAAGATTTTGAGTAAGCTGCTGGACAGGTCAAATAATGACAATTTCCTGAGGATAGGGCCACTGGGGAGCTCCAGACCTGTTCTGTTCCTTGTAGTGGGTGCTAAGCTGCTGGTTCACGGTTACTGTGGTTGCAAGGCCCTTGGGTTTCAAGTCTACCATGTAGCTGGGGAGAGGGGATGGGATTAAGGCAAGCTAAAACATCATAAAATTCACTATTTTTACCAAGATTCAGTCATTTTTCTTTTTTTTTCTTTTTTCTTTTTTTAAAGATTTTATTTATTTATTTCACAGAGGGAGAGAGATCACAAGGAGGCAGAGAGGCAGGCAGAGGGGGGAGGGGGAAGCAGGCTCCCCGCTGAGCAGGGAGCCCGATGTGGGCCTCGATCCCAGGACCCTGAGATCATGACCTGAGCCGAAAGCAGAGGCTTTAACCCACTGAGCCACCCAGGCGCCCTCAGTCATTTTTCTTGAATGAAAACTCCTTGGATTGTTGTAAGTCTTTAGTTAATTTCCAACACTCCAAAAAAAAATGTGTATCTGAGAGTTTTTCCGGTGTTTTTGTTGCTTTTATGCAGGAGTAATCTTTGGAAGTCCTTCTCCACCATTCCAGAAATCAGCCACTTAGGACACTAGCTTTTCCTATACATCTTTTTGCACTGTATGAAGTTTTTACCACATCCAGGTGCTACCCAATCAAAAAGTAAAAAATATATAAAAGCAAAAAGGCATATGCACACCCATATACATGTGCACACACTTTGATGCAGGAATCCATATGCATAAGCGTTTTAATCTGTGGTACCTATTTTTTCACTCATGTAGGGGAGTAACAGCATCCAATCTGTGCTTCAGAAAGATCTCCTCCCTCCTGCTTTCAGGGTGGAGCACAGAGAGAAGGAGATGGGAGACAGAGAATCCAGGAAGAAGCTCGGAGTCATCCAGCCCGAGTGATGGTGTGGCCTGGACCAGGTCCCGGGAAAGCTGCACATGTCCATAGCCAATTATCTCTGGGGACCCCATGCATATGCAGACCAGGCACATGCATATGTAGGTACATGGCCCATGTGTTCAGGCCTGCGTGCATCCTGGAATATGTTGTTGATATTAAAGAGAGATGCGGTACAGCTGTCCCAGAGGGGCTGGAAGACTGCACTGTGACCATAAGGGACCTGGTGCAAAGGACAAAATTCTGAGGGAGAGAGTATGAGAGAGATGTGGTTTTCCAGGCCTGCTGCTCTGGGTCTACCAGCCTCCCCTCTGTTGGGCAGGACTCATACCATGTTCTTCTCTGGCACACGTTTTCCCACTATGCAGACTCCATCCAGGTCCTTCCAGAAACCTATCTCTAGGAGACAGCTTTAACAGCCACTGGGAGCTCCTTCTTGCCGCCCCCTCCCCTTGTTGTCAACTCTTCCTGTATCATCCTAGGTCACCTCCCATCCCTGTGAGCAATTTCTACAGACGAGGGTTGTGTTTGTTTCTTGACCTAATGCCTCCTTGGAGTTCATCCTGTCTTCAGGTCTGGACCACTCCGCTGCAGAGAGCACACAGAGGCTGGAAGCCAGCAGGGTGAGCTCCCGGGTGCAGACCCACTAAATCATCTCAAACCCTCCGGACACCAAAGATCACAGGTCTTCTGAGTCCAAGCCTCGAAACTCAGGATTTTTTCTTTAAGTACAATTTCTTTTTATTACCAAATTATTTCAAATACCAAAAGATTAATACAATGAAGACAACGTACTCACTACCCAGCTTTAACTTACATCAAAATGATGCCTGACTTTCTTCAATTCTGACCTTTTATTTTTTCAAATTTCTTTCATCGGCAAATGAATACACTCATCCACTCCCAGGTCGGTGAGCATTTGGGTTGTTTCCAGGCACCTGCTACTGTGGGCAGAAAAGTTACAAGCATTCTTGTCACGTGTCCTGTTGTATCTGTGCACGTTTCTCTTGGGTATACACCTAGGAGTGGAATTGTTGAATATCCACCTCCTCGAGACACTGCCAAACTGTTCTCCGAAGTAGTTGTATCAATTTGCACTATGCCAGCAGTGCCTGAAGGGCTCAGGGATCTGCACCCTCTGACGTCTTCACACAACAGAAGGCTACAACCCAAATGAATGAGCGAGAGCAGAAAACAACAATGTGAGTCTCAGCAATGTCGGAGTGAGCAGGGGGAGGCTACATAGGGCATGCCTCTCTTTAAAAAGCTTTATAAACAACTTACATACACGAACATGTAGGTACATGTTTATTTAAATATGCACATTTTATTAGTTATTATCTTTTTCTAAAACAATATTTTATTTATTTGTTTGTTAGAGAGACAGAGAGAGAGCACAAGCAGGGGGAGCAGCAGGCAGAGGAAAAAACAGACTCCCGGGGTGAGCAAGGAACATGAAGCAGGACTCGATCCCAGGAGTCCCTAGTTCGTATCTTTTAAACAAAATGAAATGTTACAGCTGCCTTTGAAGACCCCTGCCTAAACTAGTCCCCAACTCAATTCCTTTCTTTTTCTCCCCAGCCCAGAGGGAGAGGCATGGAGCCTTCCCATCCCTGATTTTAGACTTTTTTTTTTAAGATTTTATTTTTAGGGGTGCCTGGGTGGCTCAGTCAGTTAAGTGTCTGCCTTCGGGGCGCCTGGGTGGCTCAGTGGGTTAAAGCCTCTGCCTTCGGCTCAGGTCATGAACTCAAGGTCCTGGGATCGAGGCCCGCATCAGGCTCCCTGCTCAGCCGGGAGCCTGCTTCCTCCTCTCTCTCTCTCCCTCTCTGCCTGCCTCTCTGCCTCCTTGTGATCTGATCTCTCTGTGTGTCAAATAAATAAGTAAAATCTTTAAAAAAAAAAAAAAGTGTCTGCCTTCGGCTCAGGTCCTGATGTCGCAGTCCTGGGATCGAGCCTCTTGTCGGGCTCCCTGCTCAGCGGGGAATCTGCTTCTCTCTCCCTCTGCCCCTTCCCCCTGCTCATCCTTTCTCTCTCTCTCTCTCAAATAAATAAATAAAAATCTTTTATAAAAATTTTATTTTTGAGTAATCTCTACACCCAACGCGGGGCTCAAACTCATAACCCTTAGATCAAGAGTCACAAGCTCCACCGACTGAGCCAGGCAGGTGCCTCTGTGTTTTTAGATTATAATGGCTTATGAATACATCTACAGCGTCGGCAAGTTTTTCATATTTACGCAAATGGTATCAAATCATACATAGTCTTCTGCAATTTGCTTCCCTGTCCCCCCCACCCCCGCCCCACTCATCATTATAGCTTGGAGATTCACCCATATCAATACACGGATATCTATTCAGGAAGATTCAATTTTCTCATTTGCCACGCTTCATATAGCCATCCTTCTATAGATGAGAATTAAGTAACGCAGAGCTTTTGTGATTTTGAGATTCAGAGATCTCCAAATCGGGTGATTCTAATATTTCAATGTCATCGAATGTGCCTTTTCCAAGATATGAATCCATTCTCTCATCTCCTTGGCCCGATTCCACCCCCGCTGTCCAGCCCATGTCCTGTCGGTCTTGAGTTTGCAAAACCACAGCCCTGAGGGGAAGAGGAAGGAGTGGGAGTGAAGACGGTGAGGGTGGGAGAGCCGCCCCTGGGGTAGGGAGGGACCAGGCCCTCAGTCAGCCCTGAGTTTCCCACGGAGTCCCCTCATCTGGACTTTGGGAGAAGAGTCAGAGAAAAACCCAAATTTTGGTCTCCTACAGCCTGCAGGCCTCTGAGAAAGGGGCTTCGCGCTGGCTCTAGGGCTAAGGGTGATGACAGGCCCCACAGCCAGGTCTGGAAAACCTGGCAGCAGTGGCAAGCTGTGCCCCACTCCAGGCTGAGCCCAGAGAAGAAAAGTCTGGATACACAGGCCTGAGATGACCTCGAAGAGGCCCTTGCACCCGGTGGGGTACAGAAGCGTAGGGGACACTTGTCGCACCCAGAGGGACCCCGCAAACAGCAGCTCACCATGGCTACCAGAACAGAGGGGCTGCATGTCTGATGGGTGGACAATGACTGAGGGTCCCCTGGGTCCCCCGGGACCTGTGTCAGTCCCCAAATGTCCTCTAAACCCATGAAATGGGCCCCCAATCTGCCTGGGGCAGAACGGGGCCTCCAGATGGAAATGACAGTGGGTTATAGAAAAGCAAAGGAAGCCGTGTTCCTTGCACACCTGGGAGGGGGGGCGGGGGAGGACTCTACCCACTGCGCTCAGAGTTGAGGATCTGGGTTTCTAAGATAATAAGCTTTCCAGGTTCTAAGATTCCAAGCTCTTCAAACATTAAGGCTCCAGCATAATTTGGAAGTAGGGAAAAGCTAGCTTTGGGGCTCCTGGGGCCTCTGCCATGTTGTGCCCATTTTCCTGACTCTCCAGGTTCCTTGGGAACAGCTAAACAATAAAGAGGCCTGGGGGGAAGCCCCTGTTCTTCTTGCCCCAAGATTTTGCCAGGCCTCAACAAGGCAGGGCTCAGAGCCCCCGGTCCAGTCAAAACTCTAGTGCCTTCCCTTACAGAGTCCCCGGTCCATTCACCTACCAGAGGGGAAACTGAGGCCCAGAGAGGGGGCCTCAATGTGTCCTGCTCCCACGGCAGCACAGACCCGGACGCACACATCTGTCCCCTCCCCACGAGACGCCTTCCCCAGTCCAAGCTGCCTCCCACCCTCTGCTGCGGAGAGTAGCCTGGGCTGGGAATGGGTTCTCCGCTGCCTGGGCAGCCACGGCCGCTCCCCTGGCCCCGGGCCTCTCCCTGCCGAAGGTTGCCATCCATTTTCTGTCCACCTCATTTGTCTGCAAACCGTGAAGAAAAATCACTCCCGTCTCTCTGCCTCAGCTGCCACTGTGATATATGGCCTCCATCAGAGCCCCTGTCCCCAGCTGGCCCCCTCCTTCTCCCCCAAACTCCCCAAGGCTGAGGGTCAGGGGATGGAATGAGGTCGGGCCAGCTAGCAGGACGCACTTCCAGAGACTGTGCCCGAGATGAGGTCCCTGCCTTGTCTCTGTGGAGGGAAGGCAGTGTAGACATCGCTGATCCTTGCTGTGTGGCCTCGGGCAGCTCATGTCACCTGTCTGTGTAATAACTGTCCCTACCCCTGCCCCACCCCCACGAGCCACACAGGACTGTTCCCTTTGCTCCTTCCACCATCTCTGCAGGGTACCAGATGAGAATCATCCTCATTTCTGTTTATCCTTTGTGCCAAGCCCCACACTGGGCACTGAGGACCCGCGGCCACTGCCCTTGCCAAGCCCCGGCATCCGTGACACAGTCAGACATGCAAACAATGAAAGCACCAGCCCTGGGGGAATACAATCGTCAAAGGCTACCTGGATACAAAGGTGCCTGAGATGAAGAAGGGGGGGGGGGAGTTCTCTGCTGGGAAACTGGGGGGAAGGGGACAGAGAACGGTGGGGTGTAGCTGCCGGGGACCTCTGAGGAGGTGCTCTCCCAGCCAGTTTCTGAGGCTCTGAGGTTTGGAGCACTGGCTTTGAGTTGGCCTGCGTCTACCGGCACCCTGCTGTGTGACCCTGGGCAATTCGCTGGGCTTCTCTGAGCCTAGCCGCTTTCCGGATTGCTGGTAATGGGAGTCAGCAGAAGGGTCTCTATCAGGAGAGTGGCAAGGTCACATTGACTTGTGTTGGCAAGACTCCAAGGATGATGTGGGGGAAGAGAGGTGGAAGGGGTCAAGCTGGGATGTCCCCGCACGTTTCCAGTAAGATGTCGAATCCTGTGTGGCAACCAGAGCCTGATTTTCCTGAAGGCCCCAGGCCCTGGCAACATTCCCATCTCAGATGCGTGTGTCAGGGTGGGGGTAGTGGAGGAGTCCTGCTTCCAGGCAGGGGGCCCCTGGGGCAGATTTGGGCCGTGGATGGGGGTGGGGGGGCTGGGGAGCCTCCACCGTGGGGCGCCGACTGGTCAAGCGTTCCTCCTTCCGAGCAGCGGTGGCTGTCAGGCGTGTCCAAACTGCGCTCCTGGCTGCCTCAATTTCGCATCCCCTAGGTAGTGCAGACACCGTGAATGGACCGGAAATTGAATGCAAAATCAAAATGCAGCAAATAAATGGATGCAAAAGTCATTTGGAGCCAATAATAAGAACCACCTCCGGAGTCCAAAGCTGAGAAACTTCCGCGGAGGCTAAGCTGACCTGGCTGAGAAGGGACAGGCCCTGCCCCCCGCCTGCC